>VXAA01002100.1:202863-275439 GCA_013399115.1 Anseranas semipalmata
CCCCCGGGGCCACCTCGGCCGCACGCTGCGCCCGGTCCCCAGCCCCGGTGCTTGTCCCGGGGGGCTGGGGTTACCCAAGGGACCACAAAGGTGATAGCCCCCGCCTTGGCGTGCTTGGCCTGACGGCCTCTATAACATCATAAATATAATATAATATAACATAACATAACATAATATAACATAACATAACATAATATAACATAACATAACATAATATAATATAATATAACATAACATAATATAATACAGCGTAACAACGTAACACGCAGGCGGGTCGGGACAAGTGCGCTGTGTCACACAACAGCACACGGTGGCGGTGCCCGAGGTGCCCCTGCCACCCCTGGGGGCTGTCCCCAGCTGCTGCTGCGCTCCCCGGGGGCAGCCGGGACCTGCTGCCAAGCCCCGCATCCCCGGTTCACGCCCCGGTGCCCCAGTCCTCCCACGGCCTCCTTCCCTCCCTGCGCAGCGCCTGCAGGCAGGATCGCTCCCTCTCAGCAGCCTTTGGCCCACTCGGAGCCTGGCGCTGCTTCTTCCCTCCGCTTGTGCTAGCCGAAGCCCTTCCACGTCCCTCACCCGCTCCTCCAGCCCCGTGCTTCCAGACCTCCCGGTGCTCCCCCTACTCACTTTCCCCAGCAGCCCAGCGGTGCCCCTCTCCCTGCGACCACCCCAAACCCGCCGGGTGCCCCATCCCTCGGGTGACACGGGCAGACCTCCGTGCCACGCTGCCAGCTCGCCGCCGCGGCATCAGTACCCGGTACTGCAGCGGCACACTGGGCTGGCTCAACTGCTGCCTCAGTTTCCCCACCTGGGAAGCAGGCCAGCAGCGATAAGGACAGACGCGCACAGCTGGGAGGAAGGTGGCGGGCAGGTGGTGGGTATCTTGGTGGCTCCTTGCACCTCAAAGCAACCCCAGTTCCACAGCGCTCCCATTCCTGGCGTACCCAGGGTCCCAGCCCAGGCTCAGCAGCCCCAAGGCGAGGGCGCTTGGGGCGAGCCCCCTCGCTGCATGGCAGAACCCAGGCTGGAAGCGCAGCCTGGCTGGGATGGAGACGTCTGTGCCCCGGGGCAGGGGCAGCGTGTCCCCGGGCACAGCAGCCGAGGCAGCTGGCACCGGCGGCAGCAGCGCGGGGCTGGCTTCCAGCATCACCTTCCCCAGCACCTGGTTAATTATCACTTAACCGCCTGGCACCAGGCGGGAGCATCTCTATTAAGCCGGCTGCACGCTGCCGCCAGCCCCGTTAAGCAGCAGGCCTTGCTGCTCGTGCATTGCTTCGTGGCGACGGGCGGCACCGGGAGCAGGGCTGGGGGCACCCGGTGGCACCACCCCCGCGACATCGGGGCGTCCCCTTGTCCCGCTGGGGTGTCCCGGGGTTGTGGTGGGGACAGCCCGTGGGCAATGCCACGCTGCACGGAGCGTTGGCACCGGCTGGGGGAGGCGGGGGGGGCGAGTGCTGGCATTTTTCGAGTCTCTCCCCAGCCCCATCCCACGCCCACGGGTGGAGGCTCCCAGCCCCGCTGGAGACGGCGGCAGGGCCGGTTAGCTCAGGCTGTGCCTGCGTCTCCCGAAATTGCACAAGCGGCCGGTCCGGGATCACGCAAGCCCGTCGTCACCCCGGCTGCCCTCCCGCGTCCCAGCCACGGGGGTGACAGCGCCCTGCAGCGCCCTGCAGCGCCGTGCGGCACCACCCGGCACCGCCCCAGCTCTGGCTGTGGCTTGGTGGGACCGGGGCTGTCACCGCTGCCAGAGGTGGCTGGGTGTCCCCAGGGGCCACGTCACCTCCGCCTACCAAATGTGTCCTTCACCCAGTGGCTTCCAGCAGCATTTGGGCAAATCCTTCCCGCTGGGGTGCAGTGCTCCCCCCAGCTGCGCTGGCTCCAGGATGATGATGATGATGATGATGATGATGATGATGATGATGATGATGCCACCAAGCACCTTGGCTGGTGAAGCTCAAGCTCCCCGAGAGGTGCCTTACATGTCACCAGCCTCGGTAAGGTGCCTGTTATCTCTGAGGTGGGAAGAATGAGGCTGAAAGGGGAAAACGGAGCTCAGAGGGGACGGGGCGAGCAGGGCCAGCTCGGTTACCTCCTGCCACGCACACGTGAGCTGCTCCTTGCAAGTGAGGGTGGCTGTGGCTGCCCTGTCCCAGCGCTGCCCCCAGAAAGCATCAGATCTGTGATGGCCACCAGCGGATGGAGCCTCCAACGCCTGGGGACTGAAGGATGCTGCAAGCCACCTGCGGAGCTGGGCTCAATGGTCTCAGTGTGATCTGCAGCAGGAGGGACCTGTGGGACTTCCAGGACCTTGGGGACCTCCAGGACCTCCAGGACCTCCAGGACCACGCTGAGCCCTGCAGCATCTGTTCCCTGGGGACAAGTCGGGGCATTGGGGCTTGGGCACAGAGCCACCAAGAGCAGGCGAAGGGAGAGGGGCCCTCTGCAAGGCAGACGGGGGGATTTGCCCTGCCCTGCACTGCAAGGCGAAGCCACGCGCTCCGCGTGCCCTATGAAATGGAAGTTCGCCCGAATGCTAATTCAGGCCTTTGAAGAGTCGGGCGTGCCGACGGAAGATGTCTCCTCGCAGCGCTCGTACGTTGTGGCGTAAAAGGATCTCAGGCGGCGCGTGTTAAAAAATACCTTCATGGAACATAAACTGGAAGTTAAGCGAATGAAATGATAAAGTCAAAATGAAATCTTTTTACTTTCCTGAAATGAGTTTGGTGTTTTGACATGATCGGAATAAACATTTTGACACTGCTGAAACAAGAAAGTCAAAGTGATCCCGCTAGACTTCTTCCTGGAGAAAATGGCAGCAAAATCGACAAGTTCCCAGGAACAGAACTGATTTCAATAAAAACCCATTTCCTGACGGACCCCCCCAGGGAGTGCCCTCCCGCAGCCCCGCTCAGGGAGCAGCTCGCCGGGAGAGCCCCGAACCCCGGCAGGCTCCCGGTCGCTTCCCGAGCTGCCCCGGGCACGGAACGGGGACCGGGGGCACCCCGGGCCGGGCTCCCCGCAGGCGCTAGCAGTATTGAATTTTGCTCCAGAACGATGCTCGGGGAACGCTCTGCTCTTTAATAATAGTAACGCTTAATAATAGTTTTTGGTGCTAATTCTTGTTACTAATTCCGTGTGATTAGATGTATCTTCGCTCGATAGAAACACGCGTTATGTCATGCAACAAGTTCACGAACCCTCTAATCTCACCTCCTGGCACAGCTACCGTGGCCAAACACCAGGCAGGGAAATCTCGCCAGCATTATTCCCTGCCTCTGCACCAAAAGATCGCTCGGGTTCCTCTGGGCACAGCCTCACGCTGCCAGCTCACAGCCACTTGTCCCAGTCCCCAGGCAGGGTCCCCATCACCAAAGCTGGGATTGTTTTGGCAAGAGACCTCGGTGGGATGTGGCTGGCTCCTAACGCTGGTTTCCTGTAGGTGAGGGCACAAAACCCTTTCCTTGCTCCCCAAAATCATGGTTGGGCTTTGCTCTGCTTCCAGGCACGACCGCATCCACACCGGGGGCCTGGGTGCCCCTGAATTTGCCAGCCCAATTCTTCAGGCTGCGATCAGCCACGGCTTCTTCCATAGCTTCAGCTGCTATTTGCATTTAGAGTCGAAAACATCCCTCTCGGAGGGTGCATGTTAATGCAGCAGCCAGGAATCCCTGCATGAGAGCTTGCTAGTTAGTCTCATCTGCCTGAGTGAGCCGAAAACTGTTAAACACATTGAGTGTGTCAGAGCAGATATTATCAGAAATAAGACTACCTTGCGCTGGCACCCACGGCTTGCAGACACACAGCAAAGAGTTATTTAAATCTCTTCCAGCTGTCTCCCATGCTTCCAGAGAGTCTCAGCTCTGACAGGTCTTTTAAGCCTTCCATTCCATCAGGTGATTTTGGTCTGGTTCTCCTCTCCTGGGCTTCAGGAACCGTGCCGGAACCCATGGTGCTCCCTGAGATGCAGGTCTCGGTGCCCCCATGGGGTGGAGGAAAGGGGGGACATGCCATCCTGCACCTGGCATGGGTCACTTCTGGTCCCCATCACCAGCCTTGCCCGGCTCCCCATGGTCCAAGCCCTGGAGCTCCTCTTGGCCGGGATCCGAGATGTCTCCCACTACCTGGAGCCTTGCTCGCGCAGCCGGCAGCTGCCCCAGCCGGGGATGGTGCTGGGCAGGGGGCATCCAGCTGCGCAGCGCTGCTCCTCCCCTCCAGCCCCAAACTTAACCCTGTGCTTCACTCTTCCATTAAAAACCCCGAAGCCCCCCATGCACGCACCGAACGTGCCGCTTCACCAGCCTGCCCTGGAGCGAAAGCCCGGCGTGCACGGCCAGCGCGGTTGAGAGGGGCCATCTGGCTGGGCTCGGCGTCCAAGCTGAATGTGCTGGGCGGTTTTGAAGGTCACTGAGCAGCGACTGAATGCGCTTCCATAGCTTCACACCGAAATATCTGCGCCTCCGAGGCAGAGGGCAGGAGCAGCCGCCTGCAGGAGGGGCGCGGGGGCTGCACACAGAGCCCCCGCCTGTCCGAAGGGGAGGTGGTAAGGAAGCCGGGGCAGAGACAGAAGGCAGTAGGAGCACAGGCACACACACACGTGCACACGCACACACACGTGCACAGATTTGCTGACACGCCTGTGTGCAACCTCATGTGCACACACATACATACATGCACACGCATATACATGAGCCTGCACTCGTGTACATGCACACAGACACGCACCGTGCATGCACACATGCATACACCATGCAAACGCACACGTGCACCATGCAAACACCCACACATGCACCTGCTCACGGGTCCTGGTTCCTTGAGCCGGGCCAGGCTCCGTCCCCGAGCCAAGGAGCCCTGGCAGCAGAGCTGTGCCCCGTCCGAAGCCAGTCCGGGGGCTCCAGGAGCCGTTCTTGCTGCCCCCACGCAGCCAGGAGGAGGGCAGGAATGAGCCAAGATCCCCAGGACCCTTGGAGCACCCCTGCTCCGGCTCTTCCCATGCCCTCCCACAGCCACCCAGCCTTGTCCTGCTCCGCACAGACCCAGCACCCAGCACCCAGCCGCAGTGCCCAAGACCTTCTCCCACCCACTCGGGCAGGACCAAGGCTCTCAGTAGCTCCAGGAGAGCCCTGGAGGAGAGCCCTGGGCTCCAGCCGCGTATCCCAGCGCTGCTCCGCTGCCCCTCGGCACATGTGTGGGGCAGGCACCGGGTCACCAGCCAGGCTTGAAGCCTCCTTTGCATGCACGGGGCTGGCAGCCAATGTTTTGGGGTGGAAGGGGCCACGCTGCCGGTGGGCACAGAGGGGCAATGAGCCTCTTGTTAGCATGTGCCGGGCACACAGCACCAGGCTGCGGGGAGATGGTGCAGGGATGAGCACGAGCATGGGTCTTGCTCTCTCTGAGCATTTCTCTGCAGGGGTTTGCTGCAAGAGGGAAATTACCTCCACCCAGGGCACAGCCCCCGGTTCTTACAGTGACCGTGGGCATCGTGGCCCCGTCCCAGCCCCAGGTCCGGCATCGCAGCGAGCATCGCTGCTGCTGTCGCATGAGAGCATGGCGCTGTGCTGCTCTCGGGAAGCCCCACGGGAGATTTGCCAGCACCCTGCGCTCCCAGGTCTCTGCACCGTGCTCACCCCCGTGCCCGCTCCCGAACCCCCCCTTGCCGGTGCTGCGGCTCCTGCCTGCCCCGGGCAGCCCAGCTGCGGGCGCGCAGGCAGGATGGGGCACGCAGCGGGGCCCAGCTGGAGGCAGAGGCAGCTGGCGAGGCTGCAGGCTCTGGGGTGACACGGGGGGCCAGGTGCTGGGAAGCTGGGTGCCCCGGGGCCCCCGGAACACCTGGGTAGGGTGGGGGGCTGCGCTGCAAGGCACAGCTCGGTGCCCTCCCCGGGAGCGCTGCGGCTCTGCCCCTCCGGCTGCTGCTCACAGCTGGATGTCCCCAAAAGGGGGGTGTCCTCATGGACCTGGGGCTCACACCTGGGAACCTCCTTCCCAGCTGGGGTCGGGCATCCCACCCGAGCCCTGTCCCCGCAGTCTCCCACCCCAGGGAGCGGCGGTGCTGTGCGGGGCGAGCACCCGGCCGTGCCAGCCCCTTTCTGGGAAGCTCTGGGTGGGTGCGAGCTGCACCCTGCAGGAAGGCGATGCTCGCTCCCGCCCCAGTCTCCTGGCCCCAAGAAACCTTGGCTGCAAGCCCCACAAAAGGGTGGCCAAGGGATGGGAAGGCCAAAAATGTGCCTCCACACTGTGGAAAATTACAGACGCGTTTTTTTTCTAAAGGGCTTGGTGGTGTTTTCCCCGGCGGAGGCTCCCTGCTTGTGCCGGGGAGGAGGCAGGTGTTGGTCAGAGGATATTTTTAACCGAGCGCAGCGCTCGCAGCACGCCGCCTGACCGCCCCGCGCTCCCGCTGACCCCGAGGAGAGGGCGGCTCGGAGAGGACGGCCAGTTCCCGGCCCCTGCCCGCAGGGAGGAAAATCCTTTCCAAGAGCGCCGCAGGAACGCGCAGCTCCTCGCGACGCCCCGAGCCGGCGGCTCTGCCCAGCCGCTGCTCGGCCCCGCGCAAGGCGTCCCGGAGGGCGAAGGCTTCCAGCAGCAGGGCTGGTCCTCCCCGCCCCGGCTGCGCTCACCCGCGGCTCCTCTCCAGCAGCTCGGTCAATAAACAGCACGGGTCCCACCCTGCAGAAGATGGATGCGGTCACCTGCTCTCGGCTCGCCTCCGGGACAGCCAGGTCAATTAATGCCACTTGCGTTTTGCTCGCCGCTTGCAGCAATGCACCCTTTCTGCCTTCCTCAGCCCCTCACCCTGAATGGCTGCTGTGCCTCAGTTTCCCCTAAGCCTCGTGTAGCGTGCAAGAGCTGAGCTGTGCAAGGGGCAGCGCACGAGGTGCTGCGGCACTGAGCTCCTGGACAAGGGACCTCCGAGACCTCGTCGTCAGACCATGCACGCTCCACACGTGCACCAGCACATGCCAGCTGACCCCCACCAGCACACAAGCCCCTCGCAAATTCAGCGTGTCCTCAGCCCCCCGGCTCATGGAGCAGTCCTGGAGTCCCTTGGGTTGAACTTGAGCCCATGTTCTGCTCTGCACCCATCCTGATCCTATGCAGCAGGATGGTGCCCAGCTGCACCTGGGCTTCTGGGCTGCAGCCAAGGACCAGGAGAAGGCGGTGAGATGGGCACCCGGTCCTGCCCAGCCTGGGGCTCTGTGCTGGGGTGCAGCCATGGGGAAACCCTGGTGCTGGTGGAGTAACTGCCCCGGCTGGGTGCTCGGGATGTGCCAAGCACAGGCCCTGTTGAACCAGCACCCTGACCAGCACCGCGCCATGCCGTCGTCCTTCTCTCTCCAGGGGTGCTTGGCAGAGCGGAGGCGGTGAGGACCCAGGAGCCCACTCCTCACGCACCCAGCTGTGGACACCTCCCTGGGGACTGGTGCTCTGGAGATGTGCTGTGGGTCAGCGCTCAGGTGCTTCTGGGTGGCGAGTGAATTTAGGGGGAATCGTTTCATGACCGCTTGTTCCCAACTGGTGGTGGAAACCCAAAATCCCTTGATGGCCGGGGTGGCCGTATCCCCGGGGCTTTGCCTTTCTGTGAGGCTCATTGCGAAGGCTGTGCTTCCCTGCAAACACTCCTCTTGCCTATCATGGGCTCGGCTGGCTTTGGCAATGAGCTAGGGAGACTGTGTCAAAGTCTGCTTTTGTCAGTAAATCTGGACAAATTATCTAATCTTCTGCAACAAAATATATGTCTTGAGCCTCCGATGCACTGCAGACATGCCAATAGCTCTGCAATTAGCTGCTTAAAAGCTGGACAATCTACACAACTCTTTAAGCACCAGTGAATATGAGATGAAGTATTCCAGTGCCAGGTAATCTGCATTTAAATACTGCGCGCACCACTGCCCCGTGATGAAAAGGTAGGACCTGGGCAAAGCCTGTGCGAGGGGAAGCTGGCAGTGAAGCCTTCACAAATTGGACCCCTCCTCTCCCTCGTGCCTCCGCCCCAGCACCCATCCAGGCCCCCATTAGTGTCAGAAGACTTCAGGAGGGGAACCCACAGAAAAATCCCCATCCACGAGCAGGGCTGACACGAACCACGTCCTCGCTCTTGGAGGAGCCGTCAGCTCAGGCACGGGCAGCTCCCAGGTGGTGGCGGGTCCCAGCAGGTTGGTCGGTCCATCAGTGGAGGACCGACAGCTTTCTTTTGTAAAAGACATAGCAGAATCACCCAATTCCCCGTTTGTTGTAACAAAACGTATCTGACAGTGCCAACGCAACCTTATTTACGGTTGCTTAACACAGCGGAGGAGGAACTCTGCGCCATGCAATTGTTATCCCCTTGCAAGCTGTATCACACCTAAGTGATGTCCAAATGCAGCAGGACCTGCCCCGCTCCCAGGGCATCCCGGCAGATGAGCAGCTGGTGGATACAAAACTGGGAGCGAGGGGTCTTATTGTGCCGAGGGCTACAGGCAGCACAGAGACAGAGGCCTGAAGGAGAGCGATGGGAAAGCTCAGCAGTTGCAGACCTTCAGCAAGCAAGGAGAAGACCAGAGAGGAAGACACCAAGGGGTTATGTCCGCCCAAGGTGGCATTTAAATCCCTAGACAGGGCTCGAGAGAATAGCAGTGCAGCGTGTTTCATCCTGCAGGCATGGGCATGACCCCCATTGCCGTCAGCCTCCCAGAAATTTCCCCATACACGGGACAGACTTACAGGACCCCCAGTTCGTACTGGTTCAGGGAGATTTTGCCACAGTTGTTCCATAAGAGAGAGAGATACGGTGCATTGGGGTGGGAGCTCAGCACTCCATCCCCCGAAGCCCCTTCCAAAAGCTCAGCGTTATAAATTCGCATCAAAGGCTGCTGGTTGACACCACAAGCACTCCCACCGCAGCTGGTGCACGCATCCAGCCCTCTGCTCTCCCGCAGCCACGCGAGTACGCAGGAATTACATAGCATATTAACTTGGAGCTTGAGCCCACGGCCACCGCGGTGGCCAGGTCCCCCGGGTGCGGTGGTGCGGACGTCCCGGCCGGGTGACATGGAAGGGCAGAGCAGCTCTTGGATGCTTTCGACAGCGTCCCCGCGGCACGGGACGTGCTGCCTGTTGGTGCAGGACGCGCTGGCCCCGTGCCCGGCGCAGGGCGGTGCTGCACTTTCTCCTCTCCGCAGAGAGGCTGCAGCCAAGCCGATTTCCCCACACCGAGCATCTCCACCCTGACCCGTGTCGTCTCCTCCCACGCCCCCAGGGAGCCTTGAGGAGGGGCGGCAGGTGCTGTGGCTTCGGTGCTGTCCAAGAGGGGACAAATCGTCTCTGTGCACCGCCTCCTCCTTTGCAAACGGTGCTGAAATGTTTGGCTGCTGCTCTGCCCAGCTAGCCTCCAGGACGGTGATTTTAATCCCCTCCTGCAGCGTTTTCACCGGTTGTCCTCAGATCTCCCAGGTAGTCCTCAGTGGCCACCTCCCCGTGTGCCCACCTCTGTCTGGATGGGACAGACCATGCCCAGAGACATAGGCCACGTGGTCAGAGGTGCTTTGGAAGGAGTTTTGCTCTCCCCCTACACAACACTCATTAGGCTGCATCCATGTACCTCATTTTTTTGGGGCCTCCCAATGGACATCAGTAAACTGGAGTGAGTTCGGAGCATGGCCACCAAGACGGTCCAGGGGCTGGAGCACGTATGAGGAGAGACAGGAGCGGGGATCTTCAAGGCCACCCCTGGGGAGGTCACTGAGGAGGCAGACCCAGGCTCTTCACAATTGTTCAGTCTGGGAGGATGAGAGGCAACAGGCATGAACTGAAATGGGATTGATTTGGATCTCCGGGAAAACTTTTCCATCACGGGAAGTCAAACATCGGAGCAGGTTGCCCGGGCAGGTTGTGCGGTCTCTGTCCTTGGAGGCTTTCAGGCCCCAACTGGTCTTGACAAAAGTCCCTGAACGGCCTGGCCTGGTGCTGCTTGGAGCAGAAGCCCGAACGACAGACCTCCAGAGTCCCTTCCACCCTGAATTTTCCTATTACTCTGTGTTGCTGCAGGTGGTGGGGTTTTCTTTTCCTGTACAGCTTTTCCCTTATTACCTCTTCTGTCAGAATTCCTTAAAAAGCCATTTTCCTAGTGAAGGAATGTCTTGGGAATGGCTCTCTGCTTTCACTTCAGGAGCATTCAAGATTGTTTCCATTTTCTGGTGGCTTGGGGGATTTTTCACACCCATGATTGATAGTGTGCCACATACAGCAAGCCTGATGTGAGCACCGAAGTTGCAAAGCAAAGCAACTCCAACCCACGGAAATGTCACAAGTGAGATAGTCCATGGAACAGTAACTGTGCCTCCTTATACATATTCAGGCTGCAGGGTATTTAATTACGAGATCCCAGATTATTAGCACGCGCTCCTGCCTTGTTTGGAGAAGGAGGAATGATGCGTCTGGAATGACAAAGCTGCTCGATACTCGGTGCTCGATCAGTGAATCACAGGCTCGTTCGTGTCCAGATCTTGCACTGAGCGAGGCAGAAGGGGCCTGTGATACTCGTGGTGTGACCCCATTAGCGAAGGAAACCTTCAAATGGAGCGGTCTTACTTGTGTCTTCCTCCCTCCATCCAACCATCCCGGACCATCTCGCCCCTACTCCACACATGCGTCTCCCTCTTGAAAATTATTGTTTAATCCCAGGAACAGGTCCCTGGGGAGAAAAGAGGGAAAGAGCAGGACCGCAGCAAGGCTCTGGCCATGCGGATGGGGGTGCAGCCCCCAAGCTGCCTGCACCAGGGCACAACCGGAGAGGATGGAGGTCACGGGCATCTTCCAGGCTGGTGCTGGCCCCCCTTGGGCAGAGCCGTGCCGTGCCCGAACCCCCCCGGCGAGCTGCAGGCAGGGCTGAGCCGATCCTGAGGTTCCCCCACAGCCCCGCAGGAGCGGGCAGGGAGCTGGCCTCGCTCCGCAACAGCAGTTCCAAATCTGCTGGCACGCGTCCATTGCAGAAAAAAAACCCAACAACGTGTCAGTGAGAACTTGTTCAGCCAAGCGGGCTTCCCTGGCACGGGGACCGGGGCTGGGCTGCTCCCCTGCGAGCCGCGGTCCCTGCCCCGTGCCAGGCGGGCAGGCACGGGCAGGGAGCGGAGCTGGCAGCGGGCAGAGCTGTGGGATCGGCACCGGAGGCTGTGCAGCTCCTACAGGGGACGGGGAGGGGGGGACCAGGCTTAGCCACAGGTTGCAAAAGTTTGCTGGAGCTCAGCACCCTCCCAGCAGCAATGGTGGAGGGACAGCAAGGATGTTGCAAAGAGCTGGCATCCCTGGAGCTTTCCTGCCCATCCTGCTGCCACCACCTGCATGGTGCCCCCAGAACCACAGCCCCGGGCCCTGGTGGCTGCTCGGAGGACACGTGGCTCTGCACCCAGGGATGACCCTTGTGAGGATGGCACCAGCTCCATCTCCGTGCTGCTCCGTGGCTGGGATTTTTCCTTGCAAGTGGGGGATCTCCCACCCATTCCCAGAGTTGCATGAGGCCGGACGCTTTGCCCCACTGATGCTCCCGGGCCAGGTGCTTTTCCAACACCGGTGCTTCTGTGTCCCAACACCCCGGCTCTGGCCCAGGTTTCATTCTGACAACTTCAGGCCACGCTTCACCCCCTTCCCCACCTCCACAGGTGCTTCTCCGCACCCCGAGGGGTCTGCAAAAACCCCCAAGAGCCCTCGCCCCCCTGCACTCCCTGCTCCGAGGAGCTCCCGCTCGGCTCCGGGACCCCCGCAGGCTGCCCTGCAGGGAGGCAAAGGGGGCACCTCCTGCCTGCTGCAGCCTGGGCAGCGGCCAGGGGGGGCAGACCCCGGGTCGGCTGAACAGATGGGCTCGGATGCGAGCAGCCAAGAGGCCGTGTAAATACACGGCGTGTTTGGAGGACAGGGTTCCCGTCAGCGAGTATCTGGCTGGCTGGCTGAGCATGTTTTGTAGGCAGGGGAATGCTCAGCTGCTAATCCACATAATCCTGCTCTAGGCTGGATTCGTTTAAAAAAATAAATAAATTGCTGAGAGCAGTTTTTTGTCCATCTGACTCAAGTGCTGGGCTCTGACGGGGAGAGGCAGAACCACAGGAGCCTTATTTACATTGATTTTCCCTGAATGTGCTGCTTGGATCAAGGAATTAGAGGACTACAAGACAAGAGCAACCTGCAAATCAGGCGAGGGCATCCCAGTCGGCACACAGGGTGTAAAGGTCTGATTAGCCACTTGCCCGTACTTTCACCCCCGTTTAGTGCACCAATTTCGCGTTTAAACCCAGTGCCCAGACGTGCATACAAATGGAAAAGACTGCTGTGCCTAATTTTTGAGATTTTTAGTCAAAGAGCCAAGAGACACTGGAATAAAACACCCAAGCCCTATCTGTGCGCGGTGCAGGGTCCAAGCGTTGAACAGGGACCTGGAGCAGGCTGTTGAGGTGCCCGCCCATCACCAGCTGGCACGGCCACGTGGGCCACGGTCTGGTTGGTGACATGGCTTTGACCAACCTCTCCCCCCCAAGGAAAACCCACCCTTCGTGCGTTAAAGAAAATGGTGAGCGGTCTCCAAAGCAGCTTTTGCTTCTCCCCTAGGAGAGGGGCGGCCGTGAGCGCCGGTGCTGTGCCGGGAGGAGCTGGGGCCTGAAGGGACTTGCACCCACTGTGCAGCAGGCACCTGCAGCTCGGAGCCAAGTTTCTGTGCTGATCTCCGGGCCAGATTCACAGCTGCGGCTGCTCTCAGCCAACACCGACACGCACCCGGCCCGGTGCAACTGGCAGGAGGCAGCAGCCAAAGCGCCCCGTGCAAAAATTTCCCCGTGTTTGTCGCAGCCAGAGACAAGCTGGCTGCTCTGCCTCGGGTCTCCAGGTTCCCCGGTAGGGTGCCCGTGCCCGCGTCCACCCAGCCCCAGTGTGGGAAATGCCTGACCCAGATTCGCTGCTCATTAGCAAGGCGAGTTCCTCGTGAAAAGCAGGTTCTTGATGCCGCATCTGACCATGAGTAACTCCGCACGGTTGCACAACCTCTGCTTGTGCCATCTCGCTTCCCTTTCCATCCTGATGAAATCTGAGGCCCGGGCATCACCCTCGTTCGGGGCTGGCAGGTCCCCGTGGCACATGGGTAAAGCTGCACCCCAGACACCTGCAGGACTGTGGCCACCAGGTTTCCCAGGCCAGGACAAGCTGGTCCCCAGGTAAAACAGCGTTAACTTGTAAAAGAAGGGGATCTGGCTCAAAATGCTTCTACACCCCAGCTAGAAACAGAGTTGGCAGACCTTGCTTGGTCTTTGCTCACAGGCTAACCTCTCACCATGGACGAGCCTCAGAGCTGACGTCCTGCAGGCTGATTGCAGGGCTGAGGCTGTCCCGCACCGCAGCGGGCCCCCAGGGGTGGAGGCACCAGAGGACAAGGCGGAGCGGGGTGCACGGGGGTGTTCGGCACACGGAACAAGGCGTGAGGTGTGAAGGAGGATGGAAACCTCCTTCCGTGAATTCTGGCCAAATAAAACCCTACAGGATTTGGCCACATCCATGCTGGGGGTGAGAGTATCTGTGCTTGCTTTGGACTGCTGGACCTACTGGAGATGTGCGAGGCACAGAGCAAGCAGCTCCGTGTCTCACGGGCAGCGTTCAGCACCCAGCCAGGGAGATGCAGCCACCAGGACGTGCTGATGGACACGGTGCAGCATTTGCTCCCCTCCTGCCTGACAGTGCACAGGGACCTCTGGAAGCCCCAGGTTCTTCGTCTGCCTCCTCCTGACTCCAGATCCATGACCCCTTAGCAATGAAGCATTCACTGTATTGCCACCAGGCTCAACAGTTGGCACTAATTACCCCTGACGAGTCTAACAACCACAGGAAACCTGTGCACAGAGCCAGCACCACGCAGGCGCACACCACACGACAGCCTCTGGTGCAATTGCCCTCATTGCCCAGGGTGACTGGCACACGTAGATATTAGGCTCGCCCCGAGCACGGCCATGCCCCCTGTGGCACCCTGCGTATCTCTCTGGGCTCCTGTGGTCCAGGTCTCCTAGGGCAATGGAAGACACCGTGCGTGCCCACGTGGCCCCAGCTCTCCTCTGAAGTTTGAGGGGACAGGCAGGGTGACAGCCCAGTGTCCCACGGGGAGGTGTGCAGTGTCTTATGCCCTGTGCTCGGATGCAGTGCGTGAAGGCAAGGTGTGGGAACCTCCATGAGCATCCCTCTGAGGACCCCAGGTCCTTGCCAAGCAGTGGCAAGTGGAAAAGGCTTGCAAGACACTCAAGGAAAAGGCCTTTTGTAGGGCCCTTGTGTAGACAAAACTGGAGAGAAGCCCAAGGTCTTGCAGCGAGCGGGTGGCAGAGCACAGCACCTTCCTTCACCTCGTCTTTGCTGGACCAAAGCCGTGCCATCACTGGGTGGACCAACCCCACTCTCATGCAGAACCATCTCACCACACAAACATGGGTGTCCTAAGCCAGCCAGCCCCAACCCCATAACCAGCCCCTGCCCTGGAAAATACACATCGTCTGACCTCAAAAAGGTGGAGCACATTCTCAGAGCGGCTCTCACCGACCTTGAGGGACCCTGAAAGGCTGCAGGAGCCTGTTCCTCCCTGCTCACCACGTTCACCTTGCACCTCTGTGCCACCTTGCAGACAGGACACCTTGCCAGAGACATCTATTTCCTTGCACAGCAGCGCCTGTCGACTGCAAACCTTTCACTGCTCGGTGATTTAGCTTCCCTTCTGCTTCGAATTAGGGAATAAAAAGCAAAAGTTTTAATGTAATGGAAGTCAGTGCATTGGCCTCGCGAGTTGTTAAAATTTAAAAAGGCAGCAATAAATCTGCTGAGCTGAGAAGAGCTCTCAAAAAAAGGGATAGATTTGTTTTCTCTTTATTATCTTCCAGGTGATTTTCAAGGCTTGCTGATATTTTATTTCATGTTAATTGTTCTCCCATTTGAACGAAGAGCTCCCGAGCCACCTCCCGACCCTGGGCCAGGCAGGAGCAATGGGCAGGGCAGCAGCAGCAAGGCCACTGATGCCCAGCTGCCTTCCTTGGGGACACCGCACCGTGCTGCCAGGTCGGGTGCTTTTCCTTACCTTCCTCCTTTCCCCGGCTCAAATCAAAAGGTCCAAGGTCACGAGTCCTCACCAAACGCCGGTCTCCCAGCCGTTACCAGTGACTGCTCTGAACCCCGACCTTTCCTGCGGCTGCGGAGCAGCGAAGCGCTGCTGTCCTGCCCCAAAACCTCACCTCGCCCCCTCCTCTGCCAGCCCTGCACGTGGCGGCTCCCCATGAGCCGGAGAAGGGGACAGCTGGTGGGAAGAGGCTCAGGCTCTGCTGGGATCTCACCCAAAGCTTCTGAACAGCAGGAGGGAGCGACGCAAGCTGGGAAGGGAAAGGCAGTGCTGAAGGCTGTAGTCAGATCCTTCCCCCCCCGCCCCCCGAGGAATATCTCGTTCATCCAGCCCAGCTATTTATTGCTCCTGAGAGGTGATGGCAGAAGCTGGAGCACGATGTTCAGCAGCAAACCTGCACGGAGCAGAGACCCCAGAGAGCAGGTCCAGGTTGGTCACCTGGAGAAGGCAAAGATCTGCAATGCAGACAAGGCTGCAAAGCAGGGAGCAGCTCTGGAGGGGTGGTGGGGAAGGTGAAAGTGGAACAAGGAGCTGCTCCCCGCACGTAGATGGTTTTAAATCAAATAATGGAACGGAAATACCAAAGCCTGCAGCACAAAACCTATGTGGAACTCAAAGCTATAGGAAGCAGGGATGGAAAACCAGAGTTTGAATCAGTCTGGGAGGCAAATTTGCAGTTTTCTGGGGGAACTGGTCTAAAAGACACAGGAAGGAAGAATCATGTGGATCAGGAGCTCTGGACTTTAATGTCCCTAATTCCCGTTGTGTGGATGGAGATGCAGTTGCTCACAGCGCTACCCAAAACCAGCAGCTCCCGTTGGAGCGCACTGAGGTGAAGTCACCCCCAAATCTTCATCTTCCTGGAGCTGTCCATGTGAACCCCTGGCAAGAAGTTAAATAACACCACAAAGAATTAATCACAGCCCCAGGGATTTACGAGCGCTCAGCTCACCGCAAGCACCGGGAGAAGCTGCCAGCAGCCCTGGGTTTTCCACCCCATAGATCCCCAAGCACCAACCCAGCACGAGTGTTACTGGAGATGAGGCAGGGACAAGCGGCAAGCCTGGCACTCCAAGCACAGGGCCCATTTCCATCCCCAAATTCCCCTATAAGCCCCCCCGTCTGTGCAGGAGTCACCCAGAGAGCAGAGCAAGGTTTGCACACGAAAATCGGTGCTGGGGGGCCAGCTGGCCAGGCTGGCTACGGGTCTCTGCGCTCCTCCCGCTGCTGCTGCTTGGGAAGAAGCTCTTGGGGACATCCTTGAGCAGTGATGAACCAGTGCATGGTGCAGGGCAGTCCTGAAACAGGTCCGGGATGTCCGAATGGACAGAAGGCAGGGAACGGGGTGAGGAGGGGTGGGTGGGAAGGGCAGAAGGACAAACAAGCGTGCAGGAGAGGGCAGAGTGGCACAGGAGACAAAGCAGAGCGAAGCTCTTGGTGGAGGCAGATTTCTGATGCAGCTTGAGGATCCCTCAGCAATCGCCTGTGAGCAAGCCAGGGTTGCCCCAGCCCTGTGCCCTTCAGAGAAACAAACCCCAGAGCAGCAGCAGAGCAGCCCAGGCCCCGGCACGTCCCAGCTGGCTGCACCCAGCCTGGTGCACGCCACAGGGGCCTCCTGCAGCCCGCACCCCAGCTCTCCCCCGACAGACTCATCCTGGCCAGTTTAGGAGCAGGTGATGCAGGGGACCCAGTGAGCACCTTCTGGTGGGCCACAGAGCCAGGCAGGCTGAACAGTACCCGTGCTTTTAGGACTTATTTCAGAACCATGTCAGGAAGCTGTTGCATCCTGTCCCCATGGACAGGATGTCCCCAGGTCCCCCCTGGCTCTCCCCCTGGTGTCCTGCCCCACCATCCCATGCACCTGACTGGCTTTCATCTGCCTGTGCCCTCTGCCTCCCCCTCTCCAGGCCTGCAGATGGTGAGGACATGAGTGTAGATGGCAGCGTCTCTGAAGGATGGGACCTCAATGCCTCCCCTGGGAGCAGCCCATGTGCTGATTTCAGAAGATGGCCAGAAATTCCTTCCCGTTGCAAGCAGGCGCTGGCTGCCCAGGATTAGCTCCTGCTCATCGCAGCACCGCATCTCCTCGCTCCCTGGGCTGAGCCAGAAGCAGGTGGGGACCACGGCCACTGGCTGCTGATTCCCATGGTGGGGGCCGTCCCTTTCTCCTGCTGCATGACCCAGAGGAGGTACCACTCAATGTGACCAGCACCATCCCGACCATCTCTGTCAGGGGATGCAGGCAGCAGCTTCCTTGGCCTCGGTTGGCACACCTCCCATCGCAGGGAGCTCTTTGTGCACCAAGGTGCAGCGGTGGGAGGCACGAGGTGTGCCCGCAGCTCTCCCAGTGCCCCAGCCTGCTCCGGAGGCCGAGGTGCTCCTCTGCCCAGGGCGTTTATGGAGAGCCACCTGCTGTAGTGTGAACAGCCAGGTTCCCATATAGTCCTCATCCATCCCGTATGGATGGTAGACCACGGAGGAGATGTCCTGCCAGGAAAGGGCCAGGGGCGATGCATGCTGTGACATCTTCAGTCTGCACCTTAACCTGGGACTCCTAGTTTTCTCTTTTGCTGCAAACCCAAGTTAGAAGATTATATAAAGACCCTGGCAGGGCTGAGCATTTGTCACATCCCAACACCAACCAACCTAGATTTTTACATTTGTATGAAAAATTGATCAGCTCCTCGCTAATACTGCAAAGTTAGAATCTAAGGCTGAAAAATGCACCACCTTTTATTTTACAGGGGTTAGTTTCATTCGCAAGCTGTGTCATTAAAAGCTTTAAAAGCTGACAGCGAAACCTGGTAGCACCTCCGCAGATAACACATAGTCTGAGCTGCTTGGAGGCAGCTGCGCCTCTTAACCTGCTTTTCCCCAGCGATCTCACAGTGGTGTTATCTGAATTTCCCCCAGCCATTCAGTTATCTGATGAGAGAGTCCTGAAGCTGGTACCGTTGACTTCTTAAATAATATCCAGAGCTGCTTATTGATTGTAATGTCCCCCCCACCCGCTGAAGGACTTGGGTGTAATCAGCGGCTCTGCACAGCGTCACACAAGTGCTGCTGAGTGCCAGCGGCAGCTCCTGCCAGCCGTCTGGCTCGAGCATCTTGTCATCAGCCGCCTGCATCCTGCTAGCATCCAGACGAAACCCTGTGCCCACCCCTCTCACCCTGCGAGGCTTTCTCCTCCCCGCGCAGGGGGTGTGGGCTGAGGATGCAGGGCAGGAGGAAAGCCGACCTTCTCACGTGCACACCAGCCTGGCCAACTGTTAAATGCTGTAGGCGATGTGCAGGGGTCCCTCTGGCACCAGCTCCAGGCAGCCAGGGTTGAGGTGCTGCAGAGCTGCCCAGACACAGAGCTGGGCGACAGCGAAAGCCGTCATTGCCACGGACTTACCTGACTCCAGAAACTGAAGCTTTAAGAAAAGTACCAAATGTCGCAATGCCACAAAAAGGTTTTGCCCACGTGTTCGCTCTGGGAGTACAAGAGCCTGGGGGCGTGGGGGAGATGGCAGGCACAGAGGCAGGTTAGCTGGGACCAGCCTCCCCCAGCACGTAACGGAGTGGCATGAAGGCAAGTGAGCTAAATATTAAACCCTGGCAGATCGAGCCAGGAAAGACTTGGAGGAGCAGCTTGCTAATGGTGTAAAAGCTGGTAATAAAAGCTTTTTCAAATACATCAGAAGCAAAGAGCCTGCCAAAAAGTCTGCTGGGCCAAGAGATGGTGAAGATGTAAGAGAAACACTCTGCAAGGAAAAGGTCACACGGATGAATTATCTGCATTATCGTTCACAGGGAGAACTTCGTGCGGTCCCTGCGCCAGAGCTGGTCTTTAGGGGATGGGGTCTGGGAAGCGTTTCAAACCGAAACATCAATCAGAAACGTCGACAGGAGCAAATCACCAGAACCAGGTGGATTTAACTCGGGAGATCTGAGGAACCCAGTCGAGAAACCACTGAACTACTGAGCCCCAATTATCCCAATTATATGGCAGACGTGCCACCTCCCAAAAGGGCTCGGGAGGTGCCAGGGCAGGCAGACCGGAGCCCGGCTTTGTGCTCAGCAGGGAGTGAAGGCTTTGTGGGGAGGTACGGTGTCAGTTTGTCAGACCGAATGGCTGCGCTACGTAAAACAGGCAGGTTTTCCATGCACAAAACTGGAAATCTTCCTGCATTGCAGGGCTGGGGCTCCCTTCTCATCATCTGATTTTCACATCTACCCCATGCCTGATGCCTTGCTCGCAGACCCGTGTGCCTGGGGAGGGGGATGCCATGCCCCCGGCCCCCAGCCAGCAGACCTGGGCTGGCCGTCACCCTGCAGCCCCCGGGGCACAGCTGCCCGCCCTGTTCACGGTGCTTCCCTCGGGAGGAGTTGTGCCCCAGTCGCGCTGCTCACAGTCTCCCTCTTAGGGAAACCTAGGTGGCCAGGTATCAGATAAGCAGCTGTGGTTTGGGCAGATGAATCCAACAATTAGTAGCTAGGAAGTAAAACTGCAGATGAAATTCAACACCAATGAATATAAAGCAGTGTACATGGGAAAGAACAAGGCTACATAGATCTGTGCAAGAACAGACTCTAAATTTGCTCATATTACCAAGGGAAGCAGGCTGAGAAACACTACAGAGAGTTTGAACCATCAGTTCAAAACTCAGTGATGGACCAACAGGCAAACTGAAGTAGAGGACCGAAGAACAAAACACAGCACACCATTTCACAGCCGTGGACGCCTGCAGCTGACGTACACAATGCATCCCTGCCATCAGTAAGGGAAGTGCAAATGATGAAGGCACCAAAGGCAGACCTAAGGATTAGGGTATGAAATATCTCTCACCCGGCTGGAAGGAAATCGTGTCTCCTCCAGCATGGGGAAGGTGAGAACAAGAGGTTTGGCAGCCATTTGTAAAACCATCGGCAGCACCAGGAGGGGAGCCTTGGTGTGTCTCGCATTACAGGGGCTGAGGTTACCCCATAGAAAGATCAGGTTAAACCAAACCGCCTGTATTCACCCTTGGGATTCATGGCTACCCAGTGCTGTGGAACTGAAAATAGGCTTTGGGCTTGGATTAGGAACCACAGAAGCACAGGACCACAGACAGATTTAGACTGGAAGAGAGGCCCGGGGGTCTCCGGTCCAGCCTCCTGCTCCATGCTACAGCAGGTTGCTTATGCCTTGTCCACTCAATTTCTAAAAATCTCCAAAGGTGGAGTCCCCATCTCCTTGGTACATCTGTTACAGTTCTGTACTGCTCTTGTGGTGAAGAGTATTGTCCCCATGTCCCTTTTTGCAACTTGTAGCCATTGCCTCTGGCCCTTTCCCTGTACACCTATGAGGTGAGTCTGGCTCCATCTCCTCTAAACCACCCCTTTCAGCAGCAGAAGAAGTCATTTGTTCCCCCCGCCCTTTAAAATCTTCTTTTCTCCGAGCTGAACAGGCCTGGCTCCCACAGGTGAGCATCATGTGCCATGTGCTCCAGCCCCCTGACCATCCTGATTGCCTTCTTCACCTCCTTGATGTCTCTCTTGTACTGAGTGCCCAAAACTGGTACCCCAGAAAAATCATCACTAGTGCCAGCTAGGGGAAACTGTAACCTCCCTCCACCTGCAGGCTTTGTTCTTGCTAACGCAGCCCCATATGAATTCAACCTTCATCATTGCAAGGGAACAGTGGGAGGACAGGTCCACGCCACATGATGGTCCAGATGCAACCACAGTCACAGGAAGCCCAGAAACTGCTGCTAGATGAGCACAAAAGAAAAGGTTCCTGTCTACATAGCTCAATTATTTCCCCAGGAACCCATCCTTGGCTGTAATTTTGCAAGTTGCAGCTCATGGTAAGAGACCTAACATCTGCCCATGAGTGAGGGTCTGCAAGTGGGGGATATCCAAGATCTCCAGTCATATTAACTTGTGAGTCAGAGAGGCTGCTGAGCAAACTGACAAGTCACTTGAGTTCTTTGTTCTTTAGGCTCATTTTGTTGAGTGTTTCAAAGGACAGCCCTGCTCCAAGAGCTTGGATGTGCTGTACAGCGAAGTCCACACGGGCTCTGTGAGCACATGGGTGCAGCTTTGTGGCACACTCCCATCGTCCAGGTAGCAGCGATAGGGTTCTGAGATGGGCTCTATCTCATCAGGCCTGCTCTGAGCTGTGAAAACACACCCGTGCATCTGGAGCCAGCATGGGGCTTCAAGTGTGCACTTACCCCAGCAAGTCTGTGAGTCCAGGACCTCCCTTTCTTATGAATATCTAACTCCAGGACCTACAGCTGGAGCTGTAGTACAAGAAAATGGTGCAACTTGCAATAAAATACCCGGAGATGACCACTTTGCTCAGGATGGCTGTGTGCTGCCACGGGCAGAGGAACACGGCACGGCACCTAGCCCTGTGGGACACCAGAAGCTAAAGGCTGTTGCTGGCTCTCAGAGATGACACGGTAGGTCCCTGCTCATGGATGAATCCCTGCAGATCTGCGTAGAAGAGTGAGAAAGAGGTTCTGCTGTGCTCCCATGGGCAGCTCCAGGGCTGCTCCTCCCATAGACCAGGGACACCCAGGGGGCTGGGACCAGAGCACAGAGGCCAGGACCGCGGATGTAACCCGGAGAGCAAAGCCTGGGACCCAAGCTGCTTTGCCAAACAGCTAAGCTGAAGGACAATGAGCCTGTGCTGAGAGGCGCCAGTGCAAACCACAAGAAAGGCAGGCTGGGCATCTTTGTAGCACTCCAAGCTTCACAATTAATGCATGCAAGCCACTGAATTATAGGCTGGAGACACTGGGAGCCCAAATGGCAGCTAACGAGTGTTGTTGATTGGCTTTCCGGAGGCCATGGAGACACAGACACTTATTCTTAGAGAGATGGCTCCCAGAGGGACCACGGCGGACACCAGAGTCTCTCCGCAGCACTCGCATCTTCTCTGTCCCGGCGCTGGCAGCAGGCACGTTTCCCCTCCATCAGATGGAGAGCGAGGGGAGGATGCAGGGGAGAGGTGGCAGTCAGCCCTCACCCCACCACCGTGTTCAGCCTCCAACAGCCCAACTAACTTCATTTCCTCCTTTTCAATCCACCCTAGCAGCAGAGCTCGCCTTTGCGAGGGATGGGGGGTGAAGTGGGAAGGTGCCAGACCCCTTGCAGCTGGGCAGAGCTCAAAGGATGCTCCTGCAGCAGTGGGTCTGGAAGTGCAGGCACGCAAGGAGAGGTGGGACATCTGACTTTCCTTAAGGCAGATCAGCGTTGCAGAAAAAGGACCACAGCATCAAGAAATCAAATGAAAAGCATCACGTCTCATTGCTGTGCAAACACTCATGCATGTCTGTGCTTCCAGACACATGATCCAGCACAGCAACATTTTTACAGTCAGCGCATGCTTCCCATCACACAACCAATTAATTGCTGGAACTATTTGAATCCTCAGTTTCAGAGGCCATGCTCTGCTGTCCTTCCTCTCATCTCCACGCTGGCTTTTTCTTCAGTGCGTGCAACTCCCCGGTTATTTCTGTGCTTACGCTCTCCAAAAACCAGCCAGGCGTGCGCCTGGCACCTCCTGCTGCAGGACGGCTCCAGCATGGGCTGGAGCAGCCAAGGGCAACCAGATGGAAAATCACTCCCCCGGCCCCGTGCCACCGCTTCAAGGTCAGGTCCCTGGCTCCGGGGTGACAGCAGCACCCTGGAAGCCTGCCTGGTGCTCCCGGGAGGAACTGGCTCCCAGCGCTGGACCGGAGCGGACCTCCTGGGGCTGTCCTGCACACGGGTGGGCTCCCACAGTGTCCAGGCCACAGGTCTGGGACTCTCACAGAAGATGAATAAGCATGTGTGTAGCAAAGCATTTCTTTGGCAATGCAAAAAGCAAACGCCCAAATCCCACCACTGAAATGCGTGATTGGACCTCTGAGAGGGTTTCCAAATTGGAGGCTACGTTTCTTCATATTTTGGGGTGAACCAATACAAAGACGGTTGGTTAGTGCTGAGAAGGCTGATTTCTAAGGCTGGCACAGGGTCTGGGGCAAGGAGGAGGTTTGTGCTGCTGGTGGCACAGGGAGGAGGTGACTCCATGCCCTTTGTGCCCCTGGCCCTGCTCAGGGCTCAGAGCCCATCTCCGCTGGGTACACAGCCAGGAGCTTCTCCCTTCCCAGCTCTGAGTGACACCGACATCCTTGTCTGGCTCTGCCTCATTGTTTCCAACTTTGCAGTTGCTATTAAAAAAAAAAGGCAGTTTGAAACGTGTGAAAGTGAAATGAGATTTTCTTCCCTTTTTTTTTTTTTTTAATTTCCTGGAAATTCACATTCTGAGTAGGCGCAGATTTCCCCGGCGCGTCGGCAGAAAGCGCAGATACGTGCAGCGAAATCTCTAGGGCTTCCCGGAGCTGAATCAAGGCGAGCTGTGGGGTGGGGTGATCCCAGGTGCCCCCCACCACCCGGCCAGCCCCCGGCATGGCCCCGGCTCAGACACAGCCAGGCGGTGGCCGGGCGCTGGGGCCGGGCAGGAACCTCCAAGAGGCTGTAGAGCACCAGCCTTGGTCTCACCAGGAGGGACCCCCCGGGACACCCCCACCCCTGGTGCTCCCGGGCCCATCTCAGCCTCTGCCCTCCCAGCTCCTTCTGCCTGGGCAGCTCAAAGGCATCCGCAAGAAAATTCGCACCCTCAGCCACGCACTGCGTTCCAGCAGCTGCTGCAGTGGATTTTAGCAGGTGGGACCTCACAAGAAGGACTTGCAGTATGATGTGCGTGCATCTGTGTCTGCGCATGCTTGTATCCAGCAAAGGTTCAAGAGAGCCGTGCCATACAAAGCGAGAAGGTTATTCACTACTGAATGATGAACTAGGTGGTAATATTTAGGTATTATACATTTAGCTACTATACATTTAGTTATTCCACATTAGAAAACAGAAGAAATGCCCACTGCATGGCCAAGGACCTTGTAATGCTCTGTAATTAGCCCCTTCCTGAGCTTGCCATGCTACAAGCCACTGGCAAATTGCACAGTGAAGACATGGGTGAGGTCCGTGCTGTTCTGGTGGGGATGGACCCCCCTGCCTCGCAGGTGAGCGCATCCCCAGAAGGCTTCACCGCCCTCCCTGCACAGCCCGCCTGGAGACCGCGGTACTGGCTTCACTGGGTGCCCCTGAGGACCACGGTCTTGTCCCCCAAATTTTACATCTACCTCATATCAAAAATCTATCCTTTCACCAAAAAAAAATAGCCAAACATGGATGTGATTTTCTTTAATTTTCCATTTGTTGTTGTCAAAATGCTAATTTGCCTTTTTTTTTTCCATTTCAAGGGTTTTTTAGCAGATTGCTACTGTCCATGTCCTTTAGTCAGAACGCAGTTACACTAGGAAGGACATTGGCCTTGCTCCTTGTTTCCTTTTCTGTACTTTTTCCCCTTGCTACTACTTAATTTTGCAAACCTCTGCACATTAGAAAAGGACCATAGGAACAGAAAGAAGGTGAAAAACTAAAATAAACCCAGAGTCATTAAGAATTCTGGGGCAAAAATTAGTGGCATTCTTTCATTAGTGTCAAAATGAAAGAAATGAGGAAGGTGGAAAGAAGGATAAACAACCCAAATGTCTCCCAGGTCACGACTCTTTTAATCCAAGAATTAAAAGACTTTTTTCCTGCTGGGGAAAGAACATAAAATGCAGACATTCGGGGCTTTTATTCCCCAATGCTAATGCTTTCCCCTCAATAAATTCCACCCCTGAGTGAGCTCAGTGCTGCCAGCTTCTTGCAGATGTCTCTGAAAGTCCCAGAGGACGCACTGACTTGCCCAGGGTGGTGATTTTAGGAGGGATGCTGCAAGTGATGGAGAAAACACAGAGGGGCAAGGAGGGTACAAGCCTGTCCCATGCCCCGTGGGACAGACAGGCAGAGGCAGCCCCAAGGGCTCTGCCCTGTCCCGGCTTCAGCCGTTTGGAGCGTGTCAGTGGAGCAAAACCTCAACCTGCAGCCACTGGTGGTGCAGCACCAGTCAGAAACAGTCCCAGCATCGATCCAAAGCCATGAAGATCCTGGCTGGGGTGAGTCCGGGTCGGTCAGCAAAGCCAAGAGCACGCTGGCTTGCAGAAATGAAGAGCAGCGATGGCCATGATCAATGCAAAGTTGGGCAGGGTCTCCTCTGTCCTCTGCAGAAGCCGCTCTGCCCAGGGGGATATCATGGGGTGATCCCTGTCTGTATGGCAGAGGGTCCCGGGAACAGCACCCCCTTTGTAACCCACTCGGTAAAGACCCCCGTCTGCCATCTCCATAGCGCGAGAGCGGACGGCTGTCCCCCCCTTCTCCTGGCTGCCTCCCCTGACATACGACATCTCAGTGCAGGTATTAAAAACCCATTACTTCTCCATATCAGGAGTGATTGTTTCAAAAGCAGCGTCTCCAAACTACTTTTGGGTAATGATTAGATTACTTTTGGATGACAAAGCTCCCTGGAAAAGTTACAGGGACGGTTCATTGGCACTTGGTCAAAGCTAAAAAGCACTGGATTCAGGAGAAAGATCCCAGCTAGCACGTATAAATCAGACATGACGGTTATTTCTAAGAAGATGTAATTCAGACAGCCTGACGTTACAGTATTTCTTGGGATAGGCTGACTGAAAGGAGTTCAGGAATCTGAAGTACGGGTGATGAGAAATTATCTTGGAAGCAGCATATTCACTTTATTGAGAATAGTGGTAAGATGCCCATAAATCTTTGTAAGAGCATTTCAGGTACTTTTATGACTCTTGCATGGGATTTATTGCATATTTTCAGAAAAAAAATATAATTTAAAAGGACATTGTCAAGCACTTTTTATGGCTTTTATTTATTTTTTAATCTCCATTGTTTGCAAAGCCCTCCTCGGAGCTGGAAAATGCAATTCTGCCCTGTTACATCTCGCAGACAATGAATTTTTCTTCCCCTCTGCTCTGCTGAGCAGAAGCAGAGGCAGCGTGCCCGTGACGGGGCGGTGTGCTCGGTGTCCCCGCTGCCGGGCATCCCCTGAGCACCAGACCTGGGTCGGGCAGGGAGATGTTAGCACAGGCAGATGTTAACGCGGGCAGGCAGCGTGCTGGATTTCACCACAGATATCTGCAGCTTTCCAGTGGTGTTCAAAAGCCCGTTTTCTCAGTGGCGTTGAAGGACCCCATGCAGCCCTGGAATATCCCAGAGGAGCCCTTGGAAAATCGAGCAGATAAGGGCTGAATGCGAATGGTGCGCTGTAGGGCGATGCGCTCAGTTTGCGGCGCAGCATCTCGGGAGCAGAGGGTCTGCTTTCCGCCCGATTCCATCAGGACCACCTCTCAGCAGTGCCGAGATCAGACCCAGGCTGGGTGCTCCCCAGCTCTAACGGAGGCTTTTTCCAAACCTGCAGCACTTCTGGCCAGAAATACAACCCTGGAGCTTTGGCTACCGCAGCCTCCTTTGGAAAGCCTGAGTTTACTTAACCTTCCCTGGCTTTCCTCTCGCTAATTGCAATGCTGCTCGTGACGCCAGTCGCAGCGTGCCGGTGTCTCCTCTGCCCACCACCGCCTCGCAGCGACCCCGGGGCTGGTCGGGACCTGATGCTGCCGGTGCCAGCGGGGGCTCCTTGCTGCTGCTGGAGGCACCAGCGCGCACCGCATCCAGCCCGTCTCCAGCCAGGCCCCTCCAGCAACCCCTTCCCGGGAACACTCCCTGGAGGCTCTGCAGAGGGGAAAAAGTTAAACGCATGAATCAGGCCGTTTGGCTCCCTTCGCTGCCTTTGACATCATCACTGACCCCTCCAATTTTTTTTATTTTTTTATTTTCTCCTTCTCTCTCCCATAAAGTAGTTTTCATTCGGTGGCTGTTGTTCCTTTAAACGCTTTGTGAAAACTTATAAAACTGTGTAGGAAACTAGCAGCAGCTTTCTTAGAAGGAAGCTTGTGCCAGCAAAGCAGGAAAAAATCTTGCTCAAGTGTTGCAAAGAAAAGGAAGGAATAAAGGAAAGAAGCCAGCCAGCAGGGAAGGTTGATTTTCAAGTGTCCAGAACAGGAGGCTGAAGCTGCTCGCTGCTGTGCCTGTGGCCTCTCCAAGGAGGACGCCCTGGTCAGGGTTGTTTGAGCTCTGCACAAGTCTCCGAAGGACCTCGGTAGGTGACTCTTGGGCCCCAGTCTTCTTGCTACTTTGGCCATCTCCATCCCAGCCCTCTGGGACTGGGTTTCAAAGTCATAAACTGCACTTAAGGAAATGCCCGAACTCAGCTCATGGATTTCTCCTTTCCCAGGGCACCGTTTTGGAGCTGCAGGCGTTCAGCCCACTTGTGCTGATGTGAAGAAGTGGCCCTGATCCATTTTCTTTATGTGCCGTGTTCCTTACCTTGCTCATGCTCAAATCCTCCTGCCAGAGGAGCCCAGGAACTGGTGGCATCCATCTCCCAAGCAAGGGAAGTCTCTCCTTGGAGTAAAATCACAGCAGCTAAAAAGCTTCCTCTGCAGGTTCATGAGTTTGTTTATTTCTGTTGCCTTTTATCTAGTAACTGATCTATTTTCTTGCATTTTCCACAGTGTCATTGGAAGCTGAAGCTCACAGTGGGCTCAGCAATTAGTGGTAGCACAGAAATATAAGGCAAAAACAAGTATTGCTAATGAGCTGACACATTAAACAATGAGTCACACTTCCATAAGGAGCCCAAATCGAGTTATAACCCTAAATAAACAAGCTGTGAGAAACAGTTTACAAAATATGAATGTGTTACTTATTTAACTGCTGTTGAGAAGCTGTGATCTGAACCCTGAGATGTATTTAAATATCTGAAACAAATATTCAATGTGCAGTTTATCAGAGCGGCGCAGCGGAGCCTGGCACAGCCGGGCTGGCCGGACCCTGCGGCCGGAGGCAGCCCGGGCGAGCGGGGAGGCTTGGGGTGGCTGCGTCCTCCCCGCATCCTTCCCCATCACTGCCGCACCTGGCAGGGGCTGTCCAGCACCGGGGCAGGGAGATGGCGAAGGCCGAGAGCCAAGAGGTGCTGCTGGTGGGAATTTCCCACCAATTTGGGATATCTCAGGCACCTGCAGAAAGCCTTCACAGGGGCTTTTCTTTCGGGACCAAACGGCAAAACACAAGGCAAATGATTAGCCTTAAGCCAAATTAGTAACTTAATGGTTTGTTCTTTTTTTTTTTTTTTCCTACAGCAATAACAAAATGAAACATTCGGAGTTAACCTGAAATAATTTACTCCACTGCAAATAAAGTGTATCTTTTCTCCTCTTGGTTTTCCTTTCACCCCCATAACACGGTCAGTTTTAGAAGAAAAACAGTCTTCTGCACATGTAAAATGGAAATCTTACATTTTCCTCCCCGTGCCGATTTTGCTTTCAGACAAAATGACTTGCCAACCTGCAGCCAAACTTCAGAGCTTTCCCCCCAGAACGACACTGAGAATTTATTATCAGCAGAAATGGCCCCTGCAGTCCTTGCAGGGCTTTTGGTCACTCACTGCTCAGCCATTAAACTTTGTCATTGGCTTGATATCAAGGGGTAAAACCCTCTTCTGCTTCTGCCAAATTGCTACGTACTGAAGTTCCCAAAGCGCGAGCTGTATGAGCAGCTGTTTGCAAGCTCAGAGAAGTTCATGAAACAGTGCCCAGCTGCCACTTGTGGAGGAGAACATCCCCGTGGACATCCCGTGCTCTGTGGCGTGATCCCAAAGTCGGCAAAGTCCCATTCTTGTGCCGTGCCAGCCGCTCCCAAGGCTCTCCAGACACTCGTGCCTCCAGTGCCCACTCCGCTGCCCCAAGAGTGACAATCCTCAAGTCACAAGTGGTGAAAGCATAGGGACAAACTCCTGGGCTGGCAAGGTGAAGGGGTTTGAGAAGTGTACTAGGAATAAAATAAATCCTAGTGATGGCAAAGGGCGCTACTACATGGAGATGGCAAAATTGCTCATAACAAGAGAGAAGAGGCAGACGTGATCAATAAGTATTTCTGTTCTGTATATTTGGAAGGAAGCATTTGCAATACACAAGGACAATGAAGTGCACTTCAGACTCTTTGTATCCAAGGAGAACGTCAAACAATATCTACACGGGACAAACATTTTTAAATCACCCTAAAAATAATAGTAATCTCAATAATCAGTCTAATTTCACGTGCTAAGAGTCTGAAAAGAGCTGGTTGATAGTTTCTACATCCCTCCAGTGTTGATGTTAAATGGTTCTGTGACCAGGCCCAGCACCAGCTTTGCTGCTGTTTCCCCAGCCAGCTGGAGGTAGCTGGGGTTCACCTTGTGCATGACCACGGCCTTGGGAAACGAGGACGGAGAAGGTGACGGGAGCTGTGCCCCGCTCAGCGCTGCCCACCTGCAGTGGCAGCAGGAGCCTGCAGGGGTGGCCGGGGCCCCTGCAGAGAGGGGCACCAGGGTCTCTGCGCTCCTCCCTGGGAAGCAGTGGGGCACCAAGACGCTGCGGGACGCGGCTTCCTCGCCGCTCATCTCTGCCACACCTGCAGGTCCGCAGCAAGGAGCACCGGCTCCAGCGGGCGAGTCGTCACCATTTCACGTGATTAGCTGAGAACAAGCTAATTCATCTCCTGGAGATTCCCCTTTGTCTCCAATGTCTACAGAGTGGCCTGGGATGAGCAGCCCAAGAGACATCTGCACAGGAGAAGCTGGTGTTTGGCCATTTGAAGCCTCTCTTTCCATGCACACATGGACATTGGAGTGGCTGCACCGTGCCAGACCCAAGCTCCATCCAACCCCTGGACCGTCTCCAACCAGGTCAGCAGCAGATGCTCAGAGATGCAACGCCAGCACTGAGCCATCCTTGCCCGTGGTATTTTTCCCAGCTTCTGACAGTCAGTGATTCAGGGACTCCCAGCACTGCACGTAGCATTTGGGTCATTCCTGCAGGTCCTGTGGCAGTCATCGGTGGCCCTATTGCCCAGGAATTTGTCTAACCTGCCTTTCCAGACATTTACATTTTTGGTCTTTGTGACATAGCGTGGCAGTGAGTTTCATGGTATAATTACACACCACATGAAGAAGTGTTGCTGAGGCACATCATGGAAGGCTGGATGTGGTTTTGGTGTCTGGGTTTTCCATAGGTTGTGGAAAGTTTGCAGATGCTGAGAAAAGAGCCACAGAAATGATACAAGGGCTGGAGAAAACACCTTGTGGGGAACACTCACCAAGCACAGCTCAAGAGGAAGTGCAAAAAAGCTGTAAATTGCCGGGGGATTAACTTGCACATCTGCAGAGCTCTTCAGTCTACAGAGGCAGAGCCCATACCAGGTTAGATACCCTGCTCGAACCACTCTAGCTGGGAACCAGGCACAAGTTTTTATTGCAAGAGAGTTTAACTACAGAACTGGGAGGCTCCATCTCTGGATGCTTCTGCAGAGATGTTTCAGCTACAAGTTTTGAGGTTCAAACTGCAAATCGGTGTAGGAAAGCCTCTGATCTGGGAGGCAGCAGAGACCAGATCTTGCAGTTTCCAGCCTGTGTTAGTAAACACCACTGGACCAGCCGGAAAGTTCCTAAAGGCAACCAAAAAGAGCCACAGCCTGCCAACAGGGCTTAAATTATCCATTCAAGAACATGCCCAGTGATGGCTCATACCAGAAAAAGCTGAAACCACCAGATCTAGATGGCCCAATGGTTTCTTCTCGCTTCAAACCCAGTGAATCACAGCCATGCCCCATTGCCAGCAGCACTTTCCTCCCATCCCAGGGCTGTCCCATTAAGTACAACGTGCCAAGAGCCAGCACCATGTTTCCGCACCAGGCCCATGTTGTCACCAACCCCAGCAACCAGACACATGGTGGCCAAGGCCCATGTTCACAGAGCCATGGTGCACCCAAACCCCTGCTCCGGTGGCACACGGGACGCGCACACAGCCTGGCACTGGGCATCCAGCCCTCGGACGGACTCGGGTGGCCCTGCTCCCCGTGTCGCGAGTGCCATGAGCCAGTGATGGGCACAGACCACCCGAGAGGGGGTCAGTCTCAGTGGCGCAGCAGAAAGGACCCCTCATGCCAGCCCCTTTCCTCACCATCCCTGCAGACAGGTTGCCAGAGAGGGACAGGGGCACGTGGAAGGGGCAGGCGGGCAGGGAGATGCCACCAGCGCGCACCGTGCACCTCCCGTACGTGCACGAGGGCTGGGGCTCCTCCAGAAACGTCCTGGGGCAAAGCAAACCAAAGCGTCCAAGTCCCATGAGACCGCTGCTGCAGACACCACGGCCACGTGCAGACTCCCTGTACTCGCCCACCTCCGGTCTCTCCCATTATCTCACGTTTGAAGCCGCTCAAGTTTGGTCTTGCTGGCCGGCGCTTCCCCAGCACAGCGCACAGGGGGGGCTTTTGTCTGCCCCCTCCAAGAGCAGGGATGACCCTGCAGCAGGCAGAGTAAATCAGGTGGCTGTGCTCTGCTGTGGACGGTCTATAAAGCCACATTTCTGCTCGGTCAGTCACTGTGGATGAACAACGCTCCAGAGAAGTCCCACTCAGCTTCTGGGAGGCAGAAGTGCTGGGAGTCCCCAGGGGAAGTTCAGCTGCCAGCCCTGTCCCTTAGCAGTGATGAGAGGAAGAGGATGCTGAGGAAGAAGTGAAGCTCGGGGAGGGGAAAGGGCGAGTCCAGCCCATGGGGCGCATGGCAGAGCTGGGTGCCCCCAGCCCGCTGGGCACAGCCCCCATCCTGCAGCCCTGCCAGGCTCAGACACCAGAGGAGCACTCAGGAACCTCCGGCACCTCGCTTCCCTCTGCCCCGGGCTCAGCTGAGTCCCTGTGCGCAGGATGGGTGCTCCCAGCCAGCGGGCAGGCGCCAGCATCACGGGGACAATCCCACCCCTGGGCTTGGGGCATTTCTAGCGCCCTTCCTCCGCCTGACACCTGCCCGCTTCCGAGCTCTGGTTTCCCCCTGGGGAGAAGTTTTCCCTGCACAGCTCCCGGTGCTGCCCGGCCCCGCACCATAACCCATTCTCCATCCCTGAGCAGGCAGCGCAGTGCTCTCACCGCGGGCAGCCTACCTCTGATAATTACTTCAGCATACACCTTGGGTCTTAAGTACATGGTTAGAAACAGATCAGTGTGAGACATCTCCTTAAGTCTCATCTGGGAATCGCTGCTATCAACGAGTCCTGCTTTTCCAGTCAAAGATGATTTACTCTGATCTGCACTATTGATTTTATTGTGGGAAATGTGGTGATACCTAGAGAGAGAGAGAGAGACAGAGATTTGACTTATGGGAGCGTGTGGGGAAGACTCCAGTCCCCACCATAGTGCCTGCCTTTTCTGCATCTGCACCAGAATTATTTGTAGTGTTTTATGCACCCATCTGCTCCCTGCATGCTCTCTATAAATCTCACTGGCTCTCACACACACACACATGTTTGCTTTCCATGTAGATTACTTATGATGAGAGTCTAATTAGACCCGGGGAAGCCTGCCTACAGAGTGAGCCTGGGGAGAGCTTAATTAAAGTCAATGGAGAAAATTATAGGTGAAAAAAAAAATTAGGGCAGCAAGGAAAAAATATCCAGAAAGAAACCAAGGGAAAAAAAAAATAAAGAAGCATCAGCAGAGAAGTAACAGCACCAGTGAGGGAGCGCGCGGCCGCCAGGCTGCTGGGCCCCGTGGTGCCGCAATGTGGGGAGCCCATGGGGTGCCCAGCCGGTCCCAGCAGGTGGCCCCGCCGCAGGACGCAGTGACAAGGGGGGGACACGGGGACAGCCGTCTGCACAGGGGCCAAGACTGAGCGGGTCTTGCCCTCCTCTCTGCACATCCTCTGCAGAGGGTGCATGAAGGGAGCTGGAGGGGAAGGGTCTGGGCAGAGCCACCCGGCTTGGACCTCCCCTGTGTGTCCTGGGTTCTCCCGGTGTCTTCTGTGTCACCTCTCCGTGGGGGAGAATGGGAGATGTGGGGTGGGTGCACGAGGTCCGGCTCCTCTCTGTGTGCATCCACCAGCTCAGGGTGGGAAGAGGGGACACGCTCGTTCGTACCTGGGAGCATGTTTCCCCTGTGCAGATCAGCACGTTGGCAGCCAGGTGATGGAGCATCCATGGAGCGGGGATTTTGGGGACCACCGCAGTGCCCCAGCCAGGGCCCTGCAGCACAGGGCACTGTTCTTCCCTGTGCAGAGATGACTCTGTTGAACCTGGTGACTTCTGGCTGGGGGAGAGCAACTCTTTTAGAAAGTCTTGATTTAAAGACCACAAATGATGGAGAATCCGCCACATCTCTTGGCAAATTGCTCCAATGGTTAATTATACTCCCTGTTTAAAAGATGCATCTTATTTCCAATTTAGGTTTTTCTAGCTTCAGCTTCCAGCCATTGAATCTCATTACATTTTTTATCTGCTAGATTAAAAAACCCTCCATTATCAGAAATCTCCTCCCTCCATAAGTATTTATAGACTATGATCAAGTTGCCTCTTAACCTTCCCATGATAAACTAAACAGACTGAGCCACTCAGTCTCTCCCTGTCAGCCAGGCCTTGCAAACCCTCCTCATTCCTACCACTCTTCTCCAAGCCCTTCCAGGTCCTGCACATCGTGGACCAAGCATGGACAGTCCCCGGAGCAGGACGGACGAGGAGGTGATGTCCTGGGTGAGGCCATACGCAGATGGAACACCAGGACTGCTGGTTGTGCCACCACACTTCTGGACGCAGTCACAGCAGTGATGTCTGGGTGGCAGGAGGTGCGAGGTCACATCGCCACGTCAGCCAGGACACAAAGCAACTAGAGCCGGGCAAATGGTGTCTGTGCTGACGGCAGGGCAGGGGACATGCAGCGGCCCACGGGGACAGGTCCAGGGGCTCTGCCCGCTCCGAGGGATGGTCAGCTCAGGCTCGGGTCATCCGTGCCCCTCTGCAGCCTGGGAAAGGTGCAGGCTTCACCTGAGCAGGGGTGGAAAGACCTAGAGAATCTGAGCTGGGAACGTCATTGATGTTGTGGGTCTGTGCTGCTGCCAGAGGTGTGACGAGCTCCCCCAGGACCATCGTGTCTGGGATAGCTTGGCATCAGCGATGCAGACATCTGTCTTCAGCCAGCTGCTTGTCCTGCAGTCGTGCCAACAGCCACAGCCAGAGCTTCCTGCTGCTTGTTGCTCCAGAGGTCCCTGGGTGATGCAGCATGCTTACTGCAGTCCCTGCTTAACCCCTGGCTGGAGCATGGTCACAAATGGCTGGGGGTTGGGGGGGGCAGGATGGGCCAAGGGGCTGCTGCTGGGGTCATTATTATGGAGCCCCAAACTGACATGTGCCCCCGAGACATCATTTTGGTGGTGCTATCCCTTCTGCCAACCCGCCAGGCTCCTTCTCCTGGAGCGGTGCTGTGTCCTCGGGAGGACTTGCTGTCAGTCCGGCCAGGAGCTGTACCCAGAATGCTGGCATCTGATGGGAACATTGCAACCTCTGTGTAGTGCTGGCCACAGCCTGGGACCCATCTACCTCCCGTGGGCTGGCAGCCTTCTGTGCCACCCCCTCTGAACCCCCTGCCCCGTATCTCAGTACAGCCCCTGTCCGTTGGTGTGTGACAAATCCCACAACTAAAGGGTGTGCTATAGGGAACGGAGGCTCCTGGCAGGTCTGCTCCTTCCCCTTCTCTGTGTTAGAGACCATTAAATCTTCTCAGTTCAGGCTGAGAAGGGGTTTTCCTGGAAAGCAGGGATACAGATGTTCTTCTGCTCACAACATCCAGCTGTGGATTCCAGTGTGCTGCCTTAACCTCCTCCCCCCCAGCTCACAGCTGGAGCACCGAGCAGGCAGGGCTTTGCCCAAGGCCACCTGCTCTTCATGATGGAGCTGAGCAGGGACCCAGGGCTTGGGGTCTGGGGCCAGTGCAAGCCCAGCGGTGGGGAGCTGCTCCCCTCATCCCGCAGGACAGCGCAACGGGCACCCCAATGCCTGCACAGCCAGCAAGCAGTGGGGGAGGCTGCCTCCGTCCCTGGAAATCCTCCTCACACCCGCAGCCACAGACCCTGGCTCCTCTTGGCTGGTGTCAGATGCAATAAGGGAGACGAGTTCCCCCGGTATGGCCAGCACACACTGTGTGGTCTCCCTCTGGCTTTAGGCTCCCAGAATTTCTTCCTCTCTCTGAGCAATGTCAGGCTGAATAAAACTAAATAGATCCTGATGGAGGAAAACTGCAGTTAAGTGGGTTGGCTGATTGCTTGCCTTCTTTTTATTTTGCTTTCTGACTTGTCACAGAGAGAAAACCACCGGGGAAATGTTCTGGCAGGCCCTCGGTCACGGTCCCTCGCCCTTGCAGCCTGTCTCCCTTGAGCCTGGCTGGAGCTGGCTCCCTGCAGCCGGGCCAGGCGCCAGGACAGGAGGACACAAGGTCCCAGGAGGAACATCAGCACCAGACAGCTGTGAAATGAAACTCATGTCACCTTGTGCATGGAGGATTAGCAAGGGATCACCCATCCCGGGTGCCCTCAAGTCAGCAGGGTCTTGTCCATAGCCATCCTCCTCCTGTGTGCTTCTCCAAGGAGCAGCTGGAAACTCATGGCAAGGTCCGGCAGGAGGCAGAGCCCATCCCATGGGGAGGCTGTGCTGATAGTCGAAGGCTGGGGAAGACAAAGATAAGCCCTAAGTCTTTGCAGGGTGACCACATCTCATGATCTCACTGCACATCTTGTGATGCTTGACGCCGTATTCACATAGCCTCTGGTCCGAGCATCATGTGAGCGAAGCAGCTTTGGCTCTCCTTCAAATGTGCAAGTTACCAGGGCACATGATGGTAGAGGCTGCTTGCATACGGGGTGATGAAAGCACCCTGAGAAGGCAGGATGCACTCCAGCAATTGTTTTCAAATCTTCTGATTTTTAAGCTAGTCTTATGATTCTGGGGGGAGGCCAATTTGTGTTTTTCCTTGTTTGGAAGCTACCATCCAAATTACTGTCCAGAGCACCTGTTAGGCAGCATGCAGCAGTCATGGTATTGAAAAAATACGAACTGAATGCAAAATAGTGGCTAACAGCGAGCTGCTTCAGCAGTGGCCTTTCAAGAGTCCCTGAAAAGAGTGACAAAGAGGACCAGCAGACAGAGGCGTTTGGGGTAAATACCATGACAACATCCCAAAACAGAATTTGATAATTTCAAAGGAAACGCTCCCTGCAGAATATTTCCCAAGTTAGCTGCATACTAGGGGAAAGAAATGCCAAGGCTTTGTCTTAAAGCTTACCTCATGGCACTGGAACTGTTAACACCATCCGCAGACGTGCACTATCACGGATCAGACATCCTGTGCTGTCCCACTCCGGCCAGACAAGGTTACTGACAGCACAGATAAACCCCGCATGTGACCACAGTAGGAGCAGGGCACAGAAGCACCACAGAAGCATCTTTGATCCAAGGTTAGCAGAGACCTGCTGGATTTAACAGGGAAAATTGCTCCTTGCTGAACATGACTCAAATTCTGTGAAATGGGGGTGATTGGCAACACGTCAAGAAGAAATGTAATTCTTTTCTCAGCGCTTGCTCACCGTGGATTTCTAGATGCGTTGAGGACAACAGGCGAGCGTCCGTGATTTGGGAGGCTCAGTTCAGCAGCTCCTTCTGGTGCCTCAGCTCAGACTCACACCAGGATGGTCCGTGGGTTGGAAGAGGAGCACAAACAGCAGGACCATGGAAAACCCACAGCCGCCTGCTGCCACCAAGGGCTGGTGCTGCCCACAAGACTATCCTGGGGAGCTTTGGTGTGTTATTGTGAGGAACTGGCAGAAACCTGCCATTTGTAGGCTTTTCCCCCATTTTTTTTTTCTACTTTACTACAGATGTCCTGGTGCTCTTCCCAAAGCACAGGAGTTTCCAAACCTGGGGTTTTGTCTCTCCCTTTCTTTTCTATTTTCTTGCCTTCTTTTCTTGCCTTTCCCTTTTGCCTTTTTGGTGAGGGAGGAGATAAAACCAATGGAAACTATTAGGTCATTAAAACTGAGATCGCTCTGAAATGCTGCCTGTCTTTTAAAGGGCACAGATTTAGTATCAGTTTTGCTGATCCAATGTATGATTTTTCACTCAGCTCTAATCACAGCAAATTTCAGAGAGCCTCACTGGAGCCACCTCCTCAGATGCCTGAGGGTGCCCAGACCAGATCCCAGAGGCAGCTGCCTGTGAGGTTTTGGGGTTACACCAACTGATCCCAAATTCTTCCATAAGCACCATGGGCAAGAACAAGAACAGAGAAAATGTCAGATGCGGATGTACAAGAAGCAGACACAGCCAGGTCCCGAGCAGGAAACCATCAGCATCCTGCCGAGATGTCACCACATGCTCTGACCAGGAATCCAGCTGTGCCTTCTTCACTCAGCCTTGAGCACCCAGCCCAGGGGTGTCTGAAGCTTTGGCATTTCATGGACATGTTTTTCTTCTGTAACCATGATGCCTGAGCAGTACTGAGAAATAAAGGTTGTCCTTTCCCCAGCCTCTACCTGCAAGTCAGACTGTGTGGCCAGAAATGTGTCCACACCGGGATGGCAGCTCCTTGTCTTCTTGTCCTTTACCACGGGAGGACCCCTAATGTGATTTCACAAGCTCACTTTGGTTTCTGCTGTTAGGGGGAAATGAGAAACGTTTGCACTGGGGGCTGGCCTTGCCGTTGGAATATCTCATGCTTCCCAGGGAGAAGCACTCTCGGTATTTCTCGTGGTAGGGGGCACCTCTCCATCCACCACGTTGTAACATGGTCCCACCAGGAGGGCTCTGCCTCTATTGTTTGGTCATGATTTTTGCATGAGAAATGAGTTGTGGCACCGAGCGGGAGCACGGACGTCTCCGATCAGCTGGGGAATCAGAGCGAGCACTGGAAATCAAGCCCTCGGCGCGCAAAGCTGCGGACAGCAGCCTCTCGCCGCTCCGGCAGCGGAGGCTAATCAGTGCTGATTAAACCAAGGCTCGATTTTTCCTAGAGAGGTTTAAAAACCTGAACGCTGAGCTGCCCCCCACACCTCCATCCGCAGACCGTTGCGCTGAGCTTCCACAAGCTTGTGATCTTCCCAGGGCTGAGCCCACGATGCTGCCAAGCTGGCACTGGTGCCCCCAGACCTCTCTGAAGCATTTCGTGCCGATGGCAGGGGTCTGGCTCGGGTCTGGCTGTGCTGGTCTCCACCAGGCTTCCAGCAAAGGAGAGCAGGGAAGGGAAACCCATCCCCATGCGGGTGACAGTGCAGGGACCCCCGTGGGTGGAGGGGCTTGGCTGGTGGCGGGGCCGTGGCTGGATCGATGTGCCAGGGCTCGTCTGATTTATCGGCGGGGCCGGTAGGTGTTGCATCAGGTTAAGTATTAACAGATCTCATGAGCCTCATTAGCTGTCCCCGTTTCACTCTCCAGCCAAGAGTTACTGCTCCAAAACCTACAGCGCCTTGGCAGCTGCCTGCCTGCTTCCCCAGCGCCTGGTCCGGCAGAGGTTAACCCTCTCCATGCCTGCTCCACCAGCTCTCTGTGCAGATCAGTGGCCACATCGTGCATGTCGTGAGCCACGTGTGAGAAGGATCCCAGGCCTGGTATCATCCTGCCTGGTCAGCAGTGAGCCATGAGGTCTGTTGACAGGGTCTGCAGAATCTGCCCAGCTAAGGGTGGGCATCTCCCTGCTGGCACCCGCATCAGGGTCAGCCCCCCGGGCCCCTCCGGCAGAGGCCACAGCTGAGGGAGCAATTTGTCACACCGCAGAGCAGATGCCACCAGGCTCAGGAGTGCTGGGCTCCAGCGGGTGCCCAACGAGTCCCCAGGGCGGCCAGGTTCTGCGGAGGCACCCGCACTGCAGACATCCGCGCTTGGTCAGACAAACCCTGCAGTCCGGGTTCTCCGGGAACGAGTGGCCCGGGAGGATAACGCAGACCATAACAAATTGCTGGAGCCGTTGCATCTCCCCCAGGACACCGGGGCAGCCCTGGAGCTGCAGGTCTCTGAAGACCTTTGCTCCAGAGGCCACCGAGCACAGGGAGCATCTGTCCCGATCGCCACATCCCCACGGCTGTCGCTGTGACCCAGGGGCTCTGCAGGCATCCCTCACGGCATGGGGAAGCGGAGGCTGACAAGCCTCCCTCGGCCTCCTCAGCCCCGCCAGGCTCCAGCCCCCAGCCCAAGGTGCCGCGGGAGGAGCTGGGGGCACATGGGGGTGGCAAGGCCTGGCTCTGCTCCTCCAGGGCAGCTCTCGCCTCTGCAAGCCTTGGGCAGCCGCTGCGGCTCCCTGTAAACCCGTGCTGGAAAGCGCTTCCTTCAGACCTGTTAATTGTTAAACGTCACTACACCTTAATTAAAGCTGAGAGTCAAGCAGCCAAGTGCATTGCAGGGAGGGACGAAGGTTAACAAGCTGGGCAAGGTCATCCTCTGGCCACTCCTCCCCTGCCTCTCCTCTCCTCTTGGAAAGATCCCCCCAGGCAGGCAGACTCGGGTGGGTTGGGACAGGACAAAATCTTGGATTGCCTGGGGTCAGCAGATGCTCTCCCAGCGCAGAGGTCGCTGTGAGCACAGGCAGTGGCCGTGCTGTTGCTCGCACGGTGGCAACTTCCCCAGCATCGCTCCCGGCCCCCTGCCAGCCGCTGCCCACCTCGCCCCCTTCCACGGGGGTCCCCTGGCAGCTCCCTCGAGGCAGCAGCTGGCCCCTTTCTTCCTCTCAGGAGCAGAAAACTACGTGCTTGGAGGTTCCTTATCTTGGGGGGAGAAAACATGGAATCTGATGGCTCTTAAGCTTCTTCTGTGGAGGTGCTGGTGCTTCCCTGGTCCCGCTGCAGCACCCAGGACAGACACGGTGCCAGGACATTAGGCGCGTGGAGAGCTCAGCGTTTATTGTCACTGGTGTGGAGAATGATGTATTTAAATACCTTTGCAGATATGGAGCTAAGTGACATCCTGAAGGTCAGTGGGATCAGCACACAAGCTAGGAAATGATCCGAGGCATCATGGCAGTGCCGAGGGGGTGTCAGCGTTTGGCCAGATGCTGTTCACCATCCCGTCAATAACTTGGCAGTAAATACCAAATCTCTGCGGATAAAATTTGTAGATGACATAAAGATTGGCAGCGTGGTGAATAATAAGGCAGTCACACAGAGCTGGATCGCTTCCCTCGCTGGGCCCATTCCAGCAGAATATGTTTTAATAGCCTCCGATGCACGGGGGCACACCTAGGAGCAGGGCTGCGGGCTCAGCCTCCGGTCCTTGTGGCAGGATCATGGCCAGGGCCGGAGGCTGGAACGACAAGCTTCTGCTCCCAGGATGAGCAGAGCAGGGCGATGGCCTGGGTGGGGAAGTGCTGGAGCTGGGACAAATGGACCCATCAACCCGGTGTACGGAGAGCCAGGCTTCAGACCCAGAGCCCGGGGTTGGACAAGACCCTTGAGATCATCAACCGAACACTACCAAGTCCGCCACTAAACCGTGTCCCTAAGCACCACATCCACACTCGCAGAACTTTTAGGAAAACGGAGAGAGGGAGGAGGGAACCAGAAGTGATCAGGAAGCAAAAGCCTTGACATGGCTGGCCCAGGGTGTGTGGACACCGCGCCATCGGGGTCGCAGGCTCCAGGGCTGAAGGTGACAGCCCCTGGGGGGTGACACCCCCTGGCCGAAAGCAGGGAGCTGCTGGCAGCTGGAAATCACTCATTTGGGAGAGAGCCCTTGGGTATGAAATATCTCGCAGGCTAAGGCTCCGTGAGAGCATCAGCATTAACGTTTGGCAAGATGAGGGGTGAGAGGAGTTTGGCAAGAGGCTCTGCCTCTCCCCTGGCCTCCGTCCTCCTCCAGATGCTCCACATGCCCCTTGCTGTGGGGCTGTTGTCCCTTCTCGTGCCCCCTCCCCGCAGCCTGGGTCCAGCCCTGGCTGTCTACTCAGCATCACCGCGTGCATGCATGCGAGCAGTGATGGAACGTGGCTTGCTTTTAGCAAGGGAACCCCTCTGCCCTGGGCAGGGTGCTGGCCTTATGGCCGGGGAATCCCTCCTCAGGGCTGGGAGATCTCCCTTCCCGTCACCAGATCCCCCCTGCTCCCAGCAAGCACCCTGCCCATAGCTTGCCAGATGTTCTTTCTGGAGATCAACAGAGAGCCCCCAGACCTTAACTCCATGCAGGATATCTGACTCCTCGCCTCTTTTGGCTGCCAAGGCTCTCCTGGCCCATATCTGCATCCCAGAGGATGCTGGATATGAACGTGAATTTGGGATGAGGGGGGGTCCTTAGACTTGGGGGAGGAAGGACAGCAAGAAAAGCAACAGAGGACGAGCTCCAGGGATCTGCTGCTCTGCATTAAGTGTGCCCTCTGGCAGCAGAGGCCAGCTCTGCTGTCGCTTTAGGTCCCATCCGCCCCGCACCCTTGCAGGTGGCACTCCTGCCGTCCCCTGCCATGTCCAGAAAGCCACCCCTGCCTCTGGAGAAAGCCGAGCAGCTCTCTGCAGCCTCTGCTCCCGGCCGGGACCCCATGCAGGGCGCGGGGGCTGCTTCACCCCAAACCTGCTGGGCCACCTGGCCACCGGGTCCGGCTGCGCCCAGACCCCCGCGTGGCCACCGCGGAGGGACCCGCAGCTCGTGCCACCCCGCAGCGCTGCAGGAGGAACGGATGGAGCAGTCCTGGCAGGGAGTCACAGCCCTCTGAGCACAATTATGGGAAGAAAAGTGCCGGTATTAATAGGAGCCTCCATTCAAAGATTAACCACAACAAATGTGTTGCATGCAGGAAGTTTATTTAACAATGCTCCCATTGTACATCCCGAGTGCATGTTTGTCTTCATTAGTGCAGTAATTCATTATATGGCCTCTCTAACATTCAAATCAGAAGGAAGAATATTAAAAAAGTAATTATACTTTTCAAAGTAAAGCTTTATGGGTAAATTGTATGCAAATCGCTGTCTAAATCAGGGCGGCATATCTTAAGCAGATCTAAAAGTTGCAAAGGCTTCCACCGCATCATTGATATGTAATCAACATAGATGTATGATTCTGCTCCTTACTTAGGCAAATTTGAATGGCAATACTCAAGTAGGTAATTGGTATTTATCACAATGGCTGATGTGGAGAAGCTATAATCTTGTTACGGGTGGGACCGGCCTGTCATAAATCAAGCTGCTTGGAGGTTACTGCAAGACTCTGTCACATTTTGGTTTCCAGATGCTTTTAATCACCTTTTTTAACCTTCACCTCATTTGTAATATGGGCAAATAACCTTCAGGTCTTCGAAGGCCTCTCCTGCAGGTGTCTGTGCATTCAGGGAGATAGCTGAGTGCCCTCGCACCATTTGTCCACCCAGTGATGACAGCCCCTTTTCTCTAATCAAGATAGTTTAATGAGATTTTTTTTTTTTCTAAAATAGCACTAGGAATAAAACATGAAATTGATCATTTATGTGCACCAGGGAAATCATGTCATTTGGAAAATAATTTAACAGGATTGGAGGGTTCAGATTTACTGCCCAAACTGCGAGCTCCAGCTCTGGGGCCCGCCGAGGGGAGAGCAGAGGGAATCCAGCGGGTAGAGGACACCCCTTGCACGTCCCTGGGGGGGCAGGTGCCCCCCACCACCTCGGGCCCCCTCGCAAACCCATGCTGCTGCTACCCCCAGGCTTCAGGGGCTGGGGGCTGGGGCTCGGATGCAGCCCCCAGGTCCTGGGGCTGCAGTGGGAGCCGTGGGTCTGGCTGAGCCCTGCGCCGGGCTGCGCAGGGTGCAGATCCCTTTCCCCAGGTCCATCCCTACAGATCCTGGTTGGGGCAGCAGGTTCAGAGCGGCCCCGTGTCCCCACTGTCACACGCCACTGGGGACAGCGGGGTCCGCTGCAAGCGGAGGGGTCACGGGGATGAGCGGGTGGCACGGTGCGGGGCTGCCCTGCTGCCGAGGGACCGCCAGCCCCAGGGCCCCACGGATGGGTGGGAATGAGCGGAGCTGGGGGCAGGCAGCAGTGTGCAAGGGTTCCCAGGATGTCAGGGCCTGATTCTGCCCAACCTCGGAGGCACCCGGCCACAGGGAGCCCACGGAAATCTGCCGCAGGGCTGGGGTCACCAGAAAGGAGCCACGGCTCCCCGCTTTCTGTGCATCGAGCCTTTCGTCTGATGCCTGCACAGCTCCCCTGTGCTGACAGCTACGCAGAGCTCCTCTCAGCACAGACTCTGGCATCCCCTGGTGTCCCTCACCCACAGGAGACATCAGCATCTCTACCTTCTGCCAGGGAGCAGCTTCTGCAAAACGCGCGCCCAGCCCTGACGCCAGGCGTGTGCCTGAGTCTCTGGCAATCCGAGCATCACTGCAGCTTCCCTCAGTCCCTCGCAGAGACAAGACACCCCTCTCTTTATGCAGCTGGGGGTTCAGTAGGTTTTCTGCTTTGTTTTGGGATGCTCACAGAAGCAGCTACCCTGGTGATGGTGCTGGGGTAAGAAGAGCTGCATTTCCCAGGCAAACACACCCTGAGCTGCAGGTGCCTGCAGCCAGACCCCATCCCAGCTCCCAGCGCCGAGCACTTGCACCAAAACAGGGGAGAAGCAGCTGCAGACCTGGGAGCAATCTAGGAAGCTGGTGGGGAATCACGGCAGAGAAAAAAAACAATTCAAAATGTCCAAAGTGACTTGAAGAGGATTCACAGCTGAAAGTAGGGGTGAAATGATTTCTGTTGGTTATTAATGCCATGCTATTTATTCCATGTTATTAGCAAGTGATAATGTGCCATGCAGAGGTGAAAAGCAGATACAGAAATGCACAGTGGAAATTCATCTTCTACAACACAAGGCAATTGCAAAGCTGAAGCGGGGCACCACTGAGTGCTGCAAGCTGCAAAAGATCCAAGCGTTTTAGGCACAGGAGAAATGAACATTTTTTTCTTCCTTCTCTTTTTTTATTTTTTTATTTTTTGGAAGGGGGGAAAGAGGTTACATTTTTCTGTGTCAGAAATACGCTGTGACACCAGAGGATCCATCAAATGACACCGCGTGTCAGGTCATGTCACAACATCATTAAAACATTATATCTTGTTGATGAGGCTCTTGCCATCAATTCAGAGAGTGACTGATTCGATCTGCAAAAAGTGGAAGTTTCTCTGCCCTGTTTGCAAGACAGCTGGCAGATCCGCGAGAGGAAGCATTATTTCATATTCTATTTAGGACATTAAGCCTTAATCCCATTAGAAGATTCATTGCATAGCCAGCCTTAGATAGAGAGATACTTCCATAGCTGGATGGATTTCTCCTACGACACCTGCACCGCATGCTACATGAAGCCATTTGGAAAAAAAAAACAAGCCTACCGTCTTCCCAGCTCCTCTCTGAGAGCTTATCTCTCCCTCTAATACAGTTTAGTGCCAGGTTTTATAGACTGCTCATGCTGTCGGGAATGTTTGCTGGTATTCTGTTAACTTGATGCTTGGCTGTTCCAACACTATTCATTTAAGGCAAGCATCTGGCATGTAGCAACAAGATGGCTGATAGAATAAAATTAGGCAAGTTTATATGATTAACCATAGCTAGCAGCCAGCATCAGTCTCGGTTTATAAAAGGTTGCAATACATCCTGCAGGTTATTTATTGAACAGAGTCAAGCTGCAGCCACGGGCTGGGAGCACCCAGGGAATCACACCCCTGGGTGCTGCTGCCGAGTTCTCCCTGGTGGGCGCGGGCGGCCCTGGGGCCAGCGGGAGGCTGAGGAGGGGGAAGTCTCGATGCTCCGGAGCAGGGGTGGTGGCGGCACAGGGCAGCTCTGCAGCCCCCTGCCCGAGCCAGCATGAGGAACCTGGCCACCAAAAGAAGGACCCACGTCAGCTCCAGGCACCCCCTTCCTCCCCATCTCGTGCCTTGGTGGCGGCCATCCGTGTGTCCCACCATCAGGGCTTCGTGCCTCCAGGGACACCGGGCACGGGGGGAGGCTGGGGGAGGCAGCCCTGCCCTGGTGTGCTGGGTGAACAGCCTCTTTGCCCCCCTTGCATGGGGAGACCACCGGGCTCTCCGCAGGCTGCCACATCCATGTGACAAACGTGCCCGGAGCGCCCTGGCCCGGATATGGCACAGCGGCGCGGGGGGACGCGTGCCCTGCTCTGCGGAGTCCGTGCTCTGTGTGGCTGCAGTACAGACAGGGGGCAGGGAAATGGGTTCCAAAAAATATATATACATATATATATTATTTTTTTTTTAACGAGAAAGAAGGAAAATGCATGGTCTCAGCTGAACCATTTAGTTCTGCCAGTCTCACTCTGTTTAATTTTGCTCTCGTGCCACTGCATTTCTTACCACAGTTCGACAAATTTTGAAAAAAAGTCGTCCTGAGCTGAGGAAAGAAGCACTTGCATTGTTGCTAAATGCTAGTTCCAATTCATTCCTTTCTGGCAAAAAGTTTTCATTTTGAGGTATAGTAATTTGCTGAACAATAAGAGGATGAAAAAATCCCAGTGCCTGATCCCAGCTCTGGGTCCATCCAGGCCCTGTCTCGGTATCGTGCCCATCAGAAACCCAGCCATCAGCTACCATGCAACAGGGCAATGACTGATAACTGTGCAACAGCACTGACCCAGAAAACCACACCTGTAATCTTCCCCTGATGAAAACTGCCTACATAAGTTGCATCTGAGTGCTTAAATGCCTCACCGGTCTTTAAAGTAGTTAATTGACCTGGCTAAGATGAAATGGTGTTCTGAGGTTGCTGGGGAGGTCTCCACCAGAGCAGAGCGTGGTCGTGGCTCTTGTCCATGCTGCGGTCTCTGGTCACCCCCCCTTCCTGCAGGCTTTGCTGGGGTCTCCTCCCCTCAGTCGTGCTTCCACACCGTGCTGTTACCCGGCTCTCCCACTCCCCATCTCCCCAGGGTGCCCCCGTTCCTGGGCAGAAACCTGCCCCCATGCAGCCCCTGTCTCCGGAGGACAGGAACTGAGAGCAAGGACTGGCCAAGTGAGAGCAAACAGTGGCCAAGAATTTTTAAATAAACACCCAGAGCAACTATTTTCTCATTTGTTACAACTGCGTGCTGAGCTCTGCACAGGGGTCGGTTGGTCTGTCTGGATCCGCATCTCCCACAGCCCTCCAACTAGGTTATCTATTTACCTATCTATTTACATGTATTTCTTTTCCCAGTGAATTATGTCAGGGAGGCAGTAAAGTGTTATGTATTTGCAAGCCCCATAATCTTTAAAAGCACAGTGATGCATGCTCCAGATGAGAAAAGAGCCTCCATCCAGTATGTTAATAGATAGCATTAGGGCAATAATGAAAAGCACTTGAGACAAGTAAGCCCCTATCAAAAGCTGAGTAATAGAGATGCACAGAATGAATCACAATGCACCTCCTCTGCAAAAGATATTAAGACGTCTGCTTTAGTGCAGGGTCTATTCACTCCAACAGCTGCTTCATTTCTCTGATTAAAATGGGAGTGGGGATAGCTTTTCCAGCCATTTCCCCTCGTATCCAGTGCCTTGCACACACGCACGCACAGCCCCGTACCCGCGGCACGCGCGGCACGCTGCACACGTAGGGCTGGGTACAAGCCGGGCACACGCGGGGCAGGACACGAGCTACACGGGCGTATTCCTACGTGCACGCACCGACACGGGCAGGTGGGAGCCGCATCTCCTCCTGTGCGTGCAGCCCCCAGGCGCACACGGGCACCTTCAGGCTGCGGGCTGCACGAGCACCCCGCCACGAGCAGACCTTCGATGTGTGTCCCACGCTTTGCACGCGCGGGCACACGACTTACCCGCCCTGCACGCCCAGCTTTCCCACCCTCCCCTCCCCACCACATCCCTCCCAGCCCCTCCGCGATCGTGCCCCGGGGGGGGTGCGGGCTGCAGAGCCTCTCCCCTGCCCGCCTGCAGCCCTGTGCTCATGTCTCGGTGCGCAGCGAGCTGGAGGCTGCAGGAGGAGACGAGGGGCGAGCAGCCGGGATGCAGGGAGCTTCGGTGACACCAGCCCCAAAGGGAGGTGGTGGCAGCTGCAGGACGGGGTGAGCAGGTCGGCGGTGGGGCCGTGCTGGAGGTACCCGGCACATGAGCACACGGAGGACGGAGATGCTCAGTTGCAACGCTTGCAATGACTGGAGCCACAGCTTTAGCATCCGCCAGCAAGTTTGATGCTGGTGCTGAAGCTCAAGACCCTGTCTGGGAGAGTTGCTCCAAGAAACACCGCCAGGCGCCAGGTCCTGCTCTGGTCTGGCTCCCTGTGCTGCCAGCCCAGGCTCTGGCCACGCTGCAGCTCGGTGGGCAGCCCCTCCAGGGACCAAATGAGCTGTGCAATGCTCCACTTCCATGGGATATAAGCTGGGGGGCTGCGAGCTGGCAGTGCTGGGGGTCCTCCTGGGGTGTCCTGCACTTGTAAGACCTGCCTGGTCTCCCACGGCACAACACAACACAAAGGAGCATCCTCAGGTGCACATTAATCCCTGGCTTAGACCCTGGGTAAGGCTGTAGCACAAGTAGGATATTGAGAAAAATAGCAGGAATATTCAGCCTGATAGTAGCTAACAGCCATAAGCAATCGGGATATCATGCCTGTGACCAGCTTAGGCTCGTTTCTATTCATTGAAGACACAAGTGTGGGTAAATCATTCCCTCCGTTGTGGGCTTCCTAAACCTTCCCCACCAGCACCTGGAAAGGGACAGCGTTGGGACAGCTGTGCATCAAAGCGTGGTCCAGCTCTGCTGCCTCTCCCTCTGCCCTGCTCAGGGAGGTGTCGTCTTCAGGTGCTGGGAGCAGCAGCCCCGGTGAGCAGATGGGCACCAGCAGTGACAAAAGTGCCCCTGGGCAGGGACAAGCCCTTGGCAAGGAGGAGAGGGGCTTTGAAAAAAGTCTTGGTAGAAACAGCACAAGGACACTAGGGAGTCACCTGGGCAGGTGGTGGGAGCACGCCGGGTGCAGAAAGGACTTCCTCAGACCTGGTGCATCACCAACACTGGTGGCTGCAGAGCAGCATCCTGGGGACATCCCTGAGGCCTGTGGATCAGCTCCAGAGGGAAGTGCTCCAGGACCAGTTTCCCTGCAGAGCCCAGTTCTGGGAGTTGGAGCAGCCTCTCAGGAGCACAATTTTGGCTGCAACCGTATACCAAATCTCTTTACCAAAAGGTTGGCTTTAAATCTGAGAGCCTTGCCGGAGGAAAAGCGCAGCGAGGGACACCCAGGTGATGGGAACAGAGCTGATGTCCCAGTGCACATTCTCAGTTTAAGGTACCAACCCCTGCCCCCAAAGCTGAGCATGCCGCTCTTTTCCCTGCACAGAGGGGCTGTCCCCAAGGTCCCTGATGAGCCATCCTCCCTGTGGCGTGGGGACAAGGGTGTGCCACGTTCTCCAGTGTGCCCTGCTCAGCAGGTCAGCAGAGCCTGGCTTCTCAACCTGTCTCCATCCTGTTCCCCCAGACCTCACTGGGGTAAGATGGTCCTGCTGAGTCCTGCACATCAACTCTGGATGCCCCAGGCCATTCCCATCATTCTGGGCATTGTCTTGCCCGTGGCTCCCTTGTCCGGGCTGCACTAGAGGGAAAAGTAGTCTGTAACCATGCAAGAGGGAGGATTCCAGAGAGGATGAAGAAGATCACTAGGAGAACCAGGGAGAGAGGGTGGTCTTCATCCAACTCCTGAGGATGGCTCAGATGCAGCCATGGGCCCGGTAACATATGGTCCCCCCGGGGCACTGAGCAGCTGCAGTGCAAGGGCACCTCCTGTCCCCTGGCAGCTCCGTGCCCGTGGGCTGGTCCATGAGCATCCCAGCCCCGGCCATGACCATGGTGGACTCTAGGCAGGCACATCCTGGGGAGATGGGCAAAGATCTGACAGGTCATCACAGGGCGGCAGCCAGAGAGCAAAATGTGAGCAAAATGTTGGACAGCCCGTAACACGCCAAGCGCAGGGCAGCAAACCTGCCTGACTTTGCTTTTCTCCTGTGAGCCCTACCAGCAACAAGCACTCCCACTGCCAAGTCCTTCAGCGGTCTCAGAAGTCAGCACCGGGCCCCGAGCCCCGGGTGAGCAGGGCTGGTGTGCCATCTCCACCGGCACCTCCGCGCGCGCTGCCAGATGCCCAGGAAAAGGCAGAGGGGCCTCAGTGGGGAGCTTCAGCACCACGTCTGCTGCTGCCTGCCAAAATTAACATCACTGACAAAAGGCATGATCCTGAAATTGCACCACCAAACAGATGGATTGCTGGAGTATGGGAGGCCTCGTAATGGAAAAGATGAGTAATTCAAGGAGGGAGCCTTGTGCCAGCTATCCGAGTGCTTGGCTGCTGCAGCAGGCTGGGAACCTGGAGTTCTGCCTGTCGCAGGGCTGGATTCCTCCGGCTCTCCAGCAGGACCTGCTGGGACGGCGCTCGCGGGCTCTTGGAGCTGCTGGCTCCAGGCTGGTGCTGCCGAGGGTGCAGCACCGCACTGGCTCCCCGGCCGTGCTGGCCCTTGCCACAGCAGCGTGCACAGAGCGATGCAGCAGCCGGCCCGAGGAGGGATGCAGCGCTGGCTTCCTGGTGCCTGGAGCACACGAGCCCATGGGAGTGCTCTGTCACCCCTGCCATGTCCCCGTGCACAAAGCCAGGAAGATGCCAAATATCCAGGTGGCTTTTGTCCAGCAGAGAAGGGGAGGTGATAAGAGAGTCTTTGTGCTGCTCCGCTTTACACATCCTAATGAAATGGCTCCCAAAAACAAGCCCCAGCTACCAACTGGCTCTTTGAACATCCTCACGCTGACACCACTAGGAAGTAACTCAGGAGCAGATCGGAGAAGATCTGACTTCCAGCACTGCTCAGTGAGATCGATGCAAGCAGGGACAGCGATGCTCCGGCTGCCACCTCTGTCCTTGCTGTCCAGGAGCAACCTCGCCGCAGCCTGCGGGGCTCGTGCCCGGGTGAGGGGAAGGGGCTGGGATCCATCGCCAGCACGGATCCTGCCAGCACAGCCATGCTGAGAAGCAGCCCCTTGTCCCCTCCAAAACAAGCAGGACCCAAACCCACCACACTTCGCCCTGGCTTGTCATTACACCTGGGTTCTTTATTTCCTTTTATTTAAGCACAAATGCACTGAAATAATCCATTTTCAGTGCCATGACTGTTGCTACATGCGTGTCACACAGCGGTTTTATACCAGACATCTGAAACTAAAATTAAAAATGAGTTTGCAGGGTTTTGGCAGAACATTTGGACTTTTCTGTCATCCAGCCCTGGAGGTCCCTGGGGCCAGCAACTCCTCCAGCAGGGTGCTGCTCACCTCTGCCTCACCGTGCCCTTAGGTCCACACACACCTGGGGACCAGAGCACGACTTTGCATGTCCCCGAGGCTGGCACCGCTGGGAGGAGAGTTAGTTTGACTGAATGCTGCTCATCCCATGCCCTGCCCAGCTCTCCCAGCCAGTCCCACCAGACACACTGGATTTCCGAAGGTCCGACATCTAGGCTCAGTCACTCTGTCCTTTAAAGCTTCTGGAAAAAAAGGCAAACAAGTGCATGTGGCATAAAACAAGCACTAACATGAGGCCTTTTATTTCTGTACGATGCCTTGCAGCCCGTAATGGCTCTGACATCCCCGGCCATCCATCTTGCTGCAGGGATCGCCCCAATTAGCTGTGCGCCGCTGCGTGCTCATTGCGCTCTCGTGCTTGCTCGCCGGGCTCTGGGCTGGCTGTCTCAGGGCACGGGCTGCCTGCTCCCTCTCCCCGTGTGCCGCTGACTTGAGAGAGGCAAAGCCACGCCGCGGAGCAGCAGAGAGCAGCTGTCAGGAGCAGCTGAGCAGAGCACGCGATACCGGTGCGCTGCGGCCCCACATCCCCCAACCAGAGCATCCCCGGGGCCAGGGGCTGCAAAAAGCCCGGGGATTAGCATCAGCATGGATGGCGGTGGTGTGCATTTAATGCTGCTTCATAGGTAATGCATCATTTGGTAGCATTTATTTGCTGCAGTGGTTTGGTTTGGTTTCTCCTGGGTAATGCTGTAGGGAGATTTGGGTTTTGCTGGGGTTTCCCACCGCCCGGAGCAGCGAGGTGGCGGGCAGCACCCCTCGGGCCCCACGTTTCTCCGCACCCAGCTGTGGAGCAGATCAGGAGCCCTGCACCGGGTGAAAACGAGCAGAAGCCGTGTGCGAGTGCGCATGTTCACCCAGGCAGGTGCAGGAGCATGTGGGGCTGTGGGGTAGGGATGGGGGCGACGCTCCCAGCACCCCGATGTGTCCACGCCTCCATCCACGGGGACTACACCTGCTCTGCCACCCACCTCTGCTGCGGGAGGGTAGGTGCGTGTGTGTACCAGAGAGCAAAAGCTAGACCTATATGTTTAAACTGGCAAGTTCTGTGTTTGTCATCGAGCTGTAAAATGATACCCTAACAGATGAGGACAGGAACTTCTTGGAAGGCTTGAGCACAGACAGCAGGAGTGGGGGAATAGCATTTTGCTTTATTTCTTTACATGCAATCCAAGGTTTTATTTTTTTCTCGCAGTGTTATATTTTTCTATCCAAAAATGGTTATGAGACTGCCAGCTCTCCGAGGCGAGAGCTGCCGCTCAGTTCGAGGGCTTGTACAGCGCCTGACACAACAGGGTCGGGGGCTCCAGCTGGGATACAGTTAAATACACAAATAATGAACACTGGGCTAGAGGGGTAATGAAAAGGCAAAACGGGGACTGGAAACGGTGAGAATATGTGTATCGGTGTGTGTAAAGGCATTATCGAAGAGCTTGCATCCAAAATGAACACTGAACACCAGCTATTTCCAGCTGACTAGCTACATGGAGATGCAGAAGACATTACAGCCATGCAGATGATACCGAGCAGCGGGCTTTTTTTGTGCTGCATTGTAGGAGAGCATGTGCTTAAACTAGCAGCCGGCTCCTGTTTATCGCTAGAATATAGTACCTATTTCAGTGGGTGGATAATTTTAGGTGAATGAGAAAATGCTGCTTTTCCTTGGGTTAATGCCATGTGCTGGTTGAGATTATGCTCGCAGCAGTAACTTTTATCAGGTGCTGCGTGGTAGGAAGACAGCCGCTTGACTTGGCGAGTTCTCCCCGCTTTATTTATCACTCAGAGGTGGCCCCGTGTTTGGCTGGGTGCGGATCCTGAGCGAGGTTACGGTGCGGGGGGATGTGCATGGCACAAAGCAAACGTCGACTTTATTCTGCGGTGCTGTGGCTGTCAGGAGACGGAGCGCGTGGACTGATGAGATGCGTGTGAGCTATTAAGGATATTCTATTTTAGCTGGAGGAAAATCCTTAACAAAACCAGAAAGGTTTGTTCTCCAGTCCCTCTGTGAGATGCCAGCCATCACCTAAGCTGCCTTACAGCCCTCCGTTGATCCTGAGGCATCCCCGGTGCCTGAGCAGCAGCTGGGGTGTCCCTGGGGAGGGTCAGAGAGAGGTGGCCCCGGGCTGTGGGCACGACCCAGCGCGGTCCCTGCACACCCCACAGCACCCGCTGAGCCCTTGTGAAGCCCCGTCCTGGCAGCGCTGCACGGAGATGTCCCCGTGGCCAGGGACAAGCAGGGGCTGGCCCGGGGTGGCCGCAGCGTGCCCAGCTGGGAGGCAGAAGAGCAGCAGGGGAGGCAGAGGACAGGTTTCCCAGCCCTGAGAGCTCCAGCGGATCTCCCCGGAGGCACATCTCATCTCGTGGTGTGCTTGGGAGGGAACGGGGTGGGAACCGTTGGCTCCTGGCATCAGGAGGGCTGTAAGAAAAGGCAGAGTGAAATACAGGTGCCAGCAGTAGTGGAATTACCATCGTCCAAGAGTCAGGCAAGGGATACAGAGCCCATCAGAGAGCAGGGCACACGTGGTCTTGCTGTGTCTGTGCTATGGTTTAATGATGTTTGGCACTGAGTGCTGGGCATCAACGCCTTGCTAGAGAGCTTCATCCACTGCACGGTGGGGATCAGGCTGGAGAGCCCTGGTTGTGTGTCCCTCTTCATTCACCATCTTCCTTCATGGGCTGAAAATCAAGCACCTACAGCCACCAAGCGGGGCCACCAGGCAAAGCTTGGTCCATCCAGGGCTCCAGCAGTGACACAGGGGTGACAGCGAGGGAAGATCCTGGGGACCATGAAGGGCTCGTGGTCAGCTGGCGTGTTGCAGATGGGTGGGGACCTGAGATGGGCAGTGGTGGGGGCTCTGGGGCTTGTGGGGTGGGCTTGTGGGTTGTGTCCCTGTCCTGAAGTTTATTTGTGGCCCGCTGCTGCTCTCAATGACACATTTTAATTGCTCTCACAGGAAGGATGCACCCTGCTGCAACAGTCATGGTGCAGGGACACCTTGGTCCCACTGGCTGCCCCAGGCCTCACAGGCGGTGTCTTTGATGGGACGTGCTCATCCGCGTGCGCCAAGGACTTGGGCTGTGGGAAGCAGCCCTAAACATCCAGGCACCCAGAGCCACCAACAGAGACCCATTTGTGCTGACCAGAACCACACTGGGTACACACGGACGGGGCCACCCGCCCTCCATCCCCACCACGTCTCACCCCTGGCTTCGCAGCTCCTCGGGGCCGGGACGAGCGGAGCAGCAGAAGCAGGGCAGCGCGGCGCTGCGGGCTGGGCGCCCCAAAGCCCTGACGCAGCTGGGCTGGAGGCCATCGCGGTGCCCTGCCCTCACCCCGGGCTGGGGCAGCAGCGGGGACACAGACACGTGCTCCTGTGCCCTGGGCTGGGCTGGGGACACCGTCCGGCGCTCACGCAGCAGCAGCCGTCTTCAGGTATTGGTGCAGCGCTTCGCCTCCCGGGGAGCAAAAAGCCTCTGGGCAGCTTAACAGGCGCAATTAAAAATGTGTCATTGAGAGCAGCAGCGTGCCACAAATAAACTTCAGGGCAGGGACACAAAAGCCCAGTTCCAGCCCCCCCCTGCCCGTGGCACTGCACCTCCAGGCCAAGCGCGCGTGGGCTCGCTGGGGGCAGCGGGGACCCCCCCGCGCGGGCGTGCATGGGTGTGTGCAAGCAGGCACGCGCGGGGCTCCGTGTCTCGGCGCACGTGCGCGTGCGAGACTGCGTGGCCCTGCTTCTGTGCCAAGGTGAGGGACATCTGAGGATATCGCTGTATTTCAGCACAGAGCTCTGTGGGCTAACCGAAAACAGATGTATAAAAATAAACAGAAATACTAGAGATGTGATTACCAAGGAAACGCATTTACATACAGGAAAACGTCCAAAATGACTGTCATTTACTTCCTTTATTTATTCGCATTTATAGAAATGCTCCCACCCAGCGATCTGGGGCTGGGTCGTGCTCAAGTCGCGAGGCACGGAGCCCGCTGGACCCTTTCCCGCTGCCCCCCCAGGCGCCCTGCTGCCCCCCGGCCGGGGCTCATAGGGGGTGCTGCAGACACCGGCTGCCATTTCCCACCCCCGGGCACAGAAATCCCCCCTGGTCATCCCCGGCCTGTGCCCAGCCTGGGGCAATGTGGCTGGCGCATTATTGGGGTAGGGGCATGGGGGGAGCTCCTGGTCCAGCCACCAGCAGAGAACCTGGAGAGGGGAGAGACGGGCTGCGGGAAATCGGAAGAGAAATGATTCAACTCGTGCAAGAGGGGAATCAGAAGGGTGAATTTGGGTCATGCCAAAGCGTTCGTTCCACAGGAAATGAAGTGCTTTACAAACCTTTCCCCTTCTCCCTTTCTTTTTCCTTTCATTCCTTCTTTTGGGGGGCTTTTGCAATGAAAGGTTTCATTTAGAAAATGTAAAATGAAAATGTTTTAATTGTCCTTTCTTCCTGCTGTTGTACACTGAATGTACCGCTCACACCCAGCTTTGGTCTGCCCAAAATGGCCTTTGGGGCTCATTCTCTAGCCATCAGCAACGACAACAACAAAAAAGCACTATTTTGGCTGTAATTCACTCAGAATTTACTCTGAATCCTTCCCAACATCCACAAGAGCCCAGGCACTTGTGATGCAAAGATCTCGCATTACCAGAAACCCCACGCTGGTGCATGAGCATCTCCCCCCAGACCCCCACAAGCCCACGATGCTGCTGGGGTGCAGCGAGCGGAGCAAACCTCGAGGTTCATGATGTTCTGGGGATGACTGTGGAGGAGATTGGCTTCAAGAGAAGATGTGTGCAGTTTTGGGGGGGGGGGGCACGCATGGTGTCTTCAGGCTGCTGGCCTTGGCCCTGGAGATGCAACCAGGAAGGGAAGCAGCCCTGCTCTGGACCCACAGTTACCTTGTGCGGGGAGATAGAAGACAAGGAGGCCGTGGGGCTGCTCAGCCACTGCCAGAGGGAATATTTGGCACCGGGGACCTTTTGTTGCTCGTGATGGCGGATGGCGTGGAAAGAGGCTCAGGATGAGCCTGGTCCACGCTGAGTCCCAGCAAATGTCCCGTTGCCTGTGCAGAGATCCTGCAGGACAACACCGAGGTCCCCAGCCGCAGGTGGCAGCCGGGGCAGGGCCAGCAGTGTCCCGGCAAGGGACAGCTGCCGCGGGAGCGCGACACACTTTGTGGCTCTGCTCCTGCCTTGCCTCTGCCGGGTAATTAGAGCCGGCAGGGTGTGTGCGGAGTGGCCGGGTAATTGCCCACACACCTAAGGCGTGGTGGAAGCCAGGAGGTGAAGCCTTCCGCCTGACCTAGATGCAGAGGGGCTGCCCAGCAGCAGTGGGGCGAGGAGGCGGAGAGGAGGAAGCGAGTGATGAAAGCTTCCGCGGGCACAGCCTGACCCCGGGCACCCCGGAGAAGGGACCGGCGTGACCCCACGTCGCACTGGGAGGCTCCTGGAGCCGGGCAAGGGCATCGCTCCTGAGTCAGCCCCACGACTGTCACGCGCGGGCTGCGTTAGCAGGAGCCTCACGTGTAGGATGAGGAAGGTGATGTCCCGCTGGCTGCCCCTGCTTGTGCCCACATGCTCGAGCTCACCAGCTCATTTGCCCAGAAGCAGGGTGCCAAGCACTGGTGGCTTTGGACAAGCAGCCTGGGTACGCTTTGCTCTGCAGGTGCAGAGCTGGCGGGGCTCGAGGCAGAGGTCTGGGGCCCTGCTGCAAGGAAATGTGCCATGAAAGTGCCAGCAAGCAGCGGCTTTTGCAGCCTTGGGCACAGCGCTGAGACCCCCGCGGTGCGGGGACCTGCAGCCAGAGCAGCAGGGACGCACCTGGGTCCCTGAGTCTGGTCTGCAACCCTGGCAAGCAGCTGGAGAACAGCAGCCAGGTCCGGGTCCCTCATTTACTGCCTTCCTGCACCTTCCCGAGCTCCAGTACCAAAAGTCCGAAGGCTCCAGCGTGCCCCACAGCAGCGGTACCCCAGCACCAGCACGTGCAAAGCTCTCGCAGCCAGCAGGAGGGCAGAGCCCACGTGGCCGCCGCGCTTCACCCCGGAGCCCACCAGTGTCCCACAGCAGCCACTGTCCCACAGCAGCCAGTGCCACCAGGCCACCACCACCCGGCATGCCCGCAACACCTCGCGGTCCCAGCAGCTTCACAGTTGCTCGCTTGCCCACCGAAACCACAGATTTCCCGCCCCTAGGTTTTCCATACAGAGCCCTGTTTACATCTGCTCTTGGCCGTTCCTGCTCCTGTCCCACCTTCCCTGGCTCGGCCTCCCCTCCCAGCCCGGCCGCTTCCTGCCCTCTGGCAGCGCCTGGCTGAAGGCACGTCCGTGGGGCACCTGCAGGGTTCCCTCCAGCCCTTTCCGCTCGCAGGGCTGTGGGTTCGGGGCAGGATGGGTGTTTGCCCTCACTCTGAGCTCCCCTGGCCCTGATTTGCGTCATGGCTCAAAGTCTGCATGCCAACGTCCAGACCTTGGGTAGAGACCAGCACGTGTCCACCCCAGCCCATTGAGAAGACACCAGATCACAGTGGTGCAACCTGAGGTTAACGCCAGGACCAAATTCTCTTTTTTTCGCTCCTTAGCCAGCTCTGAACTCGTCTCCCCTCTTTCTGGCAGGGCGGTTGGTAGAGCAATCTGGCTGTGATCAAGGATATCTCTAGCACTTGTTCTGCTTTCTATGCCCTGGAAGATAAGTTCTCCCATATCCACAGTTCCCAGGATTACTCATTCCTCCTGGATGAGGCCTGCTAATTCTTCCATTTTATTGCTCATGTTCCTGGCATCAGTACAGAAATACTTGAACTGTTTCTGCCTGGTCTTATCTGAGTTCTCAGCCGAGGAGGTGCCGTCCGCTTGCTGGCTGGAAGGCCTGCCTGACGTCGGCTTTTGGCAAGGTAAGAGCTCTCCCATTCTGTGCTGCTCTCTGCTCTTCCTTTCTTGGTTGCCCCGCTCCTACTGGCATGGTCATCTCCTGCTTTATATGTATTCCAGGCAGGGTGCAACCGAGGCCAAGAAAGGAAATGCTCACTAAGACAGACCCAAGACCAGTCCGCGGGGAACATCACTACTAATGTTTCTTCTTCCTGATAACCTCCTTTTAATATTATCCTCTGCAGACTCACCCTTAGCAAGTTCTTTATCCACTTTAATTCTGTGATCCCATCTTCTCTAGGTTAACTCATAATTTCCCATGGGTGCTGTATCTGATACTAGCTTAAATCTAGACAGATGCAACGCAATGCAATTCCTTTGTGCAGGAAAGCCATGGCTTGCTTAGTCTCTGACAACCTTTGGAGGACACGTTGCATTTTATTCAATTTTCCGTACACCTCAGTGACTTTAACTGTTGTCCCACTTAGCATGACCTCAAAAACCTTCTATATGACAGAGGCCACATTACCTACCCTGCATTTACACACTCTTTACAATCTCCATTTTGGTGGCAGTGCCTTGGACTCATGCCTCGTAACCAGTCCTGCTCTTTCAGGAATCAGCTCTTCCAGGTCTCTGAGGCAGAGTTGAGCTGGTTCTCCACATTTTGAGTGCATTAAACTGTTGGAGCTTTCTTCCCACCAAAGCAGTGGTCACTTCCATTTCCATACCATCATTCCTGTGTTCAACACGAGCATCCTCACCAGCTCCAGGGCAGCATTCACGCAGTGTGAAGACATGGCAGCAGCATCTACTCCCCTGTCCTCCCATCCTCGCCCCAGACTTCTCTTGTCATAAAGCCCTCCTGTGCCACCTTCAGCTCCAGAAGGCTGTTTCCCAAAGTCCCTAGGGAAAACCCCACATGCAAGAACAAGCCTTTTTCCACTGATGCTTTCCAGGGACAACGCATTGTCCATATGCTCAGATCATCTACCCACCTCCACCCTCTTCGCTCCTTGCTCTTCTCCTAAAGGGAATGGCAGAATTCCCCTGAAGATCACCCAAGTCTTCCACCTCTTTGCCCACCTTCCCCACCAGGCCTTGACATTCCTGACCCGTGAGAGCAGAAACCTGGCCGCTGCCTGCCCCTGCTGGGAGAGCCCACAGCAGGTACCTGCAATTCCTCAGCCTTCTTACGGTCCCTCCTTCCTCCTCTTCTGTACAGTTTGGAATTTCCCATTGCACTGCAGCACAGTGCCCAGCTCTTCCTGCGCTTTGGGGTCTCTCTTCCATGACACGTGTGTCACTGCCGGCTGTGCAGGTGAGGTACTGGGAAGTACTGGGGCTGGAATCGGAGCAGCTTGCACCGGCCTCGCCCCACATCTGCACCTCAGCTCTTCCTCTTCTCGCGGCTGCAGGTGAGGGAACCAGGCCTCGTCGTACACACAGCACCGGCTTCACCACGCTGACCCTTCACCACGAGCAGCCCACTTGGAAAAAGAAAGAAACCGCAGGACACCTTCAGCCGCGCTGCAGCCGGGATATCTGTCCCATTAAAAAGCTCAGAGATAAAAATCCTCCTCTAGCAGCGTTGCTGTTTCCAGGAACACCTTAAAGAAGCTTTGATTTTTCATTGCTTATGTCCTTGTTACACAAAAGCAACAGAACAGCTCTCCACACAAGCATCATTAGCTGCTTAATGCATTAGGGTCAGAAGGAACAAAACCTGGTTTTATGGCTATCCCTTCAGCCCAGCACATCCAGTAACGCAGAGACACAACAAAATCCAAGTGATGTACCACCCTGGTAAACATTTCCCCAGATGTGGCCATTGTGGGATGATCTTATCAGTCAGGACCATCTCATGATCACTTGTGGATGTCATCCTACTTCTAGCAAGGCAGAATATGTGAGGTGCAGGCTCCAAGCTCATTACAGAGAGGGTTCAGCAAAGCCGTCCTCCAGAGCCACCTGGATGTTCAGCAGCATAATTTGCTCTCTCATTCTGGGGACAGCCACAAGGAACCCCCATCTATAAGCCAGATTCCATCAGATGAAGGGTTTGTTCACCTATAGAGAAGTTCTTCAAGCTCGGGATAAGCCAGACCCATACACCAGATCCAAAAATCCACCGCAGACCGCTCGGTGGTTCCCAGCAGTCATTTGTGTTGCCGTTTTTCTGTTACTTGCCTCCTGGCCCCTGGGCTGCTTCGTCAAAAAGTTCCACAGTGAAACCAGCCAAAGTCGAGAATTTCCAAGAGACTCGAAAATAGCAGAATGCAAATTTTGTGGAGGCTTGAAATTTCAAGTGATTTACCGGTGTCAAACCCGTAAAATCAATTTGGCAGGTGTTCGCTGGTTAAAATTAGTTTTAACTGAAAGCTGGAGGCATTATTGTGGGTGTCTTTGAGCATTGTTTTGGATGCACAAGGCGTAAGCATGACTGTGTGCACACAGCGCATGCATGCGCGTTGCAAAGCGTAATCCTCCTTGTGCGCCTTGCGAGGCTTTTTGCGCACGCTCAGAGATCTGAAGCCGTGCGGCTGCTTACCGCAGAACTGAGCTTGCCGAGGGCTCTGGCATGCTGCTCCGCGGCGGGCAGGCAGTGCTGGGGGTGGTCAGCGTGGGGCAGCGGGGCCGGTCCGTGCCCAGGGCAGTGCTGGTGCTGTGGCTTCGCTCCCCGGGCACTGGAGCACGCAGATAAGCACGGGCAGGGGGCTGGGGAGCAGCAAGGGTGAGAGAGAGACCTGATGGGTGGCAGCATGTGAAGGCAAATGGGTTCTGCTCGCCCTGCCGAGGCAGCACCGGTCTGTGCGGCTTCCTCCGGGGCCGCAGACCTGGCTCACTGCGAGCCGCAGCCTCCCCCAGACCCCTCGGCCCTGGAGCCCCCCATGCCTGTATGGTACAGGTGGTGGCTGGGGAGCCAGCGCCCTGCCGGACCACGGGGAGCTGCCTGCTCACCCTGCTGGCTCTTGGAACAGCGGCACGTCCCCGTGCCCCCAGTACATCCCACCTACCTGCGCGGTCCTGCGGGAGAAGTCCCAGTGCTCTCCACTCCCACGCTATGTGCCCCCCTCCCAGGACACAAACCCAACACACCGCCGCATCCCGGTCTGCCCCAGCCGTGGCATGATGGGATCCCAGGGTGCCCAAAGCACCCCGCGGCTCTGCAGGACCCATGGGACCCCAATGCTCCCCTCTGCAGGATCCGACCCTATGCAGTAGTGTAGGCTCCTCTTCTCCCCTCTGCAGTTCCCCCTTCCCACTCCTCACACCCGGGGCTGTCCTGGAGGTGACGGCCGCCCACCGGGGCAGGACCCTGCCTGCTGCTGTCTGTACGCAGACACAAGCACCCCTGCGGCCAGTGGCAGCTGCAGCAGCAAAGTCAGGTGTTTCGGGAGCTGGTGCTAAGGACACGAGCAGCTGGGGTGGTGTCCCCTCTGTCACGCTGCTGGGCTGGGGCGAGGGCCCTGGGGCGCAGAGGAGCAGCCTTCAGAAAGCAGGCATCGAGTCCTTGGGTGCATTTTGCAAGAGAAACGCGGTGATGTCTGCTGCCCTTTTGAAGTCCTGCCATGGAGTTCATGGCTGGCCTCCTCCCTGCCCTCTCGGCTTACAGCTGGGAAGAAAACCCAGCCCATGTCTCCTGGTGGGACTGGAGCCATGGGACGCACTGGCGGTGGCTGCGTCTCTAGGCTGGGCACCACGTCCCTGGGCAGCCTGGCACTTGGGTCTCCTTTTGGGGGTTTCCAGGGGCTTTTGCCCAGCCAGGCCACCCTCACACTGGCTAGGGCTCTCCAGACCCCTGCGCAGCCCATGTGGAGCCTTTGCTCCACACCCCCAGCATGCACATCAGACCTCCAGCCAGTCTTCTCCAAACACAGCATCTCCATGGAGCGAGGGCCCCTCTCCTGCTCAGGCCAGCGCCCAGCTCCCCAGGCAGGACCCATTGATCCCCAAACACTTCCAGGGGACCTGATGCTGCTCCGGGACCCCAGGGCTGTGGGACAGGGGCCGGCAGAGCGAGACATGCGTGGTTCTGGGGGCTTGGGCTGGCTCCTCGACAAGCGGCAGCAGGGCTGGACCAGCTCCTGGCCTGGCTGCAGGGTCAGCCCCGAGGGGAGGGCGGGGAGCCCTGCATCTCCCCCTGGCAACTGAAAAAGAAGCAGAAAGGGTTTGGTTTTCATTAATATTTTTCTTCAAAAGTTTTCTGGCTCCCCTTCCCTTCATCATCTTCTGCCAATATTTCTTCGAGGGGGCGGGCGAGCGAGGAGCAGGGAACGTCTGGCAGGTTTTTGTTTTCAATTCGCACAAACCGATTTTTTTTGTGTGTGTGTGTTTCTTCTCTTTCTGGAAATTCACTGCAGACAGGCACTTCCTGCAGAAATTGCCATTTTCAAGGGAAAAATGTCTTCCAAAGGTGTTTTGTCCCTTTTGGTTTGCCCCAGTGCTTCCTGCGCCTGGCCCCGCAGTGCACCCACCAACCCGTGCCACCGTGCTGCCCCCCTCCCTGTGCCACCCCGTGCTCCATGAGCCAAAGGCACGGGGGGGGAGCAGCTCTGAGCCTGGTGGACAAATGTGATGTTGGGTTTGGCCAGGAGCGGTCCCGTGCCTGGAGAGCTCCTGCCCTGGTGGGGCAGAGATGCCCGGGCAGCCCTGCCTTGGCAGAAGGCCGCTCCAGATGTGTAGCCAGCTGTTCACCTCTGGTTTTCTCCCTGCTCACAGCAGCAGATGCTGCCTGCCCGGGCACAAGCTGCCTCCACATCACTCTTGAGAATGGACAGGCTGCACCAGGCAGGGACATCTGGGGACATCTGCTGCCTGCAGGCCCAGCACCTGCTTGTCCTCTCCCCCCAGGGACCCCCAGTGAGCCCCACGCCCCATGCCAAGCGGCACCGGACGGACCTTGTCCCATCCAGACCAATACACAAAGTTCGCCGGTCCTGCAGTCCGTGCCGGCAGGCAGGGGGGCAGCCAGGAGTGTGAGGTTAAATAATTCATTCCTCATAAATCTTTCCTAGAAACAATTTTTTTCTTCCCAGGGAGACACATTACCACCTTGCACACGCAAACCTGACCAGGAATTATAAGAGCCGGTTTCTGCAGCAGCAAACGGGGCAGGGAAAAAGGAGAGAAGGGAAGGAATAAAATATAGATTCTTGAACTCAGACCTGGGAAGCGGCAAAGCATCAATCTTGTTAAAGGACTGGTGTGGACTCTCCAGCCAGCCCACTTCATCCTGACTCCTGACAGCCCCCGATGATTTGTGCCCGCTCAGCAGAGGAGAAGTCCCATAACTCACCCACCGAGACGGCGTGGGACGGGAGCGCGGCCGGGCGAGCGGGGATGACTCACGGCACGCGCTTCCCGCAGCCGGCACCGGCTCCCCGCTCCCCGCCAGCACGTGGGCTCGCGGGTTCGTCCCCAGCCTGGCCATCCGCGGTGGCACAAAAGCGGGCTCGCTTGAAGATTTATGTGGCTTGAGGTGTTTTCAGCCATTGCACGGTGCGGGGTTATAAGGAAGGGGCTGAAATTCCTGATTTATTGTGCAGCCCAACGCTGCTCGGCTGGAAAACAGCCGCAGCGGCTGTCACCCATCCTGCACAACCCTGGCCGAGCGGAGCAGCCCTGCTGCTGCTGCTGCTGCTGGCAGGCCGGGCCCGCAGGGCGCTGCGGAGATGTGCGGAGCATGGTTATCACATCTGCGACGGACGCTACCTCTGCTCCGAGCCCTGCCCGCAGGCACCGGGGCTGAATTGTTTATTAGTGCAGAATCCTGAGCAAGGAGAGGAAATTCTCCCTGGAGCCCTGCCAGGCCAAGTCCGCCTCCAAAAATACATCCTGCCGTCCTGCTCAGAGCCCAGGGGCTGGGGAGGGAGGCTGCAGCTGCTTCGCATGCAAAAAATAATAGCAGCCCTGAGATCCCTGCAGCCCCGGGAACGGCGCTGGAGTCACTTTCAAATCACAGCATTTATTCCAGAAAGAGATGGGGAGAAGAAAAAGAAAAAGGCACACACACACACACACACCACTCTGGATCTGGCAGGCAAACACAGCTCCAGGGCTTCTGTTTGCCCATCACAGGAAGATTTACTAGGGGAAAAATATAGGCTGATTAATTATGCAGCCGGTTTGGTCCATTATATCATAAAACCCAGCTGTGTAGGACAACCTTGGAGATGCTACCTCTCCAGCATTATCTCAGCCCGGAACCAGGCGCCTGGAGCCAGAAGAAGCCGTCTCGGCACTGAATCCTCTCTGTCGCGCAGAGCGATAGCATCTTCTGAAACCCACCTTTTCCATTTGAGATTAGGAGTGCAGTGAACTTTGATATGGTACCACTGCTAATTTCAATTGGCAGGCCCCTTGCTGGTGTCACCGGAGGCCTCGGGTTCATTCAGAGAGCTGCAGCAGCTCGCAAGGGGAGGAGGGAAAACAGCCAAAGACTCCCCTTGAATATTAATGAAGCATCAAAGCTTTTAGCTGCATGGCCGTGTCTGAGCGCGACTGCTCTCCAGGGCTCTGCTATGCTTGGCACAATAAAGCCTTGGTAATTATTTCCAATAACTAATTTAGATTATCATTAGCCCCACATTGGAGGCACAGAGAATGCTGCCCTTTCAAACACTTGAACCACTGAGCCTCAAAAATAAAACATTCGCTCTCTGCAAAGAGATCTTTGCCAGCTCTAATAAATTAGAATATATTTGTGTGCGTTAGCGCCTATGGTGGCTCAGGATAATGACAGCAGGTTGTGTCTGGGAGAGGAGGGGAAGGTGGCATCTCCTCTGCCCCCCCGCTCCCCCTGGCCCTGCACCTTGCACATTCCTTCGGGCCCCGATTTGGCCCCATCATCCTCCCATGCTCCCCACCCCAAACCATCCTTCACCCGCACCCCCCTGTCGCAGCCAGTGATAACCCACGCATCATCCCTCTCCTTAAAAGAAATCCTCCGTTCGGTGCTCACAGGCTCCTGTGCACCCACCCTGGGGCTGCCCCCGCCAATGCTCCCGTGCCATCCCCAGGCAAAGCTCCCCATCTCCTTGCTGTCCCTGCTGTCACTGCACCCAGTCCTGGGTGCAGCCAGGAGGGTCCCAGCACCACGCAGGGTCCCCAGTGCCATGGGGAGCGGGTGGCCAAGGGTTGGCACAGGCTGCCCAGGGAGGTTGTGGAGTCTCCCTCCTTGGAGATGTTCAGAAGCCATCTGGACATGGCCTTGGGCACCCTGCTCTAGGTGGCCCTGCTAGAGCAGGGGGTTGGACCAGATGGACCCAGAGGTGCCTCCAGCCTCAGCCACGCTGTCCGTCTGTCCTTCTGAGCTTGTCCCCCCCGCCAGATCACCCGCTGCCACCCCACCACCTCCCTGCAGCCAGCCCACCAGCAGGGACACCCCAGCGAGGAGCTGGGCAGCACACCGCGGTGTCCCCAGGGTGACGCTCTCGGTGTCCCCCTGCGCCCAGCACCTGGCCCACACCCCGCACCCCAAGGCACCGGCCGTAGCTCCTGCCTCTGCCACTGCAGGGGCCTCGGGACCTTGGGTGAATCACTGCAGCTCTCACGGCCTCCGTTTCATCAACCATGTCATTAGGCTAATGATAATTAATGCCTGCAAAGGGCTTTATGCTCTTCAGCTGGAAGGTGATAGTGAAGGGTAAATTATTGTTATTACCATAAACACAGGGTACCTACCACTTACCGCGGGTGGGACCTGCTTTATAACCTGCCTCAGCTCTTCCTGAGCTGGGCCCAGGGTCAGGTGAGAGCTTCGCTTCCTCGGTCGGTTCCGAGTGAGCCTGCGTTTGAGGCAGGGTCCGGTCCCGTTTCACACAAAGACCCAAAACCGGGGGCTGAGCCCACCGCCTGGAGGCGAGCACGTTCCAGCGCCGCTGGGCTGGGGGGCGAGAGCCTCCTCCTCCACCCCGTGCCCGTTCCCCACTGCCGTGACCGAGCTGTCCCACGGCCGCTGTCCCGGAGCTGTGGCCATGCAGCGTCCCCGCGTCCCCACGCAGCCAGACGGGGGACGTGAGCAAACCTTTCGTCCCGGGGTGAGCATCCTGTGCCACACGGCGAGCAAACAGCGGTTCTGCCTGTCCCAGATCTTCCTGACTGCCACCTGTCCCACCACTTTCTTTTTAAATTTATTTGTGACTCAAATTTGGCTAGACAGCTGATTGACTTTGCGATTTACTCTTTTTTAAGCTTCTATTCCCTATGGACAGGTCCAGTTTCATTAAAAAACTTTTGTTGGAATACTCCAAAATAGTCAGAGTCTGCTTTCAGTTTTTGATTAAAAGCTGAAATCTGCAGTGGAAAAAAAAAATCACCGAGTTCACTTTGAGGACACGCTGCTCACTGCCACCCTTGGCTGCTGTGACCAAGCGGGGACGTGGGCAGGACAGCGCGAGGCCCAGCGAGCGGGCGCGCTGGCAGCACCAGGTCCCGCGGGGCGGGCTGTCCCCAGGGCTGTGCCTGGCTGCACGGCTCATCTGTCCTGCTGCTCCCAGTGCCTGCAGGGTCACAGCAGCACCGGTGGCAGGGACATCCAGAGGTCCCCAGTCCGTCCTCCCCCTCGGAGCAGGATGGCCGCCAGCACTGGAACAGGGTAGCTGTGGCTTTGCCTGGCCAAGTCTCATCAGGGGCGGAGATGCCTCTGTCCCTGCGACCTGTCCCAGGGCTGCACCCCCCTCCTGGGGTGGGCTTTCCCTCCTGTCCAGCCTGAACCTCCCAAGATGCCACATGCGGACGTTGTCCCTTGCTATTGTGTCGGCCGCAGCTGCTTGGCTCCGTGGCCTTGGCAGGCAGCTGCAGGCTGCTGCCCGCTCACCCCGCACCAGCCTAACCCAGCCCAGCCTCCGCGGGCCCCTCCAGGCCCCGGGCCAGCTCCGTAGCCCTTGCTTCAGTTTCCCCACGGCCCTTTTTGGTCAGTCTCGCCCGTGCCGAGGTGTAACAACTGCTCTCGATGTGCCGGCCGCTCCGTCGGTACTCGTCTTACATGCAGAGCGCAGGAGCGGTTGGCTAACGCTCCATCCAGACTCCTCTGCAACCTCCAAGTCCTCCATAACCAGGCGTGTCCCAGTCTGCACCAGTGCACGGGGTTATTCAGCCCCAAGTGCCATACCCCGCACTTGTCACTGCCCTCAAGAGAAGTCCCGTATCTGGTTGAACTGCTTTCCACCAGCAGCTGGAGCAGCCAGCTGGTGTGCACCAGAGCTTGCAGGTCCTAATTTCTTTCCATACTTGACCTGGAGCTGCCCCTCAAATTAACCTCCAACCAAACGTGCCTTGTGCTGCAAATGCACACATGGCTCCATGAGTGTGGCTTCTTCAGAGCTTCATAATCCCCGTCATTCCCAGGTGGACCAGGAGCAAGACCACAGCGTGCAGCTCCCGTGGGGAGGAGCGCTGCGGTGCTGGATGGCTCGCCGTGACCGCGGGGCCAAGGTTCATGATCTCAGCTCATTCCATCTAAATAGTTATCTGTGAAATGTAATTGCCTCTCCTCCTTCCCCTCCCTCCCTGGTTCCTCTCACTCAACCCCAAAGTGATTTCTTCCAGCCCGTGTTAATGTTCTTGGAGGAAATGGGTTATCTTCCCTATCTTTCCATATGTGCAAAATCGCAGCTCCTACCCCCCTGGCTTGGCACTGCATACTAATAGGGAGGAGGCTGAGACTGAAACGTATCAAAATGCAAGACCTCAGCTTTGCTTTCGCATCCTCAAAAGCCTTATTTTGCTTTTTGGGCCAAACATATTGTGCATTTTCTGTAACAATGAACTTATCACACTTATTATGATAAACTGAGAAGGCACTTTCCACAGTAGACTAAAATCCTGCAGATTGACTTCAACGCTCAAATATTTTTGGATGCACGTACATTTTTCCATGGCTTTTCTGACAAGGGGAGTATCCTGTCTGCAGCTTGGCTTTGTGTGAGCGGAGCAGCTAAGCCCCAAACAGCAGTGGGACCTCTTGCAGCTCCTCTGAACACTGGGAGACGTGCAGAGAGGGGCAGCTGAGGTTGTGTCCTTGTCCCTGGGCATGGGCTGCCCCGCACAGGACTCATCCAAGAGGAGTGTGCTTACGCTGGCTACCATTTGGAAAATGTTTGTTGCCACTCTAGGATAAGTCCAGCCCCAACCCTGCCACCACCCAAGGCATGGGGACTCGCCCTGTGCTGCCTGTGCAACTGCAAGTGCTGGACTGCACTGCAGAATCCGCCCCCTTCTTGAGCACCATCCCTTGGGTGCAGGAGGCACAGGAGGGCCTCTGGAAAACTCAACTGGGCAGATATCCCTCTAGTATGGCTCTCCTGCTAAGCAAAATGAGATTTTTCCCGTTCTCCTAATGCCCATCACAGCTATGTCACCACTGCGAGATCCCAAGCTAAGTGAACACCTGGCAGATACAGCTGGAGCATTTCCCTGTGTGACCGTCAGCGGGGACAGCACACGCATCCCCTTGTGTCCCACACTGTCCCGCTACATGCCAGCACCTCTGCACTTGGCTGCACTCACCCAGTGGCACCTCAGAGCCTCCGGCAGCCACCCGGTTGCACATTTCTGCATGAGCCAGAGATCCCCATCTCCTGCATTCATCACCTCCCCACCGAGCAGCATCCGACTGCCCACCTCCAGGGACCAGGAGCCGAAATACACCTAAAGACACACCAGGTACAGCAAGAAAAATGTTTTCCTTCTTGCCACAGACTGGCCAAAGCTTGGAGGATGCTGTGCGGGAACAATCCCCAGGACGTGGCATCTCTCAGTGTGCAGCAACCCCCAGCCAGCTCATTAGCCAGTCCCTTTAAGCACATTCTGTGGCATGGGGAAATAACCACTGTGTAAAGCTCTCCAGAGCTAATTCCTGGGAAACGAGAGTGCCACGCCGTGGTGAGCGCTCGGCAGGCACCGAGCTCTGCCTCTCCAGCCCCAAGCATCTACCAAGGGCGAGAGCTGGGGCAGCGGGAACATGTATTTTGGCACATCACCTCCATCCTTCACCTTCAGAAATGAAGTGTGCAAAAAACGAGAGCAGAAATGCCTTCACTGACAGGTTTGAATTAAGAGATTCCAGCTTTTTATAAACACTCTTCGCATTTCCTGAAACTTACAGTGCTGGGCATCATTTGTATGCAGGATGTATTCTAGCTCAAAGGTACCAGAACTAATGCTGTCCTGTTAATGAACTGAGTGAGTAATAGCCATGGGTATAGAAAGCTTATGTCTGAAACTAATCCTAGTTAATGAATCTATTGTTACAGGTATTAAATGGTGACAGGGGGTTTCATCCATCAGCCCTCCATTAATCACAGTGTCCCCGCCTATGCTTATTATTTAGAAGCCAGCGAAGGGATCTTAATGATATTAGTAATAGAGCGGTTGTGGTACGTGACCTAGGACAAGCTGGGGATTTAAGGTGATAAGTGTCTGATCGCATAAGGCATTTTAGAGGTGATCCAAGCTGCTTTGCTCTCCATGGCACGTTATCTCGTCTCTGCCAGCCTGCTCTGCTCTGCGCGCTGCTCCGGGAGCATCGGTGCCCACGAGGAGACCCAGTGGCCCGCTTCCGTTCCCCGGTCTGCCCACAGGGTGCACGCATGGGCACGGGATGAATTTGTCTGCACAAGTAGCCAGGTGCAAGCCCACGTGCATGAGCACAAATACCCGCACACCCACACAGCCTCGGAGCAAATGACTCAAAGGTTTCTTTGGAAAGACGTGAGGAGCATCTGATATTCTATGCTAGTTCTCCATCTGGACCCTCTCAGCGTGTACGTTGGGACAGGATTTGTCTCACCTATCGTCGTGCCCTAAAGTCACGTCTGCAGCCAGGTGGTTCAGCCCGGTAAAGGGACACCACCACCTCCAGGGCAAGGTGGGCTGTCTCAGAGGGCCAGGACGGTGTCTGAGCTGAAACAAGTCACCAGCATCGGGGGTGGCCTTTTGCCACTACTTGCGTGGGTGGCTTCGAGTGCAGCTCCTCTCTGGGTTGCTGATGGCGGGGACGAGCCCCAGCGCTGCCTCGGCTCCAAGGGGTGAGGCTGCACGTCCCGAGGGTCCTCAACAGGGGCATGGATGGGAGAGCTTGGGAAGGGGTCTGGCCCTGGTGGTTGAGTAGTTCCTGTCTGTTCCCCTACATCCCTGGTGAGGGACGTAGCCAGAGCCACCGCAGCAGGGCTCAAGGCCCCCACAGCAGCAGCAGGGTGGTGGGTCATCCTGGTGGGGTGGGCAGTGATGCTGTGTAAGTCAGGGGCCTTCCCTCAGGATGTCAGGGCAAAACTGCAAATATAAGAGCCTAGAGTAACAAGCCAGAGATCCCCATGTCTCTGCGCAGCTCTCGCCTTCAGCCACCACTGCAGCTCATGATCTGCTCATCTCAGCATTTCCAGATGAGAGGAGAAGCTCCCTGGTTAGGCAGGAGCAATATCTGCAGCAATCCCGGTGATCGTCTCCAGCCGATGGACGCAGAGGGATGCCCAGACATCACACATGCAGGCACGATGCTGGAAGTGCTTTGGTCCCAGAGCTCAGTGTGTGGGCACCCGCTGCCCCCGAGGAGCTCAGAGACGTGGGGAGCATCTCCCTGCCAGGGCAAGGCTGACAAGATGCTCTGATCTGATGACCACGAGCAATGATCTCAGAGGTGGCCACTGATTCACCAGCTCAAGGAAGACCACACACCGCTGTGCACTCCGGCAGGGAACAGCTCTGAAAAGGGGCTGGGGGTGAACCCACTCCTCCCTCCCAGCCTCACTCCTGCAGAGGATGAAGGCCCATGTCTGGCCTGAAGGGTCACAGCAGGAGGGAGGTCACAGGGCCTGTTGTCATTTCACGAATGGAGCACGGCAGCAGATGAAGAAGAGCTGAAATCTCACCATCTGCCACCATGAGAAGCTCCTGGGGAGCTGTGCTGTCAGGACATCTTGGGGCCACTTAGGTGGTGGGAAGTCAGACTACATGGCCCAGAAACCTGTAAATTCAGTGACCCTCGCCTCTTTTGTGGGAAGCCAGATGGGGTATAAAGCCATTTGCAGGAGAAGAGGAGGTGCTGAGGATGGGGATCCCCAGGGCTCCTCCCGTCCGCAGCAGGGAAACCTGTTGTGGGAGACCCTAGTGCTGCCCACTGTCCTGCTCTCAGTGCCGCGTGTCCAAAGGTGGGCTGGGTGTCCCCAGGGCTTCTTCCCACCATGACCATTTCGTGGCATCACCCCGAGCTGTGCTGGCACTGACAGGCTGGGCACAGACCCACTCCCTGGAGGCCAGCAGGGCTGATCAGTCCTTTTCTGTTCTCTGCAAGGACTCAGACCCCTGAGTTTCCATGAAAACCCACAGCAGGTAATCTGCCACTTGATTTTATTTTTAGGTTAATGACAGATGTGCAAATATATATATGTCTCATCTTCACAGGTATTCGGAGCCAGCAGCTCACCAGTTGCCAGTGTTTAAAACAAGCCCGGATCTAACCCGACACCTTGCCTTGCCAGCCCCACCAACAGCACCCTGCTGCACCGCCGCTTGCGCAGCACAGCCCTGCGTGGCTGGAGCCCAGAAGTGGAGCCCACTGCTCCACGGGCACCAGCCCCAGCCCTGCTGGCTCCCCGCAGCCTGCTGACACCCAAAATTGCCCCCAAGCAGGAGGGGGACCCTGCCAGCTGGACGCTCACCCCAAACCCTCCAGCCACAAGAATGATGTGTTGCGGGGTTGTGTTTTCTTGCAATGTTAAGAAGCCATCCTCACATCCCTGTCTGCTCCAGGGGAGAAGATGAGTGTTGGCTCCAAGGGATGCATTGCCATGGCCAGGCCCCCCCAGACCAGGAAATTGCCTTGTAACAGGATAAGAAACATTGGTGCCTTTGCTTTTCCTGTTTGTATTCATAGCTTTCTTCCCCATCAAAGAATCAGGACACTGCCTTTATCCAGCAAGGAAAGCTGAGATCCTCCCATCACTTCCAAGAGCCGGGGTTTTCCACAAAATCCCCAAGACTGCAGGGCCTGGCAAGCAAGGCAGAGCCCTGGCCAAGCCTGGCCAGAGAAAGGAGCCCCGGCAGGGCACGGTCTGCCCGTGCTGCGCGAGCCCTGGCACAGAGCAGGTGGATACCTGGTCTCCAGCAGTGCCACGCTGCACTAGGACAGCAGCCAGCAGAGGAGGAAAAAGGAAGAGGAGAGATAATTATTAGTGATTGAAACTGATTGCATGAAAGAAGGACAGATGTTTCTTGTTGTGCTTGTGTGCCTGAGGCTACAGAGCCATGCAAGGGACCGGGGAAAACTCCTTCTCAGCCTGGGAATGCTGGGGCACTGATCTGCATTCAAATGAGGACTGAAATCTGCACGCACTTTCCCTCTGACTCTTGCAAATACACACAGGATCTGGATAAAACACCCATCCCCTCATTTCCCCATTCAGGTAGACCACGTCCATGGACCACAAGGTGCTGCAGAGATCCCCCAGCTTCCCCCACACCCCAGACATGTCACCATCCCAGTAGGACATAGGCACTGGGAGATGATGGGACTGGCAATGGTGCAGCCAGCCCTGACAAAGCAGGCAGGGGTAGGAATTTTGAGCACAGCATCGTATAAAGGCACAGGACCAAAGGCAGGAAAAGCTTCTGGCCATCCTGCTGCTGGAGCAAAGCAGGCCTGTCTGTGGGAGCAGGAGGATTCACCGCTCGTCATCCACCACTGTAGCACCCAGGGTGGGGATCCTGCTGGTGTTTTCCTTTGGATAGGATGGGACAGCCAGGGGAGAGCCAGCTGAGCCCCCCCAAGCAGAGAGATTGCTGCTGAGGGGTCAGAAAGCCCCTGTGGTGCGGTGTGTGGGCTGCGGTGCATGTTTAACACTATAAAATATGTAAATAGAGGGCTCGTCTTAGCGATGTGACTGATGGTGCTGATGTGCATCTGGCACCAGTTCAGATGGCTTCAGTGCCAAGGCAGGATGGAGCTGGAGATGCAGCAGGGGAGCTGAGAGGGGGCTTTGCCCCACCACGAGGGGAACCGGCCCTGCTCCGGCACAGTGCGGAGGCTCCCCGGGACATCCCTGGGGAGCACAACCAGCCTGGAACGAGCACGGCGGGCAGAGGGACCATCCAGGCTCAGCCTGGAAAGAGTTTCGCTTGAAATAACGTCCTGAGAGCCTCAAAGGGAGGCTTTGAGGAAGGTCCGCGGGAGGCCGCAGGGCTCGCGCTGCTCTGGGCCTCGCTCCGGGTGGGATGGGAGGGAGATTAAAGGAGAAGGAGGGAGAAGCTGGCAGCTCAGCCCCGGAGGTGCCAACCCCGGCGGGTCCCCTGGGACCCCCAAGGAGTGCCCCAGGGGCACGGCGGAGAATGGCCTCGGGTGGCCGGCGGGCGAGCAGGATGCGTGCCCCCCAGCGGGGCGGGGGGGCCGGCACCCATCCCGGAGCCCCTTGCCACCTTCAAAGGGCTGAGGCGAGGGCTGGCACCCCGGCTGAACACCCCCACCACCACCACCCCCAGGCTCGCCCACGGCCGCTCCACGGCCGCGGCGCATCCACGGGCGCCC
>VXAA01002100.1:275524-294745 GCA_013399115.1 Anseranas semipalmata
TGGCCCCGTCACCTCCCCACCGGCAGCCCCCGGCCCTGGGTGTCCCCGTTCCTCGCCGGCGGCTCCTGGGGCAGGCAGACCCCGAGCACCTCAGGCGCTCGGCCCGGTTGGTTCCGGGGAAAGCCCTCGGGTGGGCTCGCAGGCCCGGCACAGCCAGGGCCCGGCCCCTGGGGTCTCTCCAGCCGCTGTCCTCCCGCACTGCAGCGGCCCTCCCGCCCCCCAGAATCACGTTCTTCCAGCAAGGATGCCCTAAGGGAAGGTTTGTCCCCCCCCGGGTATAGCACGTCACACCCCCAGGCTGTGCCGATGGCTCTGAGCACCAAGGTGCGAGCCAGGTCCCCGTGCCCATCCACAGCTGTGCCCTGCCCAAGGAGCAGCTTCCCCAGCCTGGCAGCTCTGCTCCCCATCCCCTGGCACCACAAGCTCTTGGGTATCCACTTGGATGCACCTTGCATCCGTTCTGCACAGACCCAGCCCAGCGCTGAGGGTGCTGGGGCACCGCCACCGCATGCCAGGTACAGGAGGAAATGGTCCCATCCTGCCTGCACGGTGACAGCAGCAGGGTCCGGGTGAGACAGCCCAGCACGGCCGCTCCTGCCATGCCCAGCATAACCCCAGCTTCAGGTGCAAACGCAGAGTGGATGGGCGCAGCCACGAGAGGGGTGGGAAAGGCAGGGAGAGCAGGCAGAGAAGGGGAAAGGGGCAATTTCTTCACCCTGCAGAGTCTTCCTCCGCCACCTGCACCTCCCAGTGCCCACCAGTCCGGTGCCTGGGCTGGACTGGCAGGAGGAGGGAGCAGGCGCGGGCATCCTCAGCCAAGGGCAGCTCAGCGGGGTCTGGGGGTGCTGGGAGCTGATGTGCACCACCAACCCTCCCCTCCCCAAACCTCCCATGGGTGCTGACAGCCACGAGCCAGGGGTCCCAGCACCCTGCTGCCTGGCACAGCCCCAGTTCTACCCTGCAGCAGGGGTAATTGCGTGTCCACTGCTGGCTCCAGTCCTCTTGCCCTCTTTGAAATAAAATAGTGGGAAGTGCAACCAAAGTGCAGGAAATGGGCCCTCTAATTTTTGCCAGCTGTAACTCCAGGGGAAGGGGTTATGGGTTCTTGGTGCACGCGTGCTTGGGCACTTGCATGCCTCTTCCCTGCGCCCCAGCCAAGGATGACCCTCCCTCTACGTGCTTCTTTTACCCCACGCTGTCTCCTGTGATGTACGACCTGCTGGGGGGGGGGAATCCTGCGCCCACATCTGGCAGCCCCCAGCTGCTGCCCATGGACCCAGAGCAACGGGGTGGAGAGAGCAGCCCTGCCAGCCTCTGCCGTTCTGGGATGTGTGGGGTGTGCAGCCAAGGTGGGTCAGCACCTCGGCAAGGAGCCCGCTGGCACCGGCTGCATCCTGCCCACGCATCCTCAAGGGTGCAGGCACCGGCTCTGGCCAGGGCAGCCTCAGAGAAGGGACAGCTCAGAGGCTCAGCCCATCACGCCGCATCTCCGCGCAGGCTGACACCGCAATGAGAGCCTGAGCCGAGCTGCACGCGTGTGCTGGCTTTGCTCCCTCTCCATGAATTTCTTGCAATTCATAAAACCCTTCACAGAATCACAGAAAGGCTGAAGCTGAGATCTCTGGAGATCTCCTGCTCCAGCCCCTGCTCAGAGCATCGGGGTGTGCGTGCATGTGTCACCGAGTGCCCGCCTGTGCGCGTGCGTCTGGCCGCGGTGTGTGCCCATGTGCGCGCCTCTCCCCTGCAGCTCTGCCTGGCACTGCAGCTCTCAGCACAGCGAAGGCAGCCAGCGAAGTTCTGTAATTTGAAAGAGCTGCGTCTCCAGACATCAGTGCTGCCTTTGAAAGCACATGAAAGGCAGGCAGCTCGTGAGCAACCAAAGCCTAGCTCAGGGAGACAAACGTCCTTCTGCGCACCCCCAGCCTTTCCCCGCTGTGCGTGTGATCTTCCCCGCTCTCCTGGGCACGGGGCTTTGAAAGGCTGCATTGTACCGGCGGCTGGGAGCGCTGGAGAGGATCAGCGCCGGGAAGGAGCCTGCCTTGTGTCAGGAGCTGCCGGTGACGCGACACGTGCCGCACAGCCCAGCCGTGGGGACGGCAGCCGTGTGCCAGCCTGGGCTCACGTGTGGGCACAGGGAGGACGAGCAGCAGGGTCTCGGCCCCCGGCACTGCTCTGACAGCCGCTCCCCGTGCCCAGACCCTGCTGGACTTCTGCGGGGACCAGCAGCAGCCCCTGCTCCCCCTGCAGCAGGGCTGTGCACGCCTTGCCCTGTCCCTCCGCCGTGCCAGGCTGGCACGGGACCAGGCGCGGGCACCTCCACGCAGGGCAGTCAAGCCCTGAGGCCGGCCAGGAGCTGTGCCAGCCTCACCCCTGGGTGCCAGGCGCACCCTCCATACCCTACCCCTACCTCCCTGCTTGGCCAGCAGCTTTGGCTCCACTGGCCACACTCCAGGAGGGCTGTGGCATGGGGCAGCCTGCGTCTTCTGCTCACCGCCTCGGTGCCCGAGCACAGTTCTCCTTCCTGAACCTACAGCAGATGAGGCCGTACCCACAGAGTCTATATAAACCCGTGCACGGCCCCAGCCTCTCAACCCCTGCAAACTCCCAAATGTGAACCTTAGCTAAGGCCCTCTGCAGTCTCTTGGGACCACAAATCACACCCCAGGCCAGAGGGAAGCTCCCAATGATGGTTTAATCACAACTGGAACTTCTTTGCAGGAAGTTTGTGTTTTGGGAAATCGCTGCTCAACCTTTGTCCTGGTGTAACTTGGTGTTCCCAACTCATCTCAAAAAGCCTCTTGTTCTTTCATCACTTCTCCCCTCACACTGGAGAATAATATTTTCACTCACGCTGAAATTAGATCCTGATGTTTCTGCCAGCAAGGCTTTTCAATAACTTGCCTATGTTCCTGGATGTAATTGCCTGGCAGACTTTCGGCCCCTGTGTGTTCGGGGGCGAGGGTGTGTGTGGAAAGAGACCCATTAATCTCCAGCAGCCCCAGACCAAGCCTCTCCCCGTTGCTGGAGCCCAGAGGAACGGCGGGCGGAGGAGACCGGAGCACCTTCATGAGACCGGAGGGTGAGCGCGGGGCCGGGGCTGTGCTCCCAGCCTGGCACCGGGGCGATGGGCGAGCTCTGGAGGAGCCGGGGCGCCCAGCAGGAGCTTGGTGCAGAGCACCCGGGCCCCCCGAGCTGCTCGCTGCATGGTCCGAGCCGCGTCCCCATGCTCCCACCCCGGAGGGCTCTGGCACTGGGAGAGGACAGCAGCGTCCCTGCCTCGGTGGCACGGGGAGCGGAGGGAGAGCCGAGAGCCACCAGGCGGTGCCGTGCCAGAGAAGGGATTTCATTGATGGGGCTCCCAGCACTCGCTGCCCTCCTGCTGTATGGCAGCTGGCCAGGAAGGCGGGGGGGGGCCCGGTGGTCCCAGCTGCTGAGCACCCACCCAGGACACTGAGGCAAGGGGCCAGGACACCCCGGGGAGCGGGCACGACAGCCCGGCAGGCGGGCAGCGAGGAGCAGGCGGTTCCTGCCAGCCCGGCAGCGCGGCTGGCGAGCTGCGGAGCGCTTTGGCAATCCCCGCTCTGCAGCAAGCCGCGTGGCAAGCTGCTGGGGACGCGGCGAGCCTGGAAGCTGCGGGTGCCCATCTGCCAGCCTGGCAAGCACTGGGCAGCGGAGGAGCCCAGCTCCCAGCGCCGGCGCGGTGGAGCTGGAGGCAGGCAGAGCATCCTGCAGGTCGCTGCCAGGACTTTCAGCAAGCTTGGCAGGAGCTGGAGAGCCCCAAACACTGCCTGAGCCGCTCTCATATTTCAGGAAGCCAACTGAGAGAGGAACCCCTTTTGCCCATCAGGAAGCCACAGTTCTCCAGGCTGTGATTGCAAAGTTATCCTTGAAGCACATCTCCAGCAAGGCCTGTGCAGCTCTGCACCGTACCGGGCTTGCAGTCCTGCAGCCTCGTGGCCGTGCGCCATCTCCCAGGGGCCACATCCGCAAGGTCCCAGCTTTCCATCAGCGTCCTGGCTGCACCGGTGGCACTGCCCACAGCTTTCCCAGGCACAGGTCACCCATGCCACCTCCACGGCCCTGGTGCTCAAGGCCACAGCTTCTCATTTCACAGCTGTCACCCGTCCGAAGGGTGAACTCCAGTACCAGGTCTCCGTGCCGGAGCCGCTGGGAGCACCGAGCCCCCTGCCCATGCTGAGCCCATCAGCACAGCCCATGAAAGGGTGCTGGGCTGTGGCCCTGCAGAGGGGACGGCATTGCCACTGACCTCCAGCATCTCCCCCTGCGCTTTTCCAGCTGTGGAGCTGATTTTTTTTTAAAGCACAAGAAGTTGTTTATAAACAGTGGGGAAATAATATCTCCCTCCTCGTAGCCTCAGAAGTATCATGGTAATTTTCCTTTGGTTTTTCCAAAACAGCTCATCCTCTGGCACAGGCAGCACATGGGAATCTCAGCTGGATGTTTCAGACAGTTACGAACATCTGAAAAAATGGATGTCAGTGGTCTCTGGCATCAGCTGCAGCAGTTTCTTAAACTCCTGATGGTTTACTAATATGCATCAGGATGGTAACAGCTATAGCGCAGCTCCTGCAAACTTCCCACACCCGATTAACCTGAAGTTGGGGTCGATATGGTCGGTCTTCCTCCTGCCCTGTCCTCTCCGCTGTGCGGCACGTAATAAGACAAAGCTGGCGTGGTGGTTAGTCCTTCCTTTGGTTTCGAAAGAACAGACACTGCAAGCTATTTTTTCCTTTTTTTGTATCAGCTCTTGGAAGCTGTGTCTCTTTCTACCTCCAAAAGCCTGAATTCCTGTCCGTGTTTCTTGTGGTTTCAGCTGGCTGTAAAAACGCCTGTACTGGGGAGAAGAGACTCTCGCAGCCCCAGGAGCCCTGGTGCAGGTGCCCCGGAGGAAGCCTGCCCTAAAGAGGCAGTATGGGGACGCTTGCTGTGAGCATGGGCTGCATTAGGAGGGGCATTTACACACGGGTGCCGTTCTGGATGCTCCCAACCGGCCTCTGTAATAAAATGTGGAACTCAAGAAGCAAGTGACAGGACTGCGCAGAGCCTGGAGTGGATCCGGAGAGCTTGGCACCTGGTGGGACTGATGGGGAGGGTAGCAGGGAGCTGCCCAAAGCCTTGTGCTGCCTCAGTTTCCCCTTCTTGGGCACTGAAAATCATCCAGCACCAAAGACTCAAACAAACTGCTTCGTTTCCTAAAAAAACATCCTTATCCTTATATCAGAATAATTGGGCCAACCCCTTTCCTTTCCCTGACTTTTACCAATGCCATGCCCTAGGCTCTGCAGTCAAAATCGGCCTCAGCTTAACCCAGTGCTCGTGGCCACGGACTCTCCCCAGGCTGTTGCACCTGGAGAGGGATGCAGAGGCCCATGCAGAGCCCTGCTCTCACCACCAGCAGCAGCACGAGGTTATCACTCCTGGTCGGCATGCCTGGCAAGGAAGGGGCACGGGCAACAAGGAGCTGAAGAGACTAAAAGCTAAAGGAAAATGCAGTTTTAAGAAAAGTTAACTCACACATAAAAGGGATAGAGCACACCTTGAAAAATACAAGAAACCAGCAGTTTTTTTTCTTTTTTTCCAAAATTGAAAGAAAACATCTTGTGCAACACTGCAGTGAGCATCAGCGAGCGTGCTGCCGCTGCAGCTGCAGGAGCCGACGTGCGGGGTCCGGGGGGCTCCGGTCGAACACCGCCGCCCGCACGGCGCGGGCTCTGCCGCTGCCACCAGCTGCACAGCACCGCGGGACCTGGGGCGGTGACACTGGTAAGGGCAGACCCAAAATGACCTCGCTGGGGTTAAGTTCTACAGCACCCAGTCGTGCCGGGTCAATATTGGCCCGGGCGTCAGCACGCTGCCCAGGGTGAGTCCCAGCTGCGTGCATTGGAGCATCCCCTCGGCTGGAGGAGCTGCAGGGGGGTGGCAGTGACCGTCACAAGAGCTTTGCTGCCTCTACCAGAGCTTTCAAACTGTTGTTCTCTGTGTTTATGTTGAAAAAATGCCCTGCAATACAATGATGCTTCATCTTGCTCCAGCTCCGAGGAGCAAAGACCTCTCTGGTTTCCAGAAGGACCACGTCGGCGTGGCCCCGGGCCCCTACCTGGTGATCTGGCGCAGAGGGACAGGGGCACGTGAACGCCCCACGATGCTGCGGCAGCGTGGGCAGAGCCAGCTGCTCTCCCACGGGTGGCTCAGGGCTGACCTGGGCACCCTGAAGCCTCTCCTTGCCCCTGGGTGCCCATTGCCCATCACAGGGTCATGTCCTGGGGGCCCCCAGGAGAGCCCCTGGGCCAGTGCTGCCCCCGCCACGCACGGTCACCTGCACACGGGGACAGAGCATGCGGAGAGCATCAATGCGAACGTCGTCAATGCGAACACAGGGGAGATCCGGGCTGGGGACCAGGTGATGCTGGAAGTGGATTTGGTTAAATGCCTTTTCCTCTGAGGATGGCTTCCCCAGATGTCTCAAGGGGACTCGAGCAGCGATGGCACACGCCAACAGGCACAGGGGCAAAGGTGGAAAATAAAACCGTGCCCATCCCGCGGTGGCCTTTGCTCCACGCTTGCCAGCTGCAGACTTGCAGACCAGACCCAGCTGTTCAAGCCGGCAGGCATCAGGGCAGGTCTCCAGGCTTGTCCCAGCCTCCCATCAAAGCCAGCCTCCTGCAGGACCCCCTCCGTTCCCCACCTGCCTTGTTTCACGTGGCAGGAGGCAACGCCGCTGCATCAGGTCTGCGTGGGGACATGACGCCTGCAAGACCTTCCCATGGCATCGAGCGCTGCCTTGGGCCTTCCCTGAGCCCCGAGGCCGAGCACCAGGCGGGCACGGCCGGAGGACACGGGCTGGCTTCTTACCCAGCCCCATACCCTGGCATCCCCTGATCTGCTTTCCACGACCACACCGGCTTCTGTCCTCATTTCCTTCCCCGGGACTAGGAGAGTCAGGCCCAGGCCTTTAAAGGATGCTTCAGCTGTTAGGGAAAATAGCAATCCTTCTTAAAATTTTGAAATCACTAATTCCATTGGTTTGAAAGACAGATTTTTCCTACCCAATGTTTCACACATCATTTTCCCTTCCTCTCCTAAGTATTTTCTCCCCCTTTTCCCCATTCTGTGCCTTGCCACTGAAACAGAGCACAGTGAAGCAGATGAAAGCGAGAGCCCAAAACTCTCCTCTGCGTTTCCAGTATTTTCAAAATGAAAACATAAAAAACTACATTTCTCCAGGCTTTTTGTCCTTCTCCAGCAACAGGGGAACCTCGCTCTGAGCCTCTGTGCTTCCAGGCCGCGTCCCCACCTTGGAAAGCAGATGGAGAACCACGGTACCTGTGAGGTTTCCATCTCGTGTCTGTTTTCCTATCTCTTTCTCACAAGTATCATTTGTTTCTTTCATCTTTCAGACTCATATGTCCCACTGGAGCTGTCCCATGCTGTGTTTCAGTTCTACCTCTTAAATATTTTTCCCATATGCCATCAGCATCCTGGTATGAGCTTACACATCTGCAGATCACTTTTTCTAGGATATTTTATGGGCTTGATGCTCCTTGTTGCTAAAATTCCCCCAGGCTGTCTCCCACCACGCCTGATGTGTGGTGGCCGCTCATGGCTGCAGTCTCTCGGAAGATGCTTGACCCACCACGCACCGGCGGGGTTTCGCTTCCTTCACATCAGGGCACCCTCATTTCCTCTCCGTTTGGCTTATCTTGCCAAATTATTGGAGAGCAAGAGCAGGAGCTCAAGGTGCTGGCAATGCCCGTCCTCGTTCCTCCTGCAGGCCAGCACGGGCTGCGAGGCTTCGTGTCGGCACCCCGCAGCTCTCACACCTGCCGCACGGTTGGTGACACCGTAATAAGCAGGGAAGCTAATTGCAGGTATTTCGGAGCTACACTTGGTTCCCTACAAAATGTTAACAAAGAAAATTCTGTAGCGCAGTGCCAGGAAATCATTTTCTGTCTTATTTCCGGAATCCTCTAACATCAGTGTATATCTGCAATTCAATTAACGTTCCGGGAGAGGCAAATTAGCATCCCCAGGTCCCTGTGAGCTCAGGAAAGCCAGCTCCTGCTAAGGGGGAAAGTCTTTTGCTGCTTTCTCATAGGCTCAGAGCAGCTCAAGGCAAGGCCACGAACACACAGAGACCCCCTAGGTAAGCACGGAGCCGGGGGAGGACCTCAGATGCCTTGAAACACCCGGGACATGGGGTGCAGCCTGGCACTTCTTCCCCAAATCTGTTCACTATCAAACGCATCGTGCTTGGGCTCTGTGAATTAGATCAGATGACATTACGCGGTTGTGCACGTGGCCTTTGGGTCGCACGCTCACAGCAGCAGTAGGATGCTGTAATTAAACAGTATAACGAGGGACCAGCCTTAAAAGGCACCCACGGCCCCGGGGCAAAGCGCAGCCTCCTGCTCCCGCTCGGCTCAGCTGCTGCGTGCTAGCACCAGGGCTCCTGTTCAGCAGCGCTCCGGCAGCATCCAGCCTGGCCATCGGGGCCGGCACAAGGCAGGGAGCCCAGCGCCGACCTCAGGGACCGTTCCCATGGGTGCCCCCGCTTTCCCCAGTCCGCAGCAGGGGCTGCAGAGGTGGGGATGGTGTTGGGACAGCATTTCCTCCAGCTCTGAGCTGTCCCAGACGCAGATGGGGACTTCCAGGAGCTGACCCACACTGCTGACCACCTGCTCACCCCCAGGCCCAATGCCAGACCCCGAAACCCACCCTGAGGCCTCTCCAGGAACCTCCCAGGTCGTTTCAGGCACCTGAGTTAAAAGCATTGCATAATTACCAGGACGGCACTGAGCTGTGCCCGGACACTTTGCAGCACTTACTGCAGCATGGAGCATAAGGGGAGGGCTGATATCCAGGGTTTTCTGACAGATACTGGCTTTTTAGGAAAAAGGTGAAGCCCTTCACTCCTAACGTGTAAAATAACTATTTGCAAATCAAGATGCAGAGAAAGTGTTTTCCTTGCAGCCCATGCTCGTGCCGAAATGCCCCTGTGGGACATGGGCTGAGGTCTCCTGCACTGCACAGCCAGGTTCTCCTCTGGAGGTCCAACGAGGCACAGCACACCTCAATGGGCATAAGGTGCCTGAGAGGAAATCCTAGGAAATGTTTTTGTGCTCTGTGGCAGCTTTTCCCAGCGTGGTCACAGACCGAGGTGACCCAGCTCCCTGCAGAGCATCCCCGGCAGCACAGGAGGGCTGAGCACCCAAACGCAGGGAGTCAATTTGCACTGCTGCACCGCCCTCGGGCTCTGCAAAGCTGAGCAAGGCAGCAGCTCAGCGAGCAGCCCCACTGCAGCCTGCAGCTGCCCTGCAGCAAGGGAGCCCTGAAGGTGCTGCACGGCAGGGCAGAGCAGGGCATGGCGTGGAAAGGGGGGGCATGGTGCAGAGCACAGCACGTCGCTGCAGGCAATGGATGGTGCAGGCAGCACACGATGCAGAGTGCTGCACAGAGCTGCAGGCAGTGCCTGGTGCAAGGCAGGGCAGTGCACAGCGTACCTCAGGGCAGAGCACAATGCACCGCACAGCAGTGTTGCAGGCAGTGCATGCTGCAGGCCGTGCCTGATACAGGGCAGCGCATAGGAGTGCAGGGAGGCACGTGGAGCAGAGCCATGCCCAGTGCTGCAGGCAGCACATGATGCACGGGGTGTCAGCCAGAGCAGTGCGTGGTGCAGGCAGTGCATGGTGCTGCAGGGTGCTGTACGGTCAGGATGGTGCAAGCTGCAGCACGGTACAGCGGTGTGATGCCTGGTGCTGCAGGTGCTGCATGACACAGCTGGAGCACAGGGCTGCAGGCAATGCTCAGTGCACACGGTGCGCAGCAAAGGCAGTCCATGGCACTGCAGGCAGCGCACAGAACGAGTGGTACATGCAGCAGAGGCGGTACAGGATGCTGTAGGCGGTGCGTGGTGCTGCAGGCAACACACAGAGCACGGCATGCATGGCACTGCAGGTGGTGCAATCTCCCATGGGCAGTGCAAGGGGCTGCAGGCAGCATGGGGTGCAGGCCATGCATGACACTGCAGGCGGTGCACAGCACAGGTGGTGCACGGTGCTGCAGAAAGTGCACAGTGCGGGTGGTGCAAGATGCAGGCAGTGCAGGATGGATGCAGGCGGTGCAGAGAACAAGCACTGCACAGTGCTGCAGGCGGTCCATGTCGCTACGGGCTGTGCAGGGTGCGAAGGGCAGGTGGTGCACAGCACCGCAGGCAGTATGCAGTGCACCAGTCAGTGCTGGAGGCACTGCATGGTGCTGCAGGTGGCTCGTGGCACAGGCAGTGCAGGGCACAGAGCAGCAGGCACTGTGAGGTGCTGCAGGTGCTGCAGGGTGCAGAGCAGGCAGTGCACAGGGCAGGCGGCACAGGCTGGTGCAGGCAGGGTGGGTGCAGGCAGCGCCTGGTGCTGCAGGAGGCACGCAGCGGTCCACAGCCCTGCAGGCAGCGCACAGGGCAAGCCGTGCTTGGTTTTGCAGGCAGTGTGCTGCAGGCAGGGCACGGCGCTACGGGCAGGGGAGGTGCAGGCAAGGGCAGGCAGGGTGGGCAAGGTGGGCACCAAGCAGCCAGTGCGGTGGCAGCGGGTGTGGAGCAGCCACAGGAGCCCGCTCCTCTCCCTCCTCGCCCCCGCACCCAGCTTGTGCTGGCTCCTGCCCCAGCGTCGCCCTCAGCCCTGGGGTTTCGCCCCATTTCCAGCCTCTGCAATGGCAGTGGTTTGCTGACCCCAGACCCCAGCGCAGACCCCATCGAGGCTCATCCCATTGCTCTGCTGCACCCCAACACCATTCAACACGCCGGGGACAGGAGCAAATGTGCAGACATCCCATCCGACCCAGCGTGCTAGAGCTGCTTGCACCACCCATGCCTGAGCACAAGGCACCAACACGTGGGAGTGAGGGGCAGCGGCTGCCACACTCCCCCCGCATGCTCGTGAAATGGGGGGCAATCCAGCCGGCACCCCCCAGCACAGCCTGTGTGACCCAGACAGAGCTGGGGATAAGCCCCAGGCCCTGAAAAAGTGGAGCCTGAGCGCAGGTGACAGGAACCAGCCACCCGCAGGGATCGCCTGGTGTGCAGTTTGCACAGATGCACACCCTGCGTAAGGCCTGGAAAATTAAAAAAAATCTCACGCAAGTCTCCAAAGAGTGTTGGCACGGGTTGGAAGCAATGACCCAAGGAGAGCTAAGATGTTAGGTTGGAAAAACACTTTTCAAAGCAAAGACAGCTCCATTTCCATACTGCACAGCCTGATTTCCAAGTATGTCAAGTTCATGTCCCGAACCACTCCTGTAAACCATTTGCAAGCAGGATTGCACAGGCACATCCCCTTTCCTTAACGTAATCTCTGCATCCTATAAAATATAGATGGGCAGGAAATAAGCAAGCAGCATACCTGTCAGAAAACAATGTGGTGCCCTGGAAAACGCCCCTACAAGCCTGGCCAGGAGCCCCCATGCCCCCGCTCGCCGGTGCGGAGCCGTGTCCCTGCAGAGCCCAGCCGCCTGGCACTAACTGGAATCAACAACTTGCACAAATTAATTCACCAAAATGATTTTTCCTAACCAGCTACGAGCAGAGCGCACGTCTGAGGATCTGCCGCAAGAGGCGATGAGAAAAAGGCAGATTTGGGCCAGAAGTGGTGACCGGTTATCGATGCAGCGTGCGGGCGAGCCCGGTGGGGCGCATCGCCTGCGGCACCGCGGTTGGTGCCGCCGGAGCAAGGCACACGCAGCCGGGAGCAGGGGAGGGCAGAGCGTTGGCAGCCCCATGGGATGCACCAGGGGCTGGCCCCTGGCTTCCCACCGTCACCAGTTACAGGATTTACCCCCAGCAGGATGCGGCACCACTGCAGCCGGGCGGGAAAAGCGGCTGAGATCTGTCAGCCTGGGTGACGCTCTCCATGCAAACGGCATTTTATTTAATTTGGGGGAATAAGAGGTAAATGGGCTGAGCAGCTATTTCTACCCACTGAGCGACTGCAAATCTTAAAGTCCAAGTAGCTACTAGAGACCAGTTAGTGCAACTTTCAACTGTTGTAGGTCATGGTCTCACCCCAATACTCTCTACTAAGCCCAAAGACTCAATATTTCATAGAATCATGGAATGGTTTGGGTTAGAAGGGACCTTAAAGATCCTCTGGTTCCAACCCGCTGCCATGGGCAGGGGCCACCTGCCAGCAGAAAGGGACCATCAGGGCCACCAGCTCAGGTGGAACCCACCAAGATGATCCCCCTGCGATACAGGTCTTTCTGCAGACAAGAACAAAAGCTCAGAGCGTGGTATTTAAATACGATTGCTGCTTTAGTGCAGGAATTCCCCTGCTCCACCAGGCCAGCAGGGAAGGGGTAAGCCCCCAAAACGTGCCTCGGAGCATCGCCCATAGGGAGATGCCTGGTTCTTGGCCCTGGCCAGGCCACCCCAGGCACTGGTGGCTCTCTCTGCTCCGCATCGCCCCGTTCCCATTTCCAGCCCCTGCATCTCCCCACACCAGCAACTGCTTGCCGGCGAGAAGTGCACCTCATGGTGAAGGTCCTTTGGCTTTCTGTGCCAAGCGTGAAGGGCTCCTTGACCTCGAGTCACAAGGATGTTTTCCAGCCCCTGGAAGACTTTTGTAGCTTTTCTTCCAGCCCTCTTTTGTGCTCCTACAGGCTTCGTCAGAGGCTGACAGCAGAGCTGCTGCGATGTTCCTGTAATAGCTTTTCCAAAGCTGTGTGAAGGATCTAGGTCACTCCTGACTTCTTGCTACTCCCCTTTCATACAGCCAACATCACGCGGATGCACAGAATGACTCTCGAGCCGCTCTGAACGATGCTTTGTGAGACAGGAGCTCCTGGCCTGAGGAGCGTGCGCTCCTGGCTCCCAGGTGTGCTCCTGTGGACACCTCTTCAAACGCAGCGGCTGGACCCTGCCTATTTAAACCAATGATCCTGAGCGTTTTGCAGCAGTAACCTGTCCTGCTTGGCCCTTGTGTCATCTGCAAACAATCCCATAGATTTTATGCTTGTCATCGAAATCTTTAATAAAATGGATGCTGATCTGCATGGTGCTGCCAAGGTGCCTGCTTAAAACTGCATGGACCTGGCCTGGACCAGCGTGGATGCTTTGTCCAGCCCCAGTCTCTCACAGCAAAGACAAGGAGTTTGTCAAACAAGACTAACTTTCTATGCCAAAAGCCATTAATTACAGAGTTTAGCCAACACTTAGCTGTAGAAACTCAAATTATTCTTCCCACCATTTGATCTGGGTTCGTGGCTTTCCTTTCTCAAATCATCACGGCGATTTTGTAATCCCCCAGTCCCTTGGGATTGTCCAAGTTTTCAAGACTTGCTAAATCTCGCCATTCATGACTCAGCCAGCTTCCCAACTAATTCCTCCGGGAGCCCCGTGCTGAGGCTTTCCAGCGTGTGGATTCGAAAACATTCAGTGTTATCAGACCCCGCGCTTGCACCCTCCTCGGTGCAAAGTGACAGCTTCTCCAAGGACACCCCACCGGGCTGGAGCAGTACATGGATGAACACATTTGCAAAGAAAAGCTTCCCCAAAAAGGCGCATCCAACCTTCAGTCACTGTGGACTCTACGTTCTGGTTTGTTGATTCTGTATTCTTTAAATTAATGTAAAATGATGAATAAAGTCTTGTATTCTGAAGGGAATACTCTATTGTGAAGAGAACAGAAAGGCGCTGACACGAATGCCACTCCGCTCGGAGCAGGAAGGGACGGCTGGTTCATCAGCCCATGCGGCTGTCGTCGTGACCTCGCCCGGGAGCTAAAGGCGCTGGGAGGTGATCCCAGCCAGCGCCGCTGGAGCTTGCGGCTTTGAAGGGGCTGCACGCTACTGGCTGAGGGCTGGGGAGGAAAAACTTGGTCAGAAAAATTGAACGAAGATGGGGACTTCCTGGAGGAACCTTTCTCACGTTCTCAGAATGATCACAACACTTGGAGCAGAGCAACAGCAGGAATCCTGTCCCGTTCCATGGAAAAAGCAAGAAAAAAAACACACGTACAGTAAATTGCTGATCTCAAATTGATATGTAGTAATGGCAAACAAAGAGCAAAAAAATATAAAAGAGTCATAGCATCATAGAATCAATTCAGTTGGAAAAGACACATAAGAACATCAAGTCCACCCCTCACCTAACACTACCAAGCCCAGCACTAAACCACATCCCTGAGCACCACCTCNACATAGGAACATCAAGTCAACCCCTCACCTAACACTACCAAGCCCAGCACTAAACCACATCCCTGAGCACCACCTCCACGCATCTCTTAAATACCTGCAGGGATGGGCAGCCCTTTCCAATGCCTAACAACCCCTTCCGTGAAGGAATTCTTCCTGATATCTGATCTAAACCTCCCCTCCAGGTTAGGTGACTGCAAGATGTCCCCGAACCTAAGACAGCCCATAAATGTGAAGAGCAGTTTAAGAAAAGATGAATTAAATTGAATCAATAACCTGAGCTGTTTCCTCATTCCAATAGTTTGTTATGATTCTGAAAAGAAAAATCTTTTGCTTGAAATTTTCCACAATAACTTGAAAAGCAAAGCAAGCATTGTGTTGGGGAAAATGACAAGAAGGAAAAAAAAAAAAGGGAGAAAGTGCAACAGGAGGATTAAAAATGAGAACTTTCCCCACTAATTAAATAATTCAAACAATGGTTTTCAAAATTTCGGGGGGGTCTTAATTATTTTTTTTTAGTGCCAGAGGCCACCCAGCAGCGAGAGGCTGGCGAGGTACTTGCAAGCCTGCTGCTAGCCAAGTTTAAACAACATACACTCAAAATAGCCTTATTTTTACACTTAGTCCCAGATAGCCCAAACAGGAGAATCCTCAAAGAGGTGACAGAGGCATCCAGAGGGCTTTTGAAATACCAGACAGCTGCTGAGATTGGAAGGGTGCTGGTATGGAGCCACTGTGAAAGCAGGAAATCGGGTAATTATGGGCTGGCTCGTTTGATATCCCAGTAACAGGGATGATAGGTACGTACCAGGCTCGGTGGGGCAGCAAGGACAGGGTGGAGGGCATGGGCAACTGCACGGGAGAGGAGCGGGTGTGAAGAGGGGGTGTGAGCCCTGAACGTGGCACGGTGACATGGACCTGGCACTTTGCACCCAGGCTTGGTGCCCACCTTTTGTAAAGGCTGTGGGCAAGTAAGGAAAGGAGCCATCCGAAATGGGAGAAAGAGGAATGTGTTATAACGAGGAAACTCACTGTTTTGCCTCGCAAGGAGATTGAAAGGGGCGGGTTTGCAGCCTGCAGCCTGCTTGCAAAGATCACTCTGTAACCTAGCAGGGAAAGGCAGAGCTGCCCACAGCTGCCTGGACAGGATGCCAGGCAATTTCACACCACGAGGAGAGTTTCCTTGTAATCACAAAGATGATTCTCTATCCCATGAAGCCTTCAGAGCAAACCCAGACCCTTTTGGGAAGACATACCCTGCTTAAATCCAATGGCTGGTCTCAGTGTGAGCCTGCTTTGGGAAGAAGGACGTACAGGAGGTCCTGCAGGGTGACCTGCTGCTGCCTGGGGCTCGGTAAATAACCATTCCTCCTGCCCTTCTGAGGCCTGGGGAGGAGGGAATGTCCTCTCCTCCCCTCCCCGAGGGAGGTGTCAGGTCAAGCAATGAATCAGCGAGAGAGCCAGGATGGATCTGCACGTTTCCTTAGACCTCCCTCCTCTGTGTCCACCCCTGTGCCCTGTATTCATCTTTTTATTAAATATCAGATTCAGGAAAAGAAGGTCATGAACCACGAGACACTAAGCTTTTTTTTCTAGCAGACTAAGGTCTATATTTATATCATCCATGCCAGACCCAAGATCAATTTCAGGCAGGAAACAAAATTGATGATGCAATGGGAACATTGCAGAGTAGGAACCAGCCTAGTAGGAAAGTTGGTCCCAGAGAGCTGAGAGGCACTAACGAGGGAGGAAGAGAGGGGAGAAATGCAGACAGCAGCCGTATTTCTTCCTCCCAGTCACATTGTGCTATAGTAACCTATATCCTCTCTTTCCAAAGTTCCTGCCACCAGCGAGTCCAGCACCACAGGCACAAGGACATCAGTGCCCATCCGCAGTCATTAACTCCCAGCCGTTTGTGGTGCTGGCAACCTACAGGAGCTGGCCCAAAGCAGACTGCAAATGTGCTGGAGCTTTTTTGGCAACACTTCATAATAAATGGCAAACCATTTCTGCAGCTTGTTTCCATTGTAATATTAATCAAACTGAATTCCTGTGGTGTTCATATGGATGTCATATGTAAATCCTTCAGAACTCCGCTGCTGCTAACTCCAAATTAAAGTCGATGGGGAAATTTCTCTCCTGTCTCCATCTTGCAGCTCTTAGCTCCTGCGCATTTATTCCATTCATGAAATCCTGATTATCGTGGAAATGAGGAAATACCGGAGCTGATGAAACCCATGAGGAGCATTGATAATACTTCTGATTTTATAGGGAAGGGGCTCAGGTGCCATGTTGATAGGCAGCACCATGAAGCCCTGATATGGAAGGGAGCGTACCTCTGTGTCGTACCAGCGTGACTCAGTACCCCGTGTATTGGTTAAAACAAAAACACTCACCAGCATTTCCAAGTGTCCATCCCCTCCATGGGAAAATTTTAGGAACAGGTTTTTCAGGCTACTGCTCATCTTTAGCAGTGGTGGGTACCACACTTCAGAAAAGAGCATGAGAAACCTCCCAACAGCAGTTCTGGAACAACTCCCTCTAGAAGAGTTTTCTCCCCAGACCTTAGAGATACTGCCCTGATTGATAAAGTGTATGTCTTTATTTATCATTTTTCATGGGGGAAGCAAGGGGCAAATGCAGGATATATATTGTTCTGGGAGCAGTGATCCCTTGTTTTTTCTGGGAAGGTGATTACAAGAGCTGTGGACTAATTGCTGGACCCCAGAAGTTAGCTACTGGCCAGCCAGAAGCTCATTTGGCCTTGGGCAGGATCCTAAACCTTGCAGAAGTTGGACTGAGTCCGGCATTTGAGGCAGGACAGCATTAGCACCTCCGCTGTGCTGTCTCTTGCCTCCAGTAGATGGAGGTCAGCCATCCATTTCTGCCTGCAGCCTCCACCACAATGCAGGAAATGGTATTAACTTCCCCAAAGGAAAAGAGAAGAGCACAACGAACGGGCTGAGACGGTTCAGACCTTCCTGCAAGGTTGTCCCTGGGGGCATCGGTGTGAAGTTTCCCCTCTTTTTGCACCACCAGAAACCCTGGTTGTTGTGTGCCTGTTTGCTCAGCATCGGTGTGACTTCCTGGCCAGGACCAGGAGGCATCAGGGATTTGACAGCAAACAGTAAATGGCTTCAACTTCCCTTCATCGCACATGACAAAGCTACTAGTAGGAAGCCCTCTGGTGCTGCCAGGACTAGTGCATGGGTGAGGAGCAGGTTGCTGACACTGAAACGGAGCGGGCTGGAGGTCATGCTGCCTGGCAAAAGGTTTGGCCAAATCCTTCAGCTGAAAATCCTTCAGCTGAAAATGCACACTGACAACCGCACATTCCCAGGGGCACCCACATCCCTGCCGACAAGGTAGCTGAAACCCATCCCATCCCATCCCAGTGGGCTGCAGAAAGCTTGTTGTGGTTCAGGTGGTGGTGAACCTGCCCTTTGCTTTACAGTCTCACAGCTGTGTGCTGGCTCCAGCTGAGTCTCAGCTGTTTCAAGTGTTAACTTAAGCTGTAGGAGATGATACCTGACAGGCAGGGATGGGTAATTCTGCTTCTCAGGCACAAGAGAGCTCTTCTTGGGGACAGTGCTTTTGCGCTTGGTAGAGCTTTCTCAGGCACAACCTTTCCAAACGCAGCCAGGCCCTGTCTGCACCAAGGATGCTTCCTTCTGATCTTTTGCTTTGGTTTTGAGCTACAAGTTTCCATGTAATCCCACAGCACAAAAGAGCGTTCAGGGAGAGACTCAGATGTTCATCATGTCACTACACGCACTTTGGAAAGCATTCAGGTGCTTTCTCCCCGAGAAGGCTTGTCACATATGTCCATGAGTCACTCCAAAGTGATGTCTCCGTATTCCCAGTGAAATATCTGTGTTGTGAGAAGTTACAATTACCCAGCAGCAGTCCTTTAGAACCACTGACCGTTGACATGAACAGCTCTGAAGATAACAACTAGATCTCCAGAATGCAATACATGTGTTTGTTTGTTTGTTTGTTTTCCAGGCAAGCCAGCAAGCAGAGAGAGGACACAATCTTGTGCTCTGTATCTAGCTGCAGCGTGATCTAGTTGATAATTAAGACCAATGGCTTTCTTCAGTTGCAATATCTTGCAGTGGAAGTAGGGTCCTCAGCATGGCAAATCCAGGAACCAGAACATTTGTATAGAGCAAGAGGGGAATGGCACCCTCAGCTGGGAACCTGGCTCTGGGACCACCGTGCGCTGCTGACTTCTGACTGCACCAGGGCTTGTGCTGCCTGCCCTCCCTGGGGCTGCACAGAGACCTGGGGACAGCGCGGAGGCCTGGGGTGAGCAGATGGTGGGCTCTGCTGCAGGTAGAGGTGGCTGTGGTTGTGTTGGTGCATGTGGGAAAGGGGGCAAAGGTGGCCCTTAGGGTAGCCATGTGTCACATTGGGTGTTCTCTAGCTAAGGGATGCTAGGGGATGTTTTCAGGGTACTGTGTGTAGGCTCTGGTTGCACTGCAGGACAGGAGAGGTCCATCTCCGGCCAGGAGAGGTCACCAAGGCTCATGGGTGCTGTGTGGGGTTTGCTTGCACAGGGATCTCTCTCAGGCTGGGAAGGGTGCCATGAAGGTAATGAGATACAAGGTGGTATGAGGCACCCTTCTAGTAGGGAGCCAAGGCAGGGAGGTTTGGGGCACTGGGATACATCCGTGGTGTCCCCATCTGGAAGGTCACTGCAGGGCTGCACGCAGGGCAAGGGCCTGGTCAGGGTGGGAGGCTGGGGAGTATCTGGGGACCCAGGGAGAAAGTTGGGGGGAGCAAGATGCCCCTTCATCCAGGGGCATCACTGGCCAAGGGCAAGGTCTGTGTGGCACGCGTCCCTCCCAAACACGACCGTGAAGCAGCCGTGGGCTGGATGAAAGCATGGTTGCAGCTGGCGATGGAGAGCGTGGGGTCCCATGGCTGCACCTTCTCCCGCGTGTTTCGCCAGGGCTGGGGAAGGACGTGAGGTCCCCGCGGGGTCCCCGCGGGCTGGGCCGAGCCGGGCCGAGCCGGGCCAGC
>VXAA01002100.1:295149-381389 GCA_013399115.1 Anseranas semipalmata
GTCGCCTGTCACCGCGGACACCTGTTGGTGCCCGTCAGAGCCCCGGCCCGCTCCCCGGGCCTCCCCGGCCCTGCCGCGCTCTTGCCCGGAGCCGGCAGCGGGGCTGGGCCGCGGGGGCCGGGGGCTGCCGGTGCCCTTGGCAGGACCGGGGGCTCCGCGCCGAGGGGTCCGGCTGCCGGCAGAGCACCCCGAGGAGTTCGGGGCTTTGTTGCTCTCCCCGATATCTCGGGGCAGGGCTGGACGAGAGGGGTCGGGAGCCCCATAAGCACAGGGGGATGCAGGTCCGGAGCTCTTCCAGCAGCGCTTTGCGACGCTTTCCATCTTGCCCCAAAGGCCTCCGAGTGCTCTCCTTCCCTGGTGCTGTTTGCTATCTATTGACACCCCTCGTATAAAAAGGGAAGCGGAGACACAGGAGCGTGCTGCCGGAGGTGTCGCAGGCTCCCGCTGCCAGCCCGCGGTGCCGCCTGCCTCCGCTGTGAGCCCTGGAGGACAGCGGTGAAACCTCCCAGCCATGCTGTGTTGAGATGGACAAGGACAGAGCTACGAGCAGGAACAGACATTGCTCAGAAACGTGGTCCCTGCCCCTTGGACACTGCTGCCGAGAAGTGAAGGGCAATCCCGTGGACTGGCCAGAGAAATCCTGTAATTACTGTCCCTGGGGGAACATCTGATTCTCCTTCATAGCCCCTCTGAATCGAGGGCTTGAGCAGAGCTGGGAGTCAGGCAAAATTTGAGCTTTTCACGCATAGAAAGATGTTTAAAAATAAATACAGTGTCAAGCTCGCTTCTGCCGCACGTTGTTCAGGTTTAATCCTCTCGCTCTTTGAAGCTCCTGTGTAAAACCGTGGCAGCAGTTTGGAGTCTTGATGACTGAAGGTAGAGATAGTAAATCCAAATCTGTGGCCTGTGTTTTGGATGTGCTCAGTAACATTGGCCTTGGACATTTTAGGTTCAGCAGCTGTATACTAAACTTATTTATTTTAGTGGAGAAAATAAGGACATGGAGACCCAGCTCCGGGGTACCCAGCTTTGATTTTTGGCTCCATTTCTGTTTACTGTTGTTGTTTATAGTAAACACCGTGCTCTGAGTGGCTGAGAACAGCCATGTGGCAGCTCCTCTCCAGCAGCCAGTAATATCGGGGAAAACGTTTCGCCGTATCAGTTCAATTGCCTGAGTAACGGCGTGCGGCTGGCTGCGCCGAGCTGCTGGCAGAGGGACAGCTGCCTCCCCTCTGCCGTCCCCTTCCCTTTCGGATGTTGCTCTCAGACTTCAGCTGGCCAGGATGAGGTGTCCCAGCACGCTTGCTGGAAATATTTGGAGTGCGGGATGATAGTTTCGTACCTCCCTTGCACTTCAGAGCTGTCACCAGGACCGGCTGGTGGCTTGGTGCTGCTGTAGGGAATAGAGCCCAGCCTGCGGGCAGCCTGCGCTGACGCTCGGGACAAGGCTGTGAGGGTCTGCGCTGCATGGCCGGGTAGTTCAGGATCTGCCCAGTAGATGGTATGAAAATGCAGAAAGAAATAGGGGAGACTTTTACAGTGGGCAAGATAGAAATACACACGTGTCTGCGCTATTTCAAATCTTTATTTTAGTAAAGGTTAGAGTCTGTTTTTGTTTGAGAGAAAGGCATTGACCCAAGGTGCTCCTGTTTTAGCATTTACATCTTAGGAAATGACAAATCTGTGTCTTGATAATCCGCTTTTTAGTCAAACATTTGGGATGAAATAAGTCAGGTGATTAGCTAATTAAAAGAAAGTAAATGTAGAATCTAGAACAGGAGCGTGAGTGGCATCCCCTGCAAGTTGCGAGTCTCTGTTCAGGTCAGTCCAGCTCTTCTACCTTGTTTTCCTGTGTATAAAATTTTAATAATGTTTAACTCTGAGTCACTTGCCTGGGAACCTGATGAATTTTGCAGCACATTTGGTGTCTTTAAATGAAAGATGATGTTAGGGTATAAAATGCCGATATTACTCATCCACTGGCTGTATTTCAAACTAGGGTGTCAGTGCTCCAGGGGTTGTGTCCTTGCCTTATATTTAATTTAAAGGAATCCATAAAACTTTGTGTCATAGCCTTAGGCACAGTGTCCCCAGAGAGGACCTCAGGGGATCACGGAGTTGTTTTCCAGCCCAGAGGAAGATCAGGTACACATCTAAACCCTTCCTGATTAACGTTTCTTCTTTTAAGGCTCTTCCTGCTGGCCATTGCACATCCTGTACAGGTGCAGCACTCGGGCATCCTTGCTGTTAGAGAGATTTTGATGGTGTTTCATATAAATCTCCGTCTTGCACTTTAAGCCTGTTCCTGCTTTTCTGATCAGCAAGGCACATGCAGAACACCGTACCCCCAACATCTCTGTAGCTATATTCAAAGTATTCAAGGACTTGTTTTCTGCTCTGCTGATCTCTGCCCTTCTTTGCACTCTGCTGTTGATCCACACTTTTCTTACAATGCTGTGGTCAGGCTGGGCTTAGCAAGACTGTATTAGTTGACCTTCTGTGGACCAGTAGAAATAAGTGGGCCCAAACGACCCCATTTCAGGTGTGTCTAAGTCCCGTTATGAGAAAACGGAACGCAGATCAGATGTTTGCATATTTGCGTGTTGAACTGTGCATTTGTGGCAAAGGACTTGGCTTGCTCCGCAAACTCCTATTTGCGAAGTCTGGCGTAGCGTGCTAGCAGCGTGGGCTCAGTGCTGGCGTAAGTTAAAACTTGGTGTGTTTGGTTCCCTTAAAGCCGTTACGCTTGCATCTAGCCCGCTGTCTCTTTTATTTTTCTTGACTGCAACTGGAAGTCAGTTTGTGATGAGACAAGCGGATTTTGAGTCGTTGAGTTGCCCATTTATGTTTAAAAACTTTCCCAAAGAGATGGCCAGGAGAGGTCCATGAGAAATGAAGCAAGAAGTGCTGAGGACAGAGCAGTGGCTGCAGCTCCCACCTTCTTTTGCAAGGTTATTAATCTCCTAGGTAAGTCAGAAGCATCTCAAGGTAAAACTGGAACTCCAGACCCCCTCCTTCACCCCAGCCATATGCCCTGGTGCAGCGTGTGCACTCCAAGGCATGTGATGTGAGCAGTGTTTTAACCCAAGGATGGCAGGGTCTCGTCCGAAAGGCAAATTGTTTGTTTGTTTGTTTGTTTTAATGTATTTATAAAGAACTCCTTTCATTCCAAGCTTGAAAAATATCTAACTGTGAAGGCTTTCCTAAATCCTCGCTCAATGTTTGAAGTGATAATGCAAATGTGAAAGTAGCAGGAAGCACACGAGGTCTTCTGTCTCTGTGTCACCGATTCTTGCTTGGCTTGTTCTTGGATCAAAGGCGACCGGTTCGTATTTCGTGGCCTGAGCTGGCAGTGTCAAACCACCAAAGTCTCACCGAGCTGAAGGAGAGCTCAGGGCAGAGGCATCGCTGCAGCCTGGCTTGTGCTGAAAGCTCGAATTCCCAGAGATCTCTGTCTGCCCTAAATTACCTTAAAAGAACAGAATAGTGCTTGGCTCTTTTACAAAGGTTTCTGACAGACCTCTAGCAGGTTTAGACGCCACGATACATGGTATTGCAGTCAGCGGGGTTCCCTCAGACACCTACCAAATGTTTCTGTCGCTGTAACAGGGATTTGAGCAGAATTTGTGCCTCAGCTCTCGTTTTGCGTAGTCTTGTGGTTTTATGCAGACTCATCCTGAGCAAAAGTGCAAGAATTTGGCCGTGAATGGAAGGAAAAGATGACCGTCCTGTTCCTCTGCCTCTGCTATGTGCATGGCAGCCTCAGCCGAGAGGCCGCATGGATGGGCGATGTCTTACAGTGCCGTGGATGAGTCCACCGGATCTTTTCTTCCCGAGGTCTGCCTTTACCGGGAGCGGGAGGTTAGCCTTGGGGCTCCCCCGGCGGGCTGGTGGCTGCTCGGTGGCGGTGAGCAACCCGGAGCAGAGACGAGGCAAAATGGCCGTTGCCAGCGCGAGGGAGCTGGCGTGAGAGTTCAGCGCGGGGCTTGTTGTTTTCCCTGGCGCTGTGCTTGTGCCTCTGAAATACGTACACCCCGCTCCGCTCCTCGCTCAGAAGGCTTTTTTGTGTGTGCTGTAAATCAAACGGTGTTAACACCAGCCAGAAGCCTACCTCCTCCTGGAGGTACCTCCTCCCAGCTGATGTGCTCCGAGTTACCCAGCTGCAATTAGCTCCTTCGTCTTCCAGACCGACACAATGGGAAGAGGCCAGAAACCTCCCCGTGGCTTGGTTTTGTTTTTAACAATGGAAACCGTAGGAGTAGATGCCAGTGGAAATTTGTGAAACTCCGGTTTTGCCCATTGAGAAAAAGGCGATTTCTCCCCTCTCTTGGCCCTGCCAGCGCTGGGCCAGCAGCCGCGCCGGGTCCCTTCCTGCGGATGCCGCGTCGAGGGAGCGAGGTCGGTTCGCGCGTTGCGGGAGCTACGCTCCCTGCAGCTCGGTCGGGCGCGCTGGGGGTGGACGTGGAGCGGCGCTTCTGACCCCCCCCTGTGTATTGCTGACGTTTGGCTCCAGGGAAAGCTACGAAGAGCAGCTGCTTTCCAGCAAGGAATGTGTCCCCGCAGGAGCTACGGGAGGCTTGTGCTGTTTCTCTCGGTTCAGCGTCCGCGGCGTGCTGCCGAGGGCAGAAAACCAGCATCGCTCCGACCCGCCGCGGACTCGCCCAGCGTAAGACGGTCGTTTCGGATGCGGCTCGCAGCTGCCTTGCGTGCCCTGCGGTGCCTCTGCAAGTGCGAGCTCAGCGCCGGCTTTTGTCCTTCCTGCCCTCTCCTTGCACGACAGCCGCACCTTATCCCCTCTTTCTGGGCCTCTCTTTTCCTCCCCTGTTCCAAAGAAGCCTCTGCCTCCTCCCCCCCAGCGCTAAGCCCTGTGTTTGAGACAACGGGACGCGCGTCCAGCTGCGTCTCCGCAGGCGGGGGCTGCGTGTTCCCCGGCCGCTGCCTCCCGGCCGCTGGCAGCCTCGGCAGCGCGGAGCCTCCCGGGCTGCCTGCCAGGGCCGGCCCTGCCTGCGGCCCCGCTGCCTGCAGCCAGCCCGAGGGGGAGGCCGGAGGCCAGCGAGCAGCCTCCGCAGGAGGCCTGGCCGGGAGACACGTGCGTGGCGGGGAACGGGGACTCGCAGGGCTGCTCCTAGGCGAGAAGCCGGGCTCAGCTCCGGCTCCCGGAGCTGCACGAGGATCCTGTCCTCCGTTCCGTCCGCGGCTGGGTGTCCGTTCGTGGAACCTGCCTCGAACGGTCGTGTGCGGGAGGTCGGAGGAGCGCTGCCTACATTGAGGCACAAGCAGGCAGGAGAGCTGATGAATTCTGATGTGGACGGAGGAGGAAGTTGCACCAACTCTGTTTTCTAAAAATAAGTCGAGTGAATGTGCCCGCAGCCCCGAGGCTGCTGCTCTTTACATGCTGAGTTGGTTTTTTTTTGTCTTGTTCTGGCAAATTTTAAAAAAGATGTTACAGTCCATCAAAGTGCTGCAGTACTTGTGCGATCAAATGTACATGCTGCCAAAGAAAGTCGTGGTTATTCCAGTGTTTCTGGAAGTGACCTTGAAGGATTACCGACACATAGTGTTTCCTAGAGGTTTGTCTAAGCTGTTCTTAAAGATTTTCAATGGTGGTGATTCAGACTTGCTTCAACAATCCACTCCAGTGCCTGAGTGTTCAGTGATTAAGAAGCTTTGCCTGATGTCAGACCACTGAGGCTGTGTTTTAACCTCTTCATTTTGACGTTTCACCTTCTCCCTGCCGGGCTACCAAAGAGAAGAAAAATCCTCCAAATACAAAAGTAATCATTTGTGTAGGGTTTGATCCTCCTTTCTACCTTTAGCATCGGTGTTCAGAGAGCATCTGCTGGCTCCTGTGTGCTGCTGTGTATTTAATTACGTGTGTGACGGTCACGGAGCCCTTGTCCCGACTCCTCGTGTTGTGTTGGCCGTAACTAGCAGTCCTTCATCTGTGCTGGTGTCAGTGGAAATGTGATGCTTGAGGTGAAAAGTGTTTTATTAAAATTGTACATCATGAATTTCCCAGTTGTCTCTTATTTCTATAGCAAAATGCACATCTCGAGCATCTTATAAAGTTTTTTTTGTTAGTGATACATTTCATAAAAATCAACAAGATGGCATTAAAAGTTACATTACTTCAAGACATGATACAGAGATGCTGTTGATAAAACTGTTGCTGAGAGGGAAAGAGCAGAATATTGTTATCTGTCACAGGGCTGGGTTTTGTCTCCTTTGCCTGTGGTTGAACATTTTATGAAATATGCATTTGCTATAGAAGTTTTCATGATCTGCAGCTAATTTCCTATTGCTTTCCGTGCGAAGATGGGTGTTTGCAATATCTTCAAGGCATTATCATAACTTTTTCATTTCATTTGTTGATAAAATCATTATGATGCATTTCAGGGAGAGGTCTACAATTGCAATAGGCTGTGATTTATTCAGGAAGGGAGGAAGAGGGATGAGGCAGTCACATTTTTTTCCCGGAACGAGAATTTCTGCCATGCAAAGTCCGGCTGGGCTGGCCTGGGCTCCCAGCCATGAAGCAGCGATGAGACTGAAGCTCTGTGTTGCACGGAGATTTGTGTAACTCACTTATCCTGCTTCCTTGCCGTGTGTTTTCTGGCCATCAGTATCTACTCGCTGTTATCTCTGGGGCTCGTGTTTACCCAGGTTGTGTTTTTGTACTGGAAACGTGTGACATTTCCTGCAGTCCTTCAAGGAAAGGCTGGAGCAACAAACGTGCACGACTCTGTACAGAGTCCAACCTGCCAGCTCCTGGCAATAGTTGCCACAGTCCTTTTTAGTCCCATATGTATTAAAACTCAAATTTTACTTCCATTTTTCAGAATTCCTTGGGGAAACTTTTCACTGTTGCATGGACCTAGAGCAGTTTCACCAGTGCCTGATCAGAAATGCCCGTCTGCGTGTGCGTATGCTTGCTCTCCAGGCCTGGGAGAGCGGCGAGAGGCCCGTGCGGGTGGCCTTGCGATGGCAGGGGACGCTGTCCGCTCTGTGCTGGCAGCCAGCCCTGGGCACGGGGCCCATGGCAGCCCGGTGCTGCCTTAGAGCCGGTGGCGGCGTGCGGAGCTCCTCGTGGAGGGGAGCATCATTTCAAAGTGCTGTCACACTGGGGTCTCTGATATAGAGTATTAGCCACGAAGGGAAAATGGAAAACTCAGCCAAGTCTTTCAGGTTCTTGGTGCCCCGCTCTGTATTTCCGTCCTTGCGTGCAGATACCTCAGTAAAGTGCTTGTGTTCTGTAGCAGAACATCTGCTGTATTTTACGTTACGTGCAGTCGACATGACACCGATGGGCGACAGGAGCCAGCTCCAACCCGGTGGGTCCCACCTCGCTGCTCGCCCGGAGCCCGTCTCTCCCCGAGGGCACTAAGCTCCTGCCTCCTGGCCACGTGTCTCCAGAGGTGAGCTCCACGGCATCTGGGACATAACGCCGCGTGTCCCCGGCACGGCAGGAGGCCCGTGGCCAGCGCAGGGGTCGCGGCTCGCTGGTGCTCGGCGGCGCGGCACGGGGGGCTCTGCGCTGGCACTGCCCGAGCCCCCACGACGTACGGCGGGGCCGTCCTGCTATTGTTCGGGGATTACAGCGAGGCCGAGGGACGGCTTTGTTGCCTTGGCTCGTTTTCCATCGCTCTGAGCTTCGCTCCCATCTTGTGTGCTGCTGGCACAATTCCTGTCTGTGTATGTGGCGGTATATGTTCAGTGCTATGCACTGTGCCGCACCAGAGGACTCGCTCCGGGTCTGTTCATTGACTTCATATTGTTGTCAGCTGGAAAATCTGTAAATGCCCTGTGATATTTTATGGCTTTATAAGCTGTACAAAATGTCCAGCAGGTAGTTTAATGTCTAGCAGATACACTCTGTAAGAGCGCGTTTTTTTCATTAGCTGTTTGGCAGACTCCGAACATACTTTCGTAGCTGCAGGATGGACTTTTGGTTGCTTGTGGTCATGATTTTTTTTTTATATTGGCGTCTACCGTATGTACATGTTATTGCCAAAATAAGAGATTTAATGGCGTCTCGTACAGAGGACAGGGGAAGGCCTTGCAATATACTTTTTGTTTTCCAAACTCTTGGCCGTTCAGGAATGTAGCAACTTTTTCTTTACATAATCAAAAGCAATCTGTTCAGGGTTTCTTGCAGGAACCGGCTAGTGAATTTTCCTCTCTGGGAGTAATTCTCTGGGGATAACATTTCTCTGTACTGCTCGATTGCTCTTTCTTTTCTTATTAAAATTTACAGAAGTTTTGATGAGGATTTGTTAGAATTCCTTTATTTCCAGACTTCGCAGCTTGTAGAGGATATTTCACCTATTTCAGTAGATTTACAGTTTTGACTCCTGGGATTTTAGCTCCTTCAGTCACAGATGAGACCAGAGTTATACACAGGATAAAAATAGAAAGCAGTAATTAATACACATCCTCAGTGAGCCTGGCTCTTCTGGTCTCTCTTGACATGTTGCACTGCTGCAATTTCCTCTCCTTTTCCTAAGAAATAGATGAATTAATCTCTCTCCGCACGAGCGAGAAATAAAACAAAGAGGCTCGCTTCCTGCCCTGGCGCGCTGCTGCCTCGGGTCGCGGCGGGTTGCTGCGAGCTCCCCCCGCTCGGCGGCCCCGTGTCCTGGGCCGGGCAGAGGCTGGGCAGGGGGAGCGGTGGCACGGCCTCGGCCTCCGTCCTCCGTCCGTGGGGCTGCGCGTGGGCTCCTTTCCTCTCCTCCTGCAGGCAGGGCCGAGCGGCTGGAGCTTGTTCAGTCCCACGGCCCGTCTGCACACAAGGGGCGGCTGCGGGAGGGCTGGGAGGAAGAGCTGGGAGGAAGAGCTGGGAGGAAGAGCTGGGCCCCGCACCTCGCTCTGCAGCTTGGCGAGGGAGACCTTGGCTTGGTCGCGCCGAGGGGATGCGTACGGAAGGGATCGTCTTACCGCGCGTCCTCAAGGCCTGCCTCGGCTCGGGGACGGCGTTGTATGGGTGTCGAGGCAGCCAAGGATTCACCCTGCGGGTGCGAGGCTGGCGATGCGCTGGAGGCCCCGCGCTGGCCCCGGCGGAGGCCGCTCCGGAGCCCCGGGGAGCGCCGCTGCCTCGGCTCCTGGTGCGGCCGGCGGCACACCAAGGGGTTGCTGCGATGCCGAGGGAGGCTTACGGGTAAGGGCTGTCAGCCCGGCCGTTTTCCCAAGGGTTACTGCTAAGCAGCCGGTTTAACTTTTAGGATCAGTTACAGAGGTAAAACAGAAGACAGGAAAAGGCGACTCTAGTAAGCGTTATCTTCCCCCATGGCTGCAGTGAGAGCGGTGGGTTTGCCCCTTTCCTTCAGGGCTGGTTGGCTCTTGTCTGCTCCCTGAGCTCTCATTTCCCTCTCTGCAGTTTCGGGGGAAACACCTTGCCCTGCGTACCTGTCCCTGGGGAGCATCCTCCTCGGGGCCGGAGCACTCGGAGGTTAGAGGCTGGTGTCGGGATTGGGTCATTTCCTTCCCCTCACTTTCCAAGGCTCTCCTCACTTCGACTTCTGTTGTGTCCCCTAATTATCATCCTTTTTTTTTTTTTTTTTTAATTCCCCCTCAAGCTTCCTTTTCCTGCTTGCTGTCTCCTGAGAATGTTACGCTGAAACTTTATCAAACTTGCATTATGAGAATTAGTTAATGCAAAATCGACTTCCAAGAACTTTCATATCCAGCTTGCCATATCATTGCACAATCTGTGTGATGCTTCCAGCAGAGAGACAACTGGAAGTCAGACCTTTCTTTCTGTTTCCCCTTGCTAGGGGCATGGGCATATATCGTCTCCATGGAGTTAAGGTACATTCATTTCATTAATTAGTATCACAAATCATGTATGCCTGATCCTTTCTTCCCATTTCTCCCATCCCATAAAGAGCTTAGTTTTTAAGTAAGATATGACCCAGGAGAGAATAAGTATAAGGCTAATTATCAGGTTTTTGTAGAGTGAATATACTGGGTGATGAACAAAGGCTTATGGAGAAGGTACGTGGTGGGGCACGATTCTGGTGCCACACGCATCATGAGCGTGTCTGCCACCTGGAAAAGCTGCCACGGTTCGCTACGGGACAGGCTGCATTAGCCTGTCATGTAGTGGTGACAGAGACGCTGTGCCTGTGCTACAGCCGGATGACAGTGGTACGGAAGCCATGCACTTTTTTTTTTTTACATACTCCTGTTTAAATTCTTATTTAAAGACTTTGAAGCATCCTATTGTATGCTTTTGTAGGGGGTGACTTTGTAACGGCCATGGGCAGAATCCCATCTGAAGGTCTCCTGTAAGCCATCTGCTTTCATTAATAGCTTTTGGATTTGGCACGCGGCTCAGCGCGGATTAAAATAGCCACACTGCTGCAAAACTTGCTTTACCGCCTGCGTTGCTTCGGCCCTCGCGCCCTGCCCGCGCCGCACAGCACCTCGGTGTGCGCCGTGCTCTGCGCTGCCCCCGGGATTTCGCCGAAAGGAAGCCCAGGAGTGCCCACCCTGCCCGCCCGGCGTCGGGACGTGGCCGGAATACGCTTGGGGTCGGGGGTGCAGAGCACCTGCTGCCACATAGGTGGTAAATTTTCTGTTCTGCTTCGAGGTGGCCCCGTGGCTCGGGCGCTGGGTGCGCCGGCACGCTGCTCTGGGCAGCTTCCAGTGCTGTCACCCCGGCCGGTCTCTTCTAAGGGAAGATAACTAACTTCGGTCTGTGTGAGTCCTACTGACACCACGTAATTATAACCCAGATGGCTCAGTGGCTGGAACATTAGCCTAGGGCGCACAGATTCAATTCCTTGCTCTGGCACATCTCTGATGTGGCGCACGGGCCTTCCTCGTCCAAGGAGAAACAGCGGCGATGCAGAGGCTGAAAGCCAGCAGCAGGACCAGCAATGAAGCGATCTGCTGGAGTAATTCCGGAGTATAATGAAGCTTCCTTAACCCCAGCTGTAATGACAGGGATTGGTTTTGTCTAATTAGCTCGAGTCTGCTCCGTATGCGTGTCTTTGGGGTGGACCGTTCCCGGCCTCCCCAGCAATGGGAGGCAGCCCGGGGCTCCGCTGCAGGCCTTGGAGGCTGTGCTGCCTCCAGCAGGAGCAGCTCGGAGTCCTCTGCGTGACATCGCCGTGCTTGGGGCTTTAGATTTTGCACCATTTTGGGTTTTGTTTTCTTTAAGAAACAAAGCAAAACCCAGCTTAAAACAAAAAAATAAAGGTTCTGATTTTTCTAGATTTCATGTGTGTATTTCTTCTAGGGGTCAAATCCTGCACCCTTTCTAAAGAGTATTTGAAGGGCTAGGGTTCTCAATCCCTTTTCCATGGAAATGGCAGATGTGGAGCAGGCCAGTCTTAACGCCCAGCTTGTCAGCAGAAGAGTGTGTGAGAAGATTGAACCTGTTAAGGTGCTCCCTATCAGCAGTCTCAAGCCAGACTACCTATCCTGGCTGTTTCTGTTTGTTTGTTGGTTGGTTTTTGTTTTGTTCTAAGTTCTTTTCTCTCTCCGTTTCTCAGCCTGCGTATCCTGTTCCTGGAGCGTGCCGAAAGTGTAGATTTTATTGCAACCTCTCGAAACCTCGTAGAGAGCAAGGTCTGTTCGCAGTGAGACAAGGCAAGATGTTTCTATTTTAAGCCAAGGCCCACACTGTTGGTTTTTTTTTTGAGAGAGAGAGAAACAGAACCTTATTGGAATCCTGCAAGGTTTTATTTCATTTCCTCCTCAGCCGTGAGAGGTGGTGACTCCTGCAGCCTCCCTCATGGTGGTGAGTGATTCCTTCCAGCGGCCTCTGGTTTTCAGCCTCATCCCGAGCCGCTGGCTTTCCCTTGAACTCCCCTCAGCGGTGTCTAATGATGTAGCTGTCGTTTTCTAGGAGGCTGACCCATCTCTTCTCCCCTCCAACCCGAAGGTGTTCAAAAGGAAGTCATAAAGTTGATATTTTCATTGTAGAGACATGGCCTATCGAAGTTTTTTACATGTTCTTTTCTCTCTTAAAATATGTTCTCCCCTGAGAATTGGCTGAGGGGCTAGAGAAGTGTATTGCCTGCGATCACATCTTTGAGACACCTCGGTATCTTAACATCTTTCTCAGGAATGTGTTTCTGAAGAGCCAGTCATGAAGTCTGGAGTTTATCAGTCCACTTCTTACAATGTAGAAAGATAAAATTAGTTCCAGAGAGAGAGAGATGTTGGAAATGACACAAAATCCTCCTGGTAAAAAGAGAAGTAATGCTTTGCAGCTATCGGATATTTCAGCTCACACAAAGGGATCAGTACTCCAGATGGAAATACTGACATTCGTTGTTACAGTGTTCCTTTGAAAAATTTCCTAGCATGAACCGTAAGGACCCCCGAGACCTAATGAGGGGAGATGCTTCCAGAGGTGCTGTAGCTCCATCAGCCTGCACTCACTGCTGCCAAAAGGCGGCTTTGCGGACAAGAAGAAATAAAATTCTGGTCTTGTCCAGGAGGACGATAACAAGGAAGGAGAAGCAGATAAATCTATTGGTCAAGATAAATTCTGGCTTGCTTCTTCAACATTTGTAGCTATTCCCTCTTGAGAGCTTTCCTTCCCGGTCCAGCGCAAGCATTTGCACGTTGCTTCGTTTTGGTAGCCATTATCGCTGGCTCTTTGGAGGCTGGTGTTCGTGGTGCTGGGAGCTGTCTGCTCTTCCACGGCTTCTGCCCAGAGAAGCAGGGTCAGTCAGCTGGTCACCAGAGCTCGCTTTGAGGAAAAAAAACATGGTTTTAGACCAGCAAAACTTCTGGTGTCTGCAGGTCAGGCAGAAACCTGAGGAGCTCAGTCCGGCTGAAGCGCTCCCGATCACCTGCTCTAGTTTCACAGGTAGGCCGCAAGTTCTTTTCTCCACGTAGAAATTAAAATTGTTAAAAAAACAAAACCAAACCAAACAAGGGGCTGGTATAGGAGCAGGCTGGCGTGGCTCTATACACCCGCTGGTCACGTCCCCGTGCCCGGGTTGGAGGCGGCTGGCCGCGGGGCAGCTGGGCTGGAGCAGGGCCGGGCGCTGGAGCGATGGGTGGTGCTGCCCGGGCTAGGCCGCGGGAGCTCCTAAGGGATGGCCCTGTTGCTGGACACGAAGGTGGTGTTCGATGGAAGGATTCCCCTGCAGGTCAACTTGGGGGAGGCAGAGGTTATGCAGAAGGGGTTTTACCAGCCCTCGTGGTGCTCAAGAGCTGTGCTTTTGGCAGGGGGAGGATCAATGACTGCAGGCATTTTGCATTATGAGAAACCATCAGGATTCTCTTGTCGCTGTCCCATGGGATCTCCAAGAAGCGTCATTCTCACAGTCCTCTGGCAATACGCAGAGTTTTCTTTTCTTCATGATCCTAATCTGTGGGGTATGTATCCACCCTACTAAAACCATTTTTCAGCTTCACTGTTGGTAGTTTTCTTCCTCTTCTTTCTGAAAACATCATGCCCGCTGGCAACTGCATTGTCCAGAGAGGTCTGAAGCTTGGCACGCTGTCAACAAACCTTCAGTTACCCATTCAGTCCAACGTGGTAGCGCTGTGAACTGACTTGGCCTCCATCCCAAGGTTCACCCTAATCTTCCTCATATAATAGGAAGTCCAAACAACCCCAGGAAATAATTCAGATGCAAGTGGTGCGTTTAGTGGAATAAAGAAGTGCCTAGAAGAGACACTAAGAATCTCAGCTATAACTCTTTTCATAATTATGCACTCCAAAGGAGCAGAGGCTTTGTAGATAAAGAGATTACATGCATCTTACGAGGTCTGTATAGCTGTGACAGTTCCTTCCATCCACATTTTTTCACTTCTTGTTTTACTGCCATTGCAGTCGCAATGTTTAGTGCAAGAATATCGCAGAGCAGGCTGCCCCATAGCCCTGGAGGTCCCTTCCAATCTGGCACAGGTAAATTGAATCATTCTCCCCCTAGGGATGATAAGGATGAGATTTTGGAAGAGCATGTTGGTAAGAGCAGTGTGTGTGGGGGGGGGAAGGCAGAACCTAATTAGATTAAGAGGCCGTTTGACGATGCTTAGGATGAGGATTGTACGGTGTCTGCCGAGCGAGCGGCAGCCTGAACCAGACGGAGCCCTGGGATGTGCTTCCCGGCTTCCCGGCTGCTGCCTTCTTTTTTAAACATCCTTCTGCAGCACAGCCAGAGAGGAGAACAGGAAAAAAAGCCGGATGCGTCTGAGGTGTAAATCTCAACGCAACCAATTCGGGGGCACCGGGGAGGTGACACGGCTGCACCTGGAGCTGGCGTGCTGCCTGCGGCCGGCAGCCTGGCAGGGGGGCACGGGCACAGCTTCTCCTTGCGAAGCGCAGCAGGCGGTGCAGTCGCGTGCTGGGCAGGAGCTGGCTGGTCACCCGCCTTCCCGTCGGCTTTTGGGTGAAGGTGAACCGATGGCCAGCGCGTTTCAGACTTTGATATAGTTATAAATGCTGATTGGCTTCAAATGTCCGTGCCCTTTTTTAGTGTTACTGATTTCCTTGACTCGATAACGTGCTCCGCAAGGTGTATGTCTGGTAGTTTCCAATAAACAAAAATTCCTTCTCCTGGGTACATACTTGTTATTTTTTATGGATTATAGATTTGCCCTGCTGCACTGTGGAAAGGATAATTTGGAGTCCCCAATTCACTCCTTTCATGCTGTTCATTATTTTATATGCCTCTCCTGAGGTCTCTCTCCTTTTTATTACTAATCAGGTCTAGTCTTTTAAATCCATCTTTGTGTGATAGTTTCATTTTACAAAAGCTGAACTAGTTTATATCAACTCAGTTGATGTGATCTTACTCATATCAAAGGTGTTTAACAGCTGCGGTCCCGTGTACTCGTCGCAAGCTGAACTTAAATTGTGTCAAGTTCTGCGCTGCTTTACTATGGCAAGTGGGAATGTTTGTTGCAACCGTCTTTAAATTTAAATTTGGATGTCTTAAATGAATTAAATATGAACATGAATAATGCAGCTGGTAACCTAGCCTTTCTGCAATTAAATGCAAACTTTTTCATTTTGTCTCTGTGCTTCCAGGTTTTGATACGCTGCAGTATTTGTACTGACTTTGCTGTCTTGTAGGAATGGTGGGGAACTAGAGCTCATGACAGTTCAGTGGAGCCTTTGGCACTTTTGATATCTCGGTGAGTGGAAGTTGTTTGGAACTGTGGGAAAGGCACTTTGTCTACTGCAAAAGGCAGCAAATCAGTTGGTCTTCTAAGGTTTTAAGGTAGCATCCTATTGAAATGAGTCTGTACCTTGATCTGTCCTTTCAGGGTGTGAATTCTGGAAACAACACCAAAACACAAAACTGTGATCTGTGCTTGCGAGATTACCTTGATAGCCACAGGTACGAAAATACGGGTTTGGACAATGAAGGGAGTTTTAATACTGGTCCGCAGTTCTGAACAAGTGGCAGGGTCTGGAGATGGAGTATTACAGCACGTGCTGGGCTGGGTAAATCTCAGCTGCTTTACTTGATGCAAAAGTGAGATTGTCTCCCTAGTGTCACTGACTAGCCAACAGGTTCTCCTCGGATGCATGTTTTGTCTAAAGTCTTTAAGGAAATTCCTATCTGTGTGAATAGCCAAGTTTTCCCCCTTGGATACCAAGCCGTAGCTTCTGCTTTATATTACTCTAGGATTTTCTTAGTCTTCAATCCCTGAACAGTGTAAAAGACCACGTATGGCATTTCTTCCTGCCCTGCCCTGCTTATTAACTTGCCTGTTCTGCCATTTGCTTTCTTCTGTCTCAGCTGAGGTCTGTCTTCTTCCCTGGGGTGTTTCAGGCTTGCCAAAGCCTGTGGGGTGATTGCACCTCCCTTCTGATTAGATGTCAGCGAAATAAAATTATAGCCTATTTCAGGTTGGAAGGGACTTCTGGAGGTTGTCTGGCCCAAGCCCCAACTCAACGTTTACGATGTCTCATTCTGTTCCATGACATGAGATCTTGCTAGGAGACCACGTGCAGTGTCGGCTGAGGGTCTCAGCAGCTGGCCTTGTGCTTTACAAGTAGCTGGGTCGCTCTCCTTACTGCCTGAGCAAGGACCGAGGTTGGAGTTATTTCACCTTGCCCGCTGAGCTGCGGTCTTCCACAAACAGTGTCTGAGCATCTCATGCACAGTCATGAATTTCTCCTGCAAATACTCCTGCAGGGAAGGGTTACACACCCCTGCCAGGTAGGGCTCTGCGGTACTCGGGCTGAAGCAGCTTTTCAAAAGCTGTCTGAGTGGCACAGGACGGGTGGTCCCGCGCCAAGCGGGTGAGATTTATGGGCAGCATTTAGGTGCTTCGGAAAGCCCTGGGTCCGCGGGAGCCGAGCAGACAGCGGCGGTGCAGAGCCAGAGATGGGGAATGCTTGTCTGCTGCCTTTATGTAACACCTCGCGCCCTGGGTTTTATGGCTGGAGGACTTTTCCTGCCATGACTGCTAGCTTTTAATAAAAATGACTGATGAAAATTATGAAAAGAAGCATTAAAAGTTGTAAATAAGCTTTCACATGTAGATTGCTTTCAGGTATTAAAGGGAAAAGAAACTTTACTCTTTTCATAAGTATGCACAAACACCCACTATTTATGAGAGAGGCAATAAGAGACTACTGTGTACCTTTTGATTTGGAATAAAAAACAACTGTTGGTTTTTTTTTCCTTTAGTCTTATTTCAGAGTATTGCTCAACGTTGCAAGCGCCGCACCTAGACACTGTCGTTTGCAACATTCTTATAGAAAGTTGAACTCTTCATTTTTCTTAGATTTGGAAAAAGGCCATTTTTCAGAACCAAAACTTCCAGTCTAGTTGGATCTGTAAATAGCCCTTTAAGCATAAAACTCGGCGTAGCGTCATGGTACGGCTTCCTCTTGCATCCTCCAGCCTGACTGCCCCACTGTGAGCAAAATGGAATTATATTGACACAATTAATCTTTAATTAGTTAGTGTAGTGTCAAAACACGCTTTTACTAGCTTTCCTAAGGGCTTGTTTGCGGCTTAGCCATTCATTTAGATATTTTCTGGCAGGGCTTGGCGGCGCTGGGGCTATGGCTTGCTGCATACGGCAGGCGCTGCCCTGCGAGGCCGGCCGTGCGGGAGCAGTGGTCTCCGCGCATGTCCAGAGCACACCTAACGGCTCCGACCTTCATAACTTCTCTTTTAACAAGAACACAAATGCTTTTTCTTGTCGGGGATGGTCTGGCCAGTTTTTCCTCCAACCAGGAAAAAAAATACAATGCAACTTGGACGCTCGTTGCAGTAGTAATAGCAAAAATATTTCCTGGGTCATTGTCCAATTTCTCATCCTTATTACCCAGAACTGCTGTGAGCAATTTGAATTGCAAGTGGTGAGCTGGGGATTGCAGTGCTGCTTTGCCAGAGTTAATGTTATGTTTCCATGTGTTTTCTTTCATAAATTCCAGCTCTGCCTCCCTTTGTTAGTGAGCAAGAGCAGCCCCCCTTCCACGCGCACACTCGGGACCTGCTGTATAGTTAGCACACAGACTGGCATATGCTCTTCTTGCTTATTTATGCTGCTCCCACCGCCATAAATTTGAAGTTGTCCACGTATTGGAGAAAGGCTTTTAGTTTCAGGGGGCTCGAAATGAATTGCCTGTGTTCAGTAGGAGGTGTTTGTGCAACCTGGGGTGAAAGAGCATCTATTTTCTCCCCGCTGTGTAATTAGTTAATGTTGCAGATGATTGTATGCTCCAGAACTGGGGAATTTTCTCATGTTTATTTCTTTTGTCCTAGACATCTTCAGTTATCTAAAATCAAGCCAGTCCCAGGATAAGGACAGCAGCAGGTGATATAATGCGGAAACCAGGCCCTCAAAAAGGTGAGCAGTGATGCTTGGCACAGACAAAGGCCCGTTAGCGAGCTGGTCAGAGCAGAGGATGGAGTGCAGCACATCAGGAGGCCAGCCGTGGGGAGGGCCAGGGGGGACACGCTGGTTGTAGGTGGAAACAAAGCTCTGACAGAGGCGTTCCTTGTCTCTGGCAGCGTGCAGGGAACGCTTCATCAGTTCCCCACCGGGAGCGTGCGTGGCTGCGGCGGTGCCCGGGCTGGCACCGGGGTCCCCGCGGCAGTGGACGCCCACCCATCACACCCGGCAGCCCCAGCAGCCCTTCTCGTCCTCGTCTTTCTGCAGCAGCGCCCGTGCAGCCCCAGCGGCCGGGGAGCGGGAGGTCGGACGCCGGGGGGAGCCCCGGTGGCCCCGCGCACCCCTGCGGCGCCGGGGCGTGATGGCAGGCGGGACGCTGCTCGCGGAGCTGCTGCACGCACCATCTGCTCGCGCTCCCAGCGTGAGGCAAACTGCTGCTCTGCTCTGGCACAAGCCTCCCCCTTCTAATGAGGCATGAAACCAAAGACCAGCCTACCTCGTGGAGATGAAATTCATTACAGACGCTCACCTCTCGCGGCCTCGGCCTCTCGGCCCCTTGCCCGCAGCTGCGGCAAGGTGCTCGGGACAGCTACGCGCCCGCTCCCCCTGGCAAGAAGGGCAATGTCAAGCAGGCTGCCTGCAGCTGAGCCGCTTGGACCTGGTGCTTAAGAAATAATATTGATTTCCTTTAGTGTTGTTCCATACATGTGCATTTGACGGGAGTGATCTCATCACACGCGCTTCGGAGCATGGGGGAAGGGAGCACAGCCGAGGAGGGCGCATCCTCCGCAGTCCTTTGTTCACATCTGCTACACGCACACAAGGCTTATTGCAGGAGATTTCTATGCTCGATTTCTCTCTCCCCTTCCTTTATTTTTTTTAAACGTCTCCTTTGCTTCTCTGGTGGTTCATCTTACAGAAGCATTATCCACTTCCTAACACTGTTTGTCCTTTAATGAAGTGAAAATAAATGAAGGAAAGCGGGGAATGGGGAGAGCATGCTGCGAGGCAGCTGGAGGGCTTGGCAATAAAAGAGGCAGGTTGATTAGGCAGCAGTGCGCCCGCGGACCTGGCTGGCTGAATTTAGCCTCGCACGCAGCTTGTCCTCTCCGCCTCGTGGAGCAGGGTGCCGCCAGCCAGCGTGGCCGCGGGACCCGAGCGCTGAGCGCTCCGCCACGCGCTGCAGAAGCAACACCTGTATTGTGCGCAGACGGATCGCCGTCCTACTTACCTGCTTTTTTGGTAACGCATTGAACTTTGGCTTTTTTTTTTGCATCTGCCTCCAGAAATTCTTGCGTTTATGCCGTTTCTTTGCCTTTTTTCTGCTTTCGCAGCCTGCTTACTGAGGATTTTGCATGGTAAAGGTTAACAATAAAACATAACTTCACCTGCAGAACATGGCAATAGGCAGCTCTGAGCGCACGGAGGCGGTTACAGAGCTATCGTGCCACACCAAGAGAAGCATTACCCATGCTGGGAGGCTTTTCTGTTTGTTGCATTTATACCTTGTGTCCATTTCTACCTTTTTCCTTGTTCTCGTAAGGAGATGGGCAGAGTACTGTCTTGCATGGGAATGCAGTTACAGTAAGGGTGTCCTTCCAGCTTTTTCATTCATTTGTGTCTCTCTGAGGAGACTGTGGCTGGTTTACTTCTAGTGCTGTGGCCGTACTCCACATGGCCCTCTTGTTCATTTAAGGGATAAAACCTGTATGCAGTCCTCCTGTGCATTTTATTAAAAAGAACATGTCACGAAGAGAAGATTGCTAAAATAATGGTCCAAAAGCAATTTCAAACATCTGAAGATTATCCACTTAGCAGCAGCTCATGGCCTGCCTCTTTCAGCTACTTGTCCAGAGATTTCAAAACTTTTTCTGCACTTTTCCTGTTTTCTTTTTTGTTCCTTTCACAAGTAATTGCTTTTCACAGGGACAAGTTTTGTAGAGCGCTACCAAATTCCTTTTTGTTGTCGTTTTGTTTTGTTTATAGTAGACTTTAAAAAGCCTTGTAAAACAAATGAGCTGGGCTGTAGCAGCTAAAAGCGCTCCTGGGTGTGCACCCATCAGCCAGCAGCACGTGGAAGAGCCCACGACGGGCAGCTTCGATGAGATGTCCTTCAGAGCCGGTGCTGCTTCGCTGCCCTGTCCTATGAGGAGGACACCGTGACAGCCTGACGCTGTCCATGGAAGGGGCAGTTGTGCGGATGCTGGGAGAACTGGTGACGAGCCCCAGCACTGGAGAGGGCCGAGGCTCTGTGTACGGCTTTGTGCACGCGAGGCTGGCTGCGGAAACCCAGGGGTGATGAATGAGCCGCGATTCAGGCTCCCCTTTGAGGCTCACAGCATCCGTGCCAGCCGTTTTTAGCGGCTCTAGCTTTTGTTCCTCTTGAGCCTTGCCAGCTCTTCGTGTACTTTAAATGACGATGATCTATCAGGTTGCTGGTTTTTACATTTTTGCTTGCCGTTGTAGAAGAATATTGGTTGGTGAGGACTAGGCAGAGGCTGAGACACCCCATAGAGTTAGCCAAAGGTGGCTTTGGACATCATCCAGGTAACCTGGGTTTGTGACAGCAAGAACAGGGAGGTCATTTCTCTCCTCTGAGGTGGCCCACGCCTGCAGAGCAGGTGATGTGAGCCACTAATGTTGAAGAGGTGTCAGCTGGCTTCCCTCACTGACATGAATGCTTTATTTTTGTCTCAGCCATAGACTGGAAAGATGGTAAAAAGCACAAGTACGGCCGCCCGTCAGAGTCTCCCTCCCAGTACCAAGGTAAGACAGCATGCTTCCCTTCCCCTTCCTTCCCCTTCCTTTTCTTCCTAAAAGCTTGCGGAGTTGCTTGGATCTGGGAAACCGCAGCATGCCAAGTTAGTTTACAGATAAAAACTGCTTTGGGGCAGCCTCGCGTGTTTAACTCCGACCACAGTCAGCACTTGCTGAGAAGACATCAGGGCGCTCAGCTAAGGCAGCTCCTTCTGAAATCAGGCAGGATCGAGTAGCTCTGTTTCTTCCTGCCCAGCCGCGCGTGCCAAATGGGTGGCCCTGCCACGTTTTTGCACGTGTCAAGGATTTAAAGAGCTTCTTACTTCTGCATGAGCTTCTCTCCGCATCCACGGCGGCGGCCGATGCCTGCGGACAGGAGCCCAGCGAGGCAGCCCGGCGCGGAGGTGGCGGTGCGTCCCCTTCGGGCAGGGCGCCTGCAGGTTGTTTATGAAGCTGCCAGCTCCTGCTGTTTCTCCTGGGAGGGATGCAGGTGACTTCCAGTTTTATGGAGTGTATGCAAGGCTCGTGTAATTTACTGAAGGAGTTTAGGGCTTGTGTTTTACTTGGATTTATATTAAGAAGGTGATGTCCATATTTCCCGCCAAGTACAGAGCAACAAGAAGCTGAATGGTTACAAGAAGCTAAATGGGTACCTGAGTTGAACCATTTCTAACAGAAAACATGTATTTGCCTTCGTGGAAGGTGCTTCTGTGTTTCTTTGAGCCCCTGTGAGGACTGGAGAGGTTGCTGTGCCTTGGGGCTTGGCTGTCCCAGACCCTGAGGTGGGATTCGGGGTGCTGGCTGTGGGTCACTGTCAGCCCTCACCATTCTCCTCTGGGGCATCTCACCTGTCCTTATCTACCCTTGTAGTGAAGTCCCGCGGATCACAGTTTGGGAAGGACCTTCTCCAAGGGGAGGAAGTTCTTTAACATCTCGAATAAAGTCCTGGGTCCTGGGTCACCCCATACAGAGCTCCAGGTTACACTACAGGGCACCGTCACAGCTCCCATGCCCTTTGCATAGTCTCCCGTCCGGGCATTGGGTGCTGCACTGCAGTTTCCCTTTTGCTGCACTGTTTGCAGATGCCAGAGGGCTGGCTGCTCTTCAGTGGCAAGTACAACCTGCGATGGAAAGAAAAAAAAAATCTTTCTTTGAAATTTGGGGCGTGCTGTCCCGTCATCACTCAGCATAACCTTGCGCACCAATCTCTGCACCTCGCTGCATCTTAGGGTTTCAGAGCTAGGGAGGAAACACTGCAGACATGCTGCTGTGTGTGTGCTCAGCGGGCACGTGGCATAACAGCAGAGATCGGACATCAGCCCCCTTCAGGAAACTCCAAGCAGAGCGTCACTGCCGCCTGTGCGGAGCTTGGCTACATGACAAGGGGTGTGAAACTGCAGCAGCTCTCTGGCACGGAGCACCCTGCCATCCAGGCTGGAAGGATTTCTGCTAAAAGCTAAAAGTGAATGAGGACACCTCCGAGAAGCAGCAAAGCAGACAACATGTTGGTGTTTGAAATCTATTAGTTTTGGCTCGCACGTTCTTGCGTTTTCTTGTGAGCAAGGCGGTGAGTAAGCGGTATCGTGTTATCAGTTGGAGCTGTTATCGATGGAGAACGTGCAGCTGGACTGCCAGCGGAGCAGAGTGCCTGGGAAGTAAAGCAGGTAGGAGGTGCAGGAGCTGTGCCATCGCACCGGGAGAGCTGGCCCCTCGGAAGGCTGCACCCTGTCGTCGGGGGCGGCTGCGGTCACCTTTGGATCTGCGAGCGCAGGCGATGCTCTGCTCATTTTCGTTCTGAGTTGGCTCGGGCTGGGCTGCTTTCATGTGCTGCCTTGATGCTAGTTAGCAGACACACATATGGGCTGCAGACTTTAATGGGATGCCTTGATCTGGGGAGGGCACGTTCTCCTTCACAGATGTGACCCGAAACACACATGTATCATTTCAGTGGGATTGATGACCCCTTGGGAGCTGAAATGCTAATAGAGCCCAAACCAGACTCTGGTTAAAGATATAAACAGAAACTCCATCTTCATTTAAATTCTGGGCAACAGATCAACATTAAATGCAACATGATGAGAATACAAACACAAGGGTGCAGAGTTGCATTGTTCACAACTACTGTAGTTTGACCCCTTGGGTGTGTGGTGTTTTGTTTGTAGTAAATATTTTTAAATGTTAAGACATCAGAGCCCAGATCTGACGCTCTGCCTGCAAGTAATATCTTTCTTTGGTGGTAGCACACAGTAAGGCACTTTCCAAAGGCAAGCAAAAGTGACAGACAGTTGCCCTTAATGGGCATTTTCACAGCCGACTTACAGGGAGTCACACAGGTTTATAATCCTTGCCTTTTGTTTAGCTCACAGCTGTAATTACAGCGACGTGGTGTTTCTCATTAAGTGTCCTTCTCTTGTTTCTTCCTGAAAAGATTTGATGTATGTTATACCGAGGAACACAGTCTGGCCAAACAAATGATCCTTCCAGTCTGGGGGTGTCTGGTGTGCTCTGCAAGGGGGTGGCAAAAGAGGAGGCAGGGACCAGGCAAACCAGAGGGCGATTCTAGGGCCGGTAGGGCATTTTGCTGCTAGTGCTGGAAGCTGGCAGCAGGCAGCGGAGCAAGCTTTCGGGGCAGGAGGGGATGTCAGTCCCCGCAGACAGTTCTGTCCTTGGCACCCCTGCTCCGTCACCGGGATGAAGCGCTGGTTTTGCATGAAGCAAAGTCACTCCCTGGGAACTGGAGAAAAGCCACCAGTGTTTTTCGACCAACGCTCAGAAAATATTCTGCAGTGCTGCCTGCCAGGCCAAATAAGAAACAAGACAAAAACTCCCTGTCCCCCCCCAGTGAGACACCCGATTTATTAATGTGTGTCAGGGCTCGTTCTCTGCTCCCTGGTCAAAAAAGCCTGAAGTATCTCCTCCTTTTCTTCTCTTTTACTGGCAGCTCTCCCTTTGTTGTAAAAGCCCAACTTTTGTGTTATGCCATTTTCCCCTTCCTGCATTGTTAGGCTGAAGTTGATCATGCTTGGTTATGTTCAAAAGTGCTTGCAAATTCCCAGTTGAAAAGCATTGTATCATGAGCTAAACATTATTCCTGAAATCATCTAAAACCGTTCCAACATTCTGTGCAGGGAACTGGGCTAAGGCAGAGGTGATGGCCTCTAAGCTCAGCATGCATTTTCTGTCCTGTTTTATGAGTAATCCTGAAAAAGAAGTGCAGTCTCTACTTGTGCTTGTTGTGCTGGATTTACGTAAAGAAATTACCAAGAGTGAGCAGAGAAGGAAGGCAGGTTTAACTCTGTTGTATCGCCTCTGTCTTTCTGTTAGAGTTCAGAGGTGTCTTTCTGCTGCTCCTACTTTTCTTTGCAGAAGAAGTCACCCGAAATGTGAGCTGTTGGTAGCTGCAGTTCTAGTGTGTGTGTGTCTTCATATGGCGGTTGGGTCCCAACAGGCTCTAGAATTAATCTCAAATAAGTTCCATGTCCAAACACTATTTTTAGAGGCACACAGCTGTCTCAGAAATTTACTGCTCCTGCAGGAATTTTACAGCATTGATCTCGACTGCAGTGTGAGCTGCTGCAGAGAGCAAATGGCCTCACTTGGTTCGGAGTAAGTGAAAAGTGGAAGGATTAAAACCAGAACTAAGTTCTAATAGTAAGGGATTGAAACCAGCTGAGGGGAGGATGAGTTGTAATTTTTTTTTTAATAAAATTGTCAAAAGCAGCTGATGCTTTTTAAGAGGCTTGCTGAGGCCCTGAGGCTTGCACTCCTCGTCCTGGTATTGTCCCTGCAGGCACCCTCGGAGCTCCATGGACATGGGCTGTGAAGGGCCAGGCCGGTCTGAGACGAGCCCAGCTCGGGAACCAAAGTCAAAGGATGGGAGCAGCACGGTACTTCCATGGCAGGGCTGCCGGGCTTTGCGTGGAGTCCTCTCCTCCCTCTGGGCTTGCAGTGGCTCTGTGTTTATTACACATTATTCATGCAAAGAGTTTCATTGACGTAACCGAGTTTAAAATCATATCTTCAATTAAACCAAAAGAATTTTCTGTTGGTGAGAGCATCGTTGCAGTGAAACTTAATTTCTTCATTCACCCCAGTGTGAGCCTGCTGGCTGAAAAGGAAACGCATGCCAGCTGATGGGAATGTATTCCGAGGAATGGAGAGCTGCTGTAAACAGGGATATATTCAGCCAGCGTGGTGGCAAAACTGTATTTTTTCTGTTCTTTACCACCGTATTTAGAAGAGTGCTAGTCATTGGCATGGAGGTGGCAAGAAGGCAGTGTTTCTTTTACTTATTTGAAGCTGGTAGATCGAGCCCCTAAGGCTTCTGCGCATGCGAGGCAGAACTGAAGCAATGTGTGCTGACCCCAACGCCCGGATTTCAGAGGTGTGGGTATGCTCTGCAGTAGCTAAAATGGCTCTTGATGTAGCTTTTGTTTTGAAAACAGACTGATTAAAAACTTGACACGAATAGGGGAAGCGGTAGCCACTCTTTAATTGTGCTGCCACCAATGCTCTTGAAATGACTTGAGAACAGCGGTCTCCTGGGAGCCGTTGGGATGAATACAAGCTAATGTCATGCTGGAAGGAGCCTTTCCCAGCTGCTCAGCTTAAATGGCAAAAGTCATGATTTGCTTGGATCATGGGAGCTTTTAATTCCTCATTTAATAACAGGTTTCCCTGGATGGCATATTGCTTTTACCGTGGCTGCTGTACATGGAGAAGCGGTGCAGGCAGTGATAAAAGCAGTTCTGGGGGAAGGGGCTTCGGTGTTGGATGGGGGCCACTCTGCTCAGTAAATCCCTGTCCCGGGAAACCCTGCTTCCATCCTGCCCAAGCTGCGGACTTTGTGCCCGCTGGGAATTAATTAATAAACTGACCTGTCCAGTAATTATGGGCCGGTACCTGCTGGGAGCTGCTGGTTGGCAGGGCAGGCTGTGGGCATATTGGATGGGGGAACCACAAAGTCAGCGCATTGCAAGGTTTCTGCTGGTTTTTGGGCTTTTAGCTCTTTGCCCATACTGTTCTTAATCCCCAGGCCGAGCAGTGTTTAATGAATCATTCTTAAGGGGCAGTTGTCTAGAGGACTCTATGGATTCCCATCTGTGCTGGGTATTTGATGTGAAGTTATAGGCTGTTACCCTTGCTTTCTGAGACCCTCGTCAGCAGCATGGAGGCAGCGCGGTGCCGTAGGCAGCGCCATGCTTTGTTCTGCCTGTCAGCTGCAGTTGTAAATCTTCTGTGGTCACAAACATCAGAGGATCATGGTGAAAACATGCTGCCTGTGAGCACCTCCTCTGTGAGAAGTGGAGAACTGCTGGCACTAGGACTCCAGCCATCCCTTTTGTGAGCTTTTTGTTCATCAGATCCTATTTGAATCCCCCCTTTTTTTTTTTTCCTCTTCTCAGGTCACTTCACCTGGGAGAAATACCTGAAAGAGACATGTGCCATCCCAGCTCCTGCCCATTGCTTCAAGCAGGTAAGAGGGTGAATGAAAACAAAAAGTCCAAAGAAGATAGTCCATTTGCAACCCAGGAGTTCTGCGCCTGGGGTGGCCCCTTTTTTGGCAAGGAAGATGCTTAAGGATAACAGAGCCTTAATAGAAATCATAGTGTGCTGAAGCAGAGATGAAAAAGATATGTTTATGCACTGCAAATGTTAGCATAGCACAGAAGATTTAAGTCTCGGATGTGCATGGATGGGGACACTAGAATGTTTTTCTCTCTGCTGAGCACAGGCCCTTGGAGAAAATGTTTTGAGTAGGCTGTGATACGGGTTCTGTTGGATCCTATCCAGCAGGGAGATTTTCTGCAGAATTCACCAGTTCTTTATGAATGGAATAGCAGCCCCCTGGGCATTGGGTACTTGAGTACAGTGTTGAATACAGGGGTTACAGGAGAGAACTGGCGTGGCACACGTCGGTCCCAGCAGAGGGGCAGCAGCACAGAGGAATATCTGCTGTCAGTCTTCGGTAGAAACAGTTTTCATGATCTTAGGGCTCAAGCTTTTGGACTGAGGTGGTACCAGTATGGGAAATCCTGGCTCTGACTGGGTCCCTGTTCTTCTCTTTGCAGTCATACACTCCACCTGCAAATGAATTCAAGATCAGTATGAAACTAGAAGCCCAGGACCCCAGGAACACCACCTCCACTTGCATTGCCACGGTGGTGGGTCTGACAGGCGCACGCCTCCGCCTGCGTCTCGATGGCAGCGATAACAAGAATGATTTCTGGCGGCTGGTGGACTCTGCCGAAATCCAGCCCATAGGAAACTGTGAGAAGAATGGAGGGATGCTGCAGCCTCCACTGGGTGAGCTGAGGTTCAACTGTCCATCATCTGTGGGGAAAACATAATATTTCTTCTACATTTCTGTGCTTGGGACAGAGACCCACAGACTGCCCGTGCCTACCACAGTGATGTAGGCCAGCCCACTTAGCTTGAGCTGTTAATCAGATGTATCCCACACCAGGTCTGTATTTCCACATGCACATTGTGTCATGGGTGGGGAGATGCTTTGGAGTGTAGATGAAAGAGCTCTTGGCACTTAGATGAGCTGCTTGCACTCTCGCAGATCAAGCGTGGGCTTATCACATGCTGACCATGTTGTCATGCCTTCTGAAGTTCTCCCTGTTGCACCTCAAAGGAAAAATACTTTTTCCAGCCATTTGTGTGAAAGAGTCTGAGAGCCACCCAAGTTTCCTAGAGGACATAGAAGCCAGGGAGGGACCCCCAGAAGTCCTGGTGACCCAGGGGAGTGTGCAGGAGCAGTGAAGGCAGAGCGACTGTGATGGCCTTTCCTGAGTGATTGCCTGTACATGAACAAGATGAATCCAGGTTGTTTTTTTTTCTGGGAGACGCCCCACAATCACGGGGGCAGTGCTGGCACGTAGCTCTAGCCAAGGCCCAATTACAGGCCATTGCCCGTTGCTGGAGTTTTCTGGTCCTGCTTGCAATCATTGTCATCTCAAAGCTGTGTTTAACACAGAACAGCTGTCATCCAGCAGCACGTCCCCAGTGCTTCCCCTTAGAGCAGAGCACTGCACTGGCACCAGGGTAGAGGTGCTTTGCTGGGGAACTCTAAATCTTGATGTAGAGAATAACCAAGAGAGCAATTAGGGCTGAGGCATCTACTGTATCACTGCTAGTCCTGACACTGTGGTTTCAAAAGCATTTAAATTTTCATTCTTGCTGTCTAGTGTATTTGTGCCCAAGTGTCTTAGAAGCAATAGCAGATTAGCTGGAGAGCATCTGGTGGGAAAACATGATGTCTGAAAAGGCTGCCAATGACTTAAGTCCTGTATAGAATTAAGGGACGCTTGCGATATTTCATCTGTTTGTTTATTTAATTTTACTCAGCTACAGCTTTATGAATAACCTGAATAGTCGAATACTTCTGCCAGTCTCATCTTCAGTTAAACCCACGTCTTTTTTTTGACACTGCTGAATAATGAGCTGATTTGTTGGTTCTTTCCTGATTAAGCAGCAGGATTAACCTGTTTTTGCATTCTGCTGCCAATTATTATTGAAATGTCTTCATAAAGCACTCTCTGAATTAGCACACCCCCAGATAATATCAAGCTGATCTATAGTGATGGAAGAAACCTTCAATAGAATACCTTGAGTTAGAAGCATTTTTATTTACATTTTTTCCTGGAGCATCATTTGTGAGCTTTGGTGGAAGTACAGTCTAAATTGCAATGGGACACTTGGGACTGACCTTTCTAAAGAAGAAAAAAAACATCAGCAAGTGCGTGTTTTGGCACATCACACCACACGATGCTGTGTGTATGCAAGTCATATTAAACCCTTTCCCTTCATATTTGCTACCGACAGAATCTGCTGCAGCTATTAACATTAAAGCTGCCATTTTTCATGTCACTTTAGTGCATGCTGCTGTCCATTTTCAGACATCTCTTTGAAACCCTGGTGCCAGGGTCCAGCTCACACCGCTGGTGCAGCCTGCCCAGCAAACACAGGTACTTGTCCTTGCTAACCAGGATGGGTTCCTGCAGTGCTTTTTTTGAGTTTTGCCAGCAGATGGCAATAAACATAATCGAGTTGCAGAGCAAAACTCATTTCTGACTGTGCCAGAAGAGAAGGTTCGTACTCTGTGGGAGAAGTCTGTGTGTCCAGCTTGGTTCTGTGTCACCTACTTAACCCTGGGCCAGATGAGAGTGACTCTATAGTGCCCAGCATATATACCAGTAACAAGTAGCTAGCAGTGCAGTTGACCTTTCTGCCTGCATAGTGCAAGATCCCAGAAAATGTGGCAAGGAATTTCTGTGCTCCTCGTAGTATTTTCTGTGTGCACACGTAAGCTGCTGCTCCCCTTCTATACATGGATAATTCACATAAGATTTCATCTTTGCCCCTCTGGGAGCTTAGCTCTCTCTGAGGTTTGCAGCTGCCTTGTGTGGTTTCCACGCTGTTTTGATGGAGCTGCAGAGTGGTCTGTACTGAACTAGAACTGTTCGGGCCCTGGCAAAACTTTGCCACATTTATCATTGCGGGATGCTTTCCATGCAGGTCCACTCCCAGGGTTACCTTCAAAACACTGCAAATACAGAAAGTGCAATGCTGTGTTCAGCTGAGCAGCAGAAACTGCCTATACTGGAAGGCGTGAATTTGGCAACGATGGTGTTTTGTGGTATCTGGAGACTTCTGTGCTCGTACTTTCCAGATCAGTGTTTGCTGTACATTCAGGTATCTCCTTGTCATCTCCAGTGGGACTCTACATGCACAGGGCTCCTTCATGCCAGATTCTGCCACAGTTTTCATCGTTTGTTTCTGCTTTCGCTTTGATCTTATTTTTTTTTTGTGCTTTTTCAAACAAGACAGAGTGTGTTAGGCTCTGGCACCTCTGGGATTAATACCACAAGCCTTTCTAGAGAGCAGGTCCTGTAACAACAAAGGGTGTGGAAAGAGCAGAGCTGACCAGTAGACACCGAGCTGTTGTGCAGTCATATTCAGTGCCATAGCCTCAGAGCATGGGAATTTGCTTTTTTCTTCCCATATGCCTCTCCCTGTTACTTCTCTACTTCTTTCACAGAAGGTATCAAGCCAAAAGTTGCCATCCTTTCCTGTAATGGTTAAATCTGTTTCCCAGCCAAGTCACAGCCTCTTTATTTCTGCAGGTTAGCTTGTCTGCAGCTCACTTCTGAAAGGTGGAGGAGGCCACCCAGAAGCTGAGATTCCCTACTGAGGAAGACATTTCATAGCCCGCATGTGCACGTGGTGATTCATGTCTCCCTTGTAGCGGGATCACTGAAGCTGCCAGCACCAGTGCTACACACAATGCCTGTATGGTCAATGTACAGACTTTTGTTATGATAAGCGAAAATTGCAGTCAAACATCCATTTCCAGATGTTTCTTTTCAACAACATAATGTTTTGCATTTGGAGTATCTGGAAAAGGTCAAACCTGACTCTCTTGCTTTCAGAGGAGGGTGGTGTGGGATCACAATGTGTGCCCACTGCAGAGTTCCCATCAGAACTGACATGTGCGGCCAGATGCAGTGAGCCCCCAGCCTTAATGTCTCCATCTCTGCTCCCTTCTCTGCAGGCTTCCGGCTGAATGCCTCCTCTTGGCCCATGTTCCTTCTGAAGACTCTGAATGGAGCAGAGATGGCTCCTGTCCGGATTTTTCACAAGGTATTTTATACTGTTTGTGAAGACACCCTTCTGGCACGTCCCCAGTACTGCAGAACGCCAGAATCACAGCTGGTTTCTGGTGTGGGGTCTGCCGGTCCCAGAAGAGATGAACACATGGCCCAGCGCTGCCACGTGCTGCTCCCCTAGGACCCTCTGCTGCGGTGCTGAGCAGGGTCGGGGTGCAGAGCGTGGTCTGCTGGGAGAGCGGGCTTCAACGCTTGGGCTTGAGAGATGTGCTTGTGTTTCACCTGGGCAGCAGCTGCTACTCAAAGTCACTGTATAAAAGTCGGCACCTCTCTCTGAAGCTTTTGCAGATACCTTCTGTTGCATGTAGGATTTCTCAGTTTGTGTTCTCACCCCCTTAGTGAAGGCAGAGGGGGACGCGTGCCGTGGTGTAGGATGGTTGGGGTGGCTTTACTGTATCTCTGCATAAAGGACAGGCAGAGCAAGCCCCAGCTAAGGATGGCTGGCAGGTTTCTCATATGTCTAGCAAAGCTGAAGGTGGGGGAAGAACGATGGAAAGAGGCTGTTATATCTCAGCTTTTCCTGCTCTGTTTGAGGTACAAAGTGAGGGTATCCTGCCGAGGCTCTTTTCTTCGGAGCTTTGTTTTCTGTCATGCGTGACAGAGTTGTCACAGGGTGCGGTGTTAATGTAGCACTGTCTGGATTTGATCCAGCAGCCTGGTGATGACAGAGCAAGTCAGTAATGGACTTCGTTGCCTCCTGAATTAAAAGGCACATGGCTGCATAGCTAGGCCAATTTGTGCACATCTAATCAGGGTTCAGACCTGTCCCACTAGCTCCCTTCTCCATCTGCTCGTGGAGGCGAGTCTGCTGATGGAGGGGGCAGCCCTGGTCTGGGGAGGTGCTGGCAGTCTTTGAGACCATTTTCAACTTCTCCTTTTAGGAACCACCATCTCCATCCCAAAACTTCTTCAAGACAGGTATGAAGCTGGAGGCAGTGGACAGGAAGAACCCTCACTTCATCTGCCCGGCCACCATTGGGGAGGTGAGAGGTTCTGAGGTCCTCATAACATTTGATGGCTGGAGAGGTGCCTTCGATTACTGGTGCCGATATGATTCCCGGGACATCTTTCCCGTAGGCTGGTGCTCGCTGACTGGAGATAATCTGCAGCCCCCTGGGACAAAAGGTAAGGTCCATGTTGCTGCTTTGCTGTCTTCCTCCTCCACTCAGCTCTCAAAGGGCAGCAAAACAGGCAGAGGCTAGCAGCAAGGACACCTGGGTGCTGCCTCGGGCTTTCTTACCGCTGTTTCACGTGTGGTGAAGGTACAGATGATCATACCTGTTAGCAGTGTAACAGGCAGCCTGGCATCAAGGTGCTAAGGAGCAGCCATCTGGAAAGACGGGCAGGATGGTGGCTGTCTGGAGGGAAGGCGATGCTGTGTCATGTTGCTCTGTTCCTCTTCAGGAATTTCCTCGGTCTTTCCTGTGTCCCTAGGACACACAGGGACCTTTTCCCAGGGGGACTGGGCTATTTGGAGATATAATAAAGGAATAATGAGAATTATCTATCTTTAAGTAGCAGGACTGCGCCTGTTTGCACTTCCGACAGAGCTATCTTGCTGTGCCTTTTGCTGCAGTCTCTACCGTGAATGTGGAAAAAGCAGGTCTGAGTCAGGCAGTACCTGCTGCATTCCTAGAGCCGTGATGGTTGGTTAGGAATGGTTTTGGGGAACCTTCTGCCTTGCCGAAGCCTGAGCGTTGGCTGTTGAGAGTTTCAGATGTGTGTCTAGCTTACAAGCTTTGGGTACCCAGGGGCTGTCACCGTCCCCGTGCGCATCCCTCTGGCATTTGCTGGCTGGCAAGTCCAGCGCACGCCTGGCAGTGAAATTAAAAGCAGGAGAGCAGCCTCCCTGCCTGAGCTGAAGGATTACTTAGGAAAGGCATTTCTCTGCTGAGACTGTTCCTCTTGAAAATCCAGGGTTTGTGCGAATCCATCGGGCCGGTGCTGTCCTGCTGCCCTGCGGCTGATCCGGGTCCGTTGGTGCCGCGGGGCTGGTGTCCGGGCGCGCTGCCCGAGGCGGGCCGTGCTGCGAGCTCCCCTCGGGTGGGGATGCTTTCCGTCAGGCTGGGAACTGAAAGGCACTCTCGCTGTTTATCTTGGATTTCTGCATCCAGCCGTGGTGTTCCCAGCCTCTCCCTCGCTCCCTGCTGTTTGTTTGCATCTCGCCTGCTGCCGCCCCCTCCCAGCCGCTGCCAGCGCCCGGCGGTGCTCTGGAGCCGGGGGCTCCTGCCCGGTGTCCCCAAGGCACTCAGGCACCGCACAGGGGCGAGGACGTGTTCGGGGTGGGTAGGAGCCGGGGGTGCAGAGCCGGTGCCAGGGGAGAGCCCCCAGAAACACGCGGTGGCAGCCGGGTGCCAGCCCGGCAGGTGCTTGCTCCCCTCGCCGGCCCGTCGCAGCTTTCCTTTGCGCATTCGCTCAGCCTGCAGGGAGTCCGCGGCTCCTGCTCGTGTGCAGGAACGCGGAGCTGAAGTCACACCTCCACGCTCCCAGCCAGAGCACTCGCTTTCAGGCACGTTTCTGCTCTGACAGGTATTTCAAGTGCTGGGGCAGCAGGAGGGATTGGCAGAGGTTGTGTGAGCCACACAAAAGGGCCGCGGAGTCGGGATCGGCGTTGTCTTTGTGGTGTTTTACTTTCCTCTCTGTGGCAAGATCTTCCTTTACCCCCTTCCTTTCCTGTCCCAAACTTTCCAATTTCCACTTTGTGGGATTAAACCGAAAGAAGGGACTTCTGGGAACTTTCCTCATCTGTAATTGAATTCCTCCCTTGTTCGGTTTCTCCTCAGCCCTACCTTGCAGGAGGGCTGAGCGCGGCTCCCCCGGGGCCTGCCAGTGCTGTTCTTGGCAGGGCTGGCAGAGGCTTCACCGCAGAGGCATCCCCGTTTCCTTTAGCTCCAGGAGCTGTTGCAATAAAGCTTCCCTCTGAGCCTGCAGGTTCCCTTCCCGGCGGGGAGAGCCGCGGCCAGGACCCTCGGTATGACCGCACCTGCACCGGCTCTGCTCCCGTATCGGCCTGACCACCTCGGTGGGTGCCTGCGGGGTGAGATGCAGCCTTTGGGAGAGCTGAGGAGCCCCGCAAAGAGTTAACTCCATTGAAACCTACGGCTTCCTAGGGCTGAACAAAGAGAAATGAGCTCATGTTAAAGGGAAGCAGAACTTCAAAGAGAGCAGGCGTGTTTGTTTAATGCTGGTAACTTAATTCAGCTCTAATCTGTCCCTTCTGGTGGCTGCCAGCAGAGTGGAGGAGAGCAGGGCTTCTCCTCGGCACGTCCCTCCTCCTCCGGGCCTCCCACTCCCACCCGTGTTTGTTCGGTGGGGCGGCTGCGAGGGAGGAGGGGGGGTCTTCTGGGCGGAGGGGCAAGGCGAAGCGTGGCAGAGCTCGTCCCGTGCATCTCGGCCGCTCCGTGGCAGGTCCCCGTGACCGACCCGAAGGGAGGGGAGTTGTTACGGGTGTTCAGCTTGTCTCCTCCGGCTCCCCACCACGTCAAGCAGGCACCCCCAGGTGTGTCTCACCACTCCACCGCTCACACGTGGTATACCAGGGATTTTCGTGCCTCTTACACACGTGCTCGTACACACGCACACACACGTCCTGGGCTTTTAGGAATATAAGATGCGGGTGGACTTCCTATTAGACTCGGTGCTGGATGGCAGCTTTGACCTCTGCTCCGAGGGCAGACTGCGTTAATGGTATTTTCTGCAGTTACTTTGCTCAGGAGATGCTAGCGACTTGTGGGTTCACTTCAGAGTTTTAGAAATCCGCTTTTTGACTGCTTCTGGAAGAACTGTTTGCACGTCCATTCATGAAGAATCAAGCAGTCATCCTGGAGAAATACTGATCTGTCACAGGGCATGTACGTAGAACAGCTGGGTTAAAGTTGCATGGGGCATCTAACCCGAACTTACTGCAAAGGTTTCGGACTTCCCTGTTTCATGGGTTTCGGAGTTTCAGGGCAAAACAGAGGAAAATGGTGTTCTCCCATCTTTAAAGTTTGCAGCACACAAAAGCATGGCCAAAATACACTACATGCAGACTATTTCAGTAGAACTAAAGGTGCAGAATTTTTTAGAGGAAGACCTTGAAGGTGTGTTGGGTAGAGAAGGAATAACTCGCATCTGCCAGGCCTGGGTGCTTTTCCATTTGAGTCACATAGAGACTCGACAAATATTTTGGTAGATATGGGGCAGGAGGAAGCACGTTTCTCAAGCCGTGAGCTTGGAGGTTTAGATTACACTGCGACGCACGTGATCAGTGCACCGGGCTGTGGACTGCTGGAACATCAGGTAGAGATGTAAACTGGGAGGAAGCAGAGATTGAAGAAGTAAAATACGTACGTCCCGTAATACTTTTGAAAAACTTTTGGCGTGCGCTTTCCCTTTTCTGAACTTCATACTCCTTTGGGAGTCTGTGAGTAACAAGCTTTTGCTGCTCTTAAACAGGGCAAGGAAACAAGCGGCTCTCAGGTCACTGGCATCAGCAGAGTGCAGATTTGGAAAGCTGATTTGGAGAGTCCCTCTCCATTATAAACAGGACAGAAAATCGATGCTCAAGATCAACCTAAAGAATGAGGATTGTTGCTTAGTTACTTTAAGTCGTGTCTGGGGAGAAAGAGAGCAGGAGTGATGCCCACAAACCGCGGTGCAGCTGCTAAGGATCAGGGCAGAGCAGATTGAAGAGGGAAATACCAGGCTGTGATAAAAATCACTGGAAGAAAGAAGAAAGAGATAAGAGGCTGGTTAATGACTGTTGTTTCCGGGGCACCTGCCCTCAGCAGGGAGCTGGGTATAGGGGAAATCCCCCATCAACTGAGGCACGGTCCTGCAGAGAGGAGATGTGTCTGCTGCTTTTATCCATGAGAAAATTGGCTTTTCACAACCGATCACAGACTAGAGGAAAGTTCAGTCCTTTGTAGTCAGTGAAGCACGCATTGGAAGAGGATCCATGAGGAGCTGTTCTCCTTTCTGAAGTGGTTTGCGAAACGGAGAGCTGTAAACCCCTGGGGAAAGAGAAGCCAAGCAGGGGTCTTGCCAGGTCCTCTGCCAGGCGGCTTCCAGCTCGGAGCTCTTACCCAAGCAGGTGATGCACTGAGGAGTCTTCCTCCGCCTCGTGTCCGAGGGGGTGGCCGGGTAGCGGGCTGGGAAGAAGAGACTGAGCAGACAGGATCAGGGCTTTCTTGCTGTACACGCTGATTGTGGGAGCGGGCATCTATGAGATTTTCTGCAAGATTTGGGTCTTTGCACAAGAAAGCATGCAGAACTCTTGTATTCATTACGCGCTAGCTTTACATTTCAAAGAAATGCACGCGTTGTTCTGGTTTTCATGCTGCAGTGGAACTGTAACCGTGATTCACTTCAGACATTGTGAGGCACGCACAGGACCCCCAGGAGCCCTGCTGATAGCTGAGCACCGGGGCTCTGTGCGTTAGCCCAGGCAGCACCGCTGCAGGAAGGGGCTGCGCCAGGGACCGTCTCCCCTGGCTTCTTGAAAAGCAGCTCGTTTTGCAGGTCCTGAGAGATGCAGATGTAACCCGTACCTGGAGTGGGGCCTTCCCCACGCACCCGTGCACACCCCTCCTCCTGTGTAACAGCGTCCTGTAAGGCTGCTCATCCACATTTAGTAGCACGTTCCCGCTGGAGGACAGGGAAATACTGTCCCCTTCACAGCAAGGATGCGGGACCCCCCCGCCTGCAGCATCCTGCCCACGGTCCTGAGCAGTGCTGTCAAATCCGTAACTCGGAAGGTCTGTGCGCCTTTCCTCCCTTTGGGTTAAATCTCCTTCAGCTGCCAAGCTCCTCTGGAGCTGCCTGGTGGTGGCTGTGCTTCGTGGAGGTGGGTCCATTACACCTCCTTACGCCCTCCCGGATCCCCGTAGCGTCGGGAGAAGCGAGGCGCCAGAGGCAGCAGCAGTGAAAGCGTTAAGGCCGGGAGGGCAGGAGCTGGAGCAGCCTGGGCTGTGTCGGCGCTGGAATTCGGAGGAGCAGAGCCGCTGCCTTGGCAGGAGCCCAGCTGGCAGCAGGGCCGCGCCGGCTCAGGGAGCGCTGCTGCGGGGCTCGGCCGGGCCGGCGGGGAGCTGCGGAGCGAGCAGCGGGGTTTGCTACGAGCTGTCGGTGCACGGATCCCTCTCCACGGGCTTGGCTGGCTTGCGAGCGCTTCCCTCCGCTCACAAGTCAAGGAAAAGTTAACAGCGTTACAGAGCCACCACGGGGGTATTTTGACGCGGAGCTCACCGCCGCTCCTGGACTCGCTGTGTGCCGGCTCCGACTGTGCTCGCGACCGGGAGCCCTCGCACAGGCGCTGTGCCCCCGGGTGGTTGTACGAGGCTGGGGGCACAACGTGCAGACCCGCAACAGAGCTCATGACGATCTTCTCTCGCCACCCTTGCTGCCATGTGATTTATTTATTAACTGCTTGGTGTCTTCAAATGAAGATGATCATCAGATGCTAGATTTTTCCGCCCACAGGTGAAGGTAACGTGTGTTTTATGACTTCTCTTTATTTTTGACGTTGCTCGGTTTCTCATCCTCCTTCGCGGGTGGAGGTGCTCGTCAGGTGTAGCTGGCAGGGTGACGCTCAGCTCGGCTCCTGCGCTTTGCTGCCTGGAGCAGATGCACAGCTTCTAATTCCTGTCTCTGCGGGGCTGGGGCTTGGGGCTCGGACCTCAGCCTGGTGCAAAGCCGGGCTCGGGAAGCTGGTGAGGAGGGCAGCAGGGCCAGGGGCCTCTGTTCGTGGTGGGGTGGCGGGGACTTCGCAGCTGGAGCTACATGCTGGTTGCACGCAGAAGCCCAGCGTTCACTCCTGTAGCCGCGGGCCTGATGGACACGCAGCCTCGTACCTGCGGATGCTGCCTTCGAGACCGCTGTCGGAAACTGCCAGGCACAACTCTTGACCTGTTAGGAGCACGAAATCCCAGCATTTATCAGTAACCCCGGCTGGGCTGGGACGTGCGTGCTGGAATACGCGCTGGGCGGAGGTCTGGGTGCTCCGTGGGATGGTGAGCTGCGCCCTCCTCCCGCTGCAGCTGCCGGCAGCGCGCGTGGCTCCACGAAGCTGCAGGTTTGTGGCTCGGTGGCAGCAATAGAACGGCCGTGGGGGATGCCTGCTGACGTCCTGGGACTTGCAAGAGCCTCTGGGAAGAAGAGCTGACCTGAGTTTTCGCTGCCCCTCAGTCTGTCCTTAATGCCAGTGTCACAGCTTGAATTTTCCTCGCGCATTTTATTCTAAAATTTTTCTTAACCCACAGAGTCTGGATGCTATTCGGGATGTTTCCTTCCCTTTTCCATCCTGCCTTTTGGCCTAAAACAGACTTCTAAAATCTCAGGGCGTTACTGAATCACCGCAGGGTGGTTCTGCAGGAGCATCACTTGGAAACCTTCCTCTCCTGGGGCAAATAAAGCCAGGACTGTTGCTCCCTTCCTGCGGGGACTTTGTAACACCGCTTGTGCAGGGGGGATGTGGTGCAGGGCCGTGCGTGATGCTTGCATAGGCTGAAGGTCTGCACGCTTTCGGGAGGGAGCTGGACAAACCTGGGGGCAAGCAGTGGTCCGGGGCTTTTATGTCTGCTGGTCTAAATGCAGGGTCTGTGTCGGGAGCTGCTGCTGACATGCGTGGCTGGTGTCTCTTTGCCTCGCCATCCTCACTGCCAGGTTTGGAAGCAGAGCTAAACGGGCCGCAAGTGTGCCCAGTGCAACAGGTTTTATGCCTTCAGGAGAGCCACAAGGAGAGCCCCTTTTCCCATCGAGCTCCTTTCAGTGCTCTCCAGCTTCTGCAGAGCCTGGTCTGACCCGGGAAGCACTGAGCTCTCTTGTGTCCTCTCGCTCGCCTTTGGTATCATGCGATGAAAGAGACCTCCTGTCGGTGCTGTTTGGTGGGAATGCTCTGCCCAAACCCTCTGGATTATTTCACCCAGGGCAGAGGCTTGAGAAGTCCTGAAAAACTGGTGATGGCATGGAGCAGGGAATCAGAAGAGGGCAGAGGCCTTTTACTGCTTGGGTGTCTATTCGAGTTCACATTTAAGCTGTTTAAAAAGTAAGTCCCGCAGCCTGAATGCACGGTCATGGCCAAACATGTCAGGATAGCTCCTGGAGCCCATCCTTCTGGCTTTGCCTCAACCCCAGGGCTTCCAGCCCACGTGCTCTGTGATGGTTCAGGATGGGAAGAAAGCACGGCTGGTGTGAGTGGGGACACTCGTCCCAAACCACGCTCCCGCTCCCAGGCGGGTGGTTCGGGTGCACCCTGCGCTGTTTCACTTTCCCCTGGCAGGGATGGGAGCCCGGCATTCCTGCAGCAGCAGCTGCGGAAGAGTTTGGTTTAAGCTCCGTACTGGCACATGGAAAATGCTGAGCTCCGATGCTCTTCAAGGCTTCTCACTGAGGATTTAGTGCTCCAAGTCTATTTTCTGCTTGTCACCAGCACACAGATGCCAGCTGTTGGTGACAGTAGCTTGGTCCTTCAGAGAGGTGCTGTTTCTGATGGGGACAAGTGCTGGAGGAAGCAGCATGATCTGGCCGGATTCTTCTCCCAAAGGCTTATAAAGGCTGCATGCAGTTAGTGGGACAGTTGTGATCTGAGCAGCCTACACGCATGCAGGAGAAATGGGCCTGATCCAGAGGTCTGTATCTGAACCTCGGTAGGATTTTTCACAGCGACTCCATGGGAGCAGGAACGTTGCATTAGCTTGTGGCCTACTGAGTAGTTTCTTCTCTTTGTTTCCTCCCTATTTTTTGGAGAAGGGAGGTAAACGCTGTTGAGCCCAAATTAAGTTCTGATCCTGGCTTTGGTAAACAGGGATATGTTGCCACAGCATGGATTTTTATTGAATCTGGGAGCTTCATATGGAGTATACAGCCCCACTTGTTATAAAGAACGGACCTTTTGCAGCTTGTCACAGTTCTCCTCTTGATCTTGGTATTTTTATGACTTCTGAACAGCTTTAATAAAGAACAAAAGATGGAATAAACCGCACCCACTAGCAGTCCCCTTGTTCTTTGTGCTCTGAGATGTTGAAGGTGTTCTGCTAATATTTAACCAGGAAGCCAAAGCTAAAAAAAGAGCTTCAGAGAAGATCAGAACAAGCAGAAACCCCAGGAGCAGTTCCGAATAGTCTGAATACTGCAAGAGTACAGAAACGCTTTGATTCTCAACATGGGGTTTTGGAAACTAGATGATAATCAACCCCCAGGGGCAGAAGACGCAATCAGTTAGTAGATTGACTGTAGTGGCTTCTCATGCCACCTATTTTAACTCCAGGTATGTCCTTGTGCTCGCTGGATATTAATAGCAGCACAGCCACACCGTTGCAAGCTTCCTGCAGGCTGTAAATCTGGGACGAGTGACCTCTGTCCGGCTCAGGCTGGCGTGGGTGTGCCTGCACATGCTGAAGTCTTACGTAGCCTGCAGGTTGGTTGCATCCTAAGACCATGGCTCTGTGACTTCCTTGAGGACTGCTGCACGGACCAGACATGGGTCAGTCATCCCTGGTACTTCTGGCAGCCCGCCCTGGGTATGTACTCGGAAAGCTGCTGGCCTTCCTCGGGGCATTCAGCGCGGGAGCGCTGCAGCACGGTGGTTCTCCCGAGGTGTGGAAATGAGCTTGGTTGGTGTGGGCGCTGTGTCAGGACCGACAGCACCAGTTCATCTCATGCACCATCCACCGAGCAACTCCAGGGGCTCGCAGCTGAGCTCTTGGGGTTGCTGCTGGAGCACTCACCATGGGCCCGTGGGCGCTATCAGGAAGGAGACGTCTCCACTGGCTGAACTGGCTTCGGGGCAATCAATTTAAGCTTGAGTATTGAAGTTCAGATTTCGACTTGGGTTTGTTCTCGTTTTGCCAATAAATAATGGCATTGCCATCTCTCCTGGAGCATCCTGGTTGACCCCGTATGTCCTCCCTTACCTGCCAGTGCATCCCTTCAGTCAGGAGTCTGGGGTTCAACTCTGCTCACGTTTTCTCACGCTGGAGCTGGCTTGGTTCTCATCCCCTTTTTATCATTCAGAATTTTCCTGTTTTAATTCCATTCTTGCTTCGCAGCTGAACAAAAGAACACACTGTTACAGGAGCTTTATTTTTGCAGTGGGCTGGAGAAGGTAAGACTACTAAGGGGGTTATACCAAGCAAGAGTCCAGGTTGTGTTGCAGGCAGTTTATTTGTGATAAGAGGTAGTGGGATGGGGCTGGGGGGAAAACTGCTGACTTGGGTTATGAAGAGGGTGAGTGTAGACAAATGTGGCATTTGCTTGTCCTTTGCGTTTGAACCGTATGCCCTGGTGGGCTCCTTGTTCTCTGACGCGGTGGTTGGGCTTGGAGGAGGACCTGTGCTCCAGACTGGCCGGGTTGCTGGTGGCCCCTGTTCTCTGCACTGTGCCTGCAACATCTGAACAGCCTTGCAGAACAGGGCCAAGAATTAAGTAGTGTGAGCACTGGAGAAATAAAAACCAATGCCGGCACAAAGAGTGCAAGCCAAGGCCGCCCGCTTTGTGGGCTCATTGCAGGGGCTACAAATATTGCTGGACACTGGCTTGTACAAACGAGTATTTCTGCAAGGTTGATGAGGATACTCTCTATAGAGTAAATAACAGTGTTTCTCAGTGTGGGCTGTAATTGTGTTGAGGACTTCCTGTGCAATCCAAATCTACAAGATAAAACCTTGAACCAGCAGGAAATTTAGCCCCGCTGTCCAAAACTACCATTTTTCTCTGCAGTGTAAATCCCTGTGCCAGGTCTGTTCCCAGCATGGTCTTTCTGTTCCTTGGCTTTGCCTTTGGGCAGCAGGAAGAGGGGATGGCAGGGAGAAGAGGGGATGGTACGGAAAAGAGGGGCTGAAGGAGTATTGTGCTGCTGGCCGTGTAATTGGCAGCAAGAGACGTTTATTGTTGATTGTGCAGATGTTCCACAGCAAATGTGCCGAGAGCTTAGGAGCTTAAGAGCTGCTCTATGGGGAGAAGCTTGCTTGGCTGCTTCAGTGGTGGCAGGCATGCTGCCTTTTTCCCTTACCCAAATGCTAGCCTTTGCGATATTTTTATAAAAAGCAAGATGCATGACTCAGTTTACCCATTCATTTTATAATGCTACCCAGTGGATGCAAAGCAGTTGATTTTCTTTCCTGTACTGGGGAGAAGCGGAGACCTGGGTTTTGGAACTAAGTAAATCTGTGTGCTCAGCACTAAACTGAAAATGACTTTTGCTGAGGACAACGATTTGGACATCCTCGCTCTTCACAGCGCTGTCACTGTCTTTGTGTCTGATCATGAGCCAGTCGCTTATCTCTGTTTATTTTGCCATCAGCAGAATGGGGACTGTGCTGACCCCCAGGGCATTTTGATGAATAAGTCTGTTATGTCGCACATCCGTAACACTTGTTGTGCCGGCTCTCGAAGCACTTCACCCCTATGTTCAGGAAAATCTGCACACGTATGTTTATGTTCTAAAAAGCACCAAGAACTACTAAATAACTAGTTGCTGCCAAGGGATCCAGAAATGGGAAGGTAGGAGGGCATCGCTAACCGGTGTCCCTGCCTTAGCCCGTGTCTGGCTTTTCGGTGCCCGAAGCCGGCAGCAGCTGCGATGCCCACGTCCCTGCCCGCGGGTTTGGGGCTGGCGTGCGGGCAGCTCTGCGCGCACCGCTCCCTCCTGGCTTCGCAGGTTGGTTTGTACGTCGCGCTCTTGTTCGGGAGCTCCGTGGTCCTCAAGCTTTGTCCTTCGTCCAGCCTCGCGAATCCACCTGCTCATTAGAGCTGACATCTCGGCCAGCTTCCTCCAGCAAGAGGGGAGCTTGCCTTGCAGACCAAGTAGGCAGTGTTCCCACCAGACTGCCCTTACGGGTTCCAGCAGGGGATTTTCACTCTACCCAGAGCTTCCCTCTAGGTGTAGGTGTAAGGTGCAAGTCACCGCTCATTGCTGTGGTGTTTGAAAGATCAGGGCCCTGGGTGGACTCTAAAGATGTGTAATCACGTAGTTTCATTGCAGAGAAGGAAGCGGGATGTGCATTAAGAGTTGCTGTCTCTGAGAAGATGCTGGGAACTGGTTGAAAACATTAAAAGATGTCTTATATCGTATGCTAAGCGGAAGAGCCAAAGTGGTTTGAAGGGACTTTTCAAAATACTCAATCTGATGGAAGAGGTTGCGTAGCTGGACCAGTGGAGGGCAGGCTCGGGGTCCCCTGGCAGGGGCAAGGCAGAGCTGAGCCCTGGCTGAGGACATCCCCAGAGCGGCTGAAATGATGGAAACGAGAATCCAGGGATCATGTGCAGGTTTGGTGGTTTTTTGCTTTTTTTTTAACCAGCATAACAAGGATTTCTATTCAGTTGGTTTCTACCATGACATCCAACGTCTTGATCTGTCATTTTCCAAAGTTGAGTCTTTTACCCTGTCTCTTTTTAACTTCTGCTGTGCCCAAAGCTAATGTTCTTGTGTGATGAGCCCAAGTTCTCTGTCCTGAGCGAGCACCAGGCACCTCAGAGCCCACCACTTTGTATCTGAAGGGAGGAGTGGTTTTCTCCATGCTCATTGCTTCATATCTGTTGTCATGAAGGTCACCTGCCATTCCATTACCCTGGCTCCTGGTCTCCTGGGTTCTCTCTGGAGCTTGCTCATGGGCTGCAGCTATCCTGTCTGCCCTGCAAAGTGTGAATCGGTAGAAAATGTCCTCACCTCACTTACCTGGTGAGAATGGCCATTTGCCCCTACCTCTTCTAACCAGTGATTTAGCCCTGCAGAAACCTTCCCTCATCCCATGGCTCTTCATCTTTTATAAAAGCCTTTGGTGAAGAACTCAGGGGTTTTGTGGAAAGGGAGGCAGGCTGTGTCACATCCATCCATGTGCTTGCTCACCCTTTCAGGTTCTTAAGTCTAGGTTTCCAGTACAGCTGCTGTATTGACTCTACCCAGGTTGGTCAGGCTCACCCTGGGAGCTGTATTTTTGGATATAACCTCAGCTTTCTTTTGGAAAATGTTTTAGCCAGATGAACTTTGTGCTTCAGTAAAATTGCCTACTTGGGTTTAGCAAGTGTTGGGGTGAATGGAGTGGACTGTGATGCACAGAGGGGCAGCCTCGGCGATGCAGAGGTGGCTTGTGAGGTCTGGGTTTAGATTTTATTTACAAAAATAAAACAACCATAAAAATGCCACCGCTTTTTTATGCACCAGTGGGATGTATAGTGGCATCTGCAGGGCACAAAACTCATCCAAGAACATGCAAACAAAATAAGAAAACTGCAGCACTAGCAGAACTTGTAGATTTCTAAGCCTTTAAGAAGTGTGACACTGTCATGATGAGTGTTCATAGCCTTTCTTGGGTTCAACAAATGTATAAGGCATTGCTTTGGTTTTTAGCAACCACTCTTCTTCATGTGCATGTCCTGCCCAAAAATGCATGTTAAAGGGACAAATATCCCGATTGTCAGGACGAACAGAACAGAGGCAGATTTAAGGAGAATGGTTTTGTGTTTCTGTGTGTGCTGCTGTGTTGCCACTGGCAAGTGGGATCTGGGAGGAGGACATTGAATAAAGCACCTCATGGCTTCCAGCAAGTAGTCAAAAGCTGAAACTAGACAAATTTTGTGTTTAAAAAAAAAAAGGTATCTTTCGGGGTTAAGATAACTGATCATGAGAACATCTAGAACATGCTGAATCGTGCAGAACTTGGATCCTCTTGATGTACTGCTGTATTTGGTGTATCCTCTGGTCTCTCAGCCTTAGCTCAAGCAGATGTTTCAGGCTGAAGTGTAGGAGTCACTGCAGGAAATACTAGATCAGGCGAAAAATTGGATTCTGACTTCTAAATTCCAGGACCTGGAGGACTGTTTGTAGTCACTCTCCTCCAGGGTGCCCACGTCTCCCGGCTGCTCCAGCCCCTTCCCCTCTGCTCCAGCTGCCAAGCCGCTGAGAGCTCGGGACGCACCAAGCCTGGAGCCTTCCCGGAGCCCAGGTTTAGCTCCTGCATGCGTTCGTGGTGGACAGTGATGACGGTCTCTGCTTCAGGAAGAACTGCAAAGGTTTGAGGCGTTCACATCTTGCTCTTGGACAGGCACTGAGCACTGGTTCTTGTCCATCTCCAGCCTTCAGGAGGTCTAGGTTTGGGCTGCTGCATCCAGAGAAGGATTCAGCCAGTGAATCACACCCTCAACAGGGTGTTCTGCTCTCTGGCAATTACACTTATGTTCAATGTGTCTCTAACCCATCTCTTTGGGTCATGCTTCTGACCACACAGTGCTGAAGCTGGAGCACCAAAGAACCAGCAGCTGCGTGGCCTACAGGGCGTTCCTCGTAGCTGCTTTAAAATGGATCCGAATGTCATTTTCAGTCTTCTCAGAAATCACGTCCTTCGTTTCAGGACACCACAGCGGTTACTGCTGCTATACCTAGAGGGAGTGCAGGAGCCCTTAGCACGTAAAATGGAGATGTCAGGTTTTGTGGTCTAGCAGCTGTTAGTAAATGCAAACTGTTAAATAGCTGGTGTAATGGGCAGAAAGGTAGGGAACTGTTCTCCATCTTAAACCCTTCTGTTCTGTATTTTATTGCATGTGTTGGCTTTGTTATTCTTACCTCAAGGGCATAAATTTGTCTTCTTCAAGCTCAGACAAGCCTGAGGGAAGCTGATGAGTGACAAATGCTGCTTTCTAGTATTAGCTAAAGCTCAAAGTGTGGACAGCAACGTATAGAGTCTCCTGTAAATAATACTTTGAGTCATAGTGTGGTGTGTAGCTGCAGGTACTGCTGGTGCCGTGTGTCGACTGGCAAAGCATATTTTGGCATTAGGAAAAAGAGACCTGACAGAGAATTTAAGACTCTTTGTTTCTGCAGGAAGCTCGGGACTTTTTTTTGAACTAATCCTTCAATGATTAATAAACCACTTAGTGATGTTGGTCTTTTCTTTGGCTCCAAGTTCAGCAGTTTTTGGTCCTGCGTCTTTAGGGCGATGTTCCTCATTGCAGCCAAACTGCTCCAGTACCAGCCCAAAGAGGAGCAGTCCCATCCCTCCAGGTCCCCGATGCCTATACGACCCAAAGCAAGACAGTTCATCAAGCTGAAGCAGCAGAAAACTTGCTCTGATTAGTTTTCTCTCCCAGTAACAAGCTGAAATGATTAACCATGAGTGCAGAGAGTAATTCAGGTTGGAAGGGACCATTGGAGGTCGTATGGCCCAACTCCTTGCCTAAAGAAAGGCCAGCTTTGGAGCTGTGTGAGGTTGCTCAGAGTCCTTATGAGCACCAGAGCCCTAAGGCAGAGAGGCTGCGTTTCTCAGCGACAGCAAACTTGCTTTTGGAAGTCAGAGGGCCCCACGTAATTTCCAGAAAATTTGGCTCCCCTGGTGGTACACCACGGGGTGAAGATGAGCCTGGGCAGTGGTACAAGGAAGCAGGAGGTGGGGATGTCCCTGGCAGCTGCGCGCTGTTGGGCTGGCACCACCGGCTGAATAATTTGCAATAAACTACAGCTTCTGGCGGGTAAGGGTACACGGGCAGTGGTTTACAGCTGCAGGACGAGCAGCTCCCGCTTGCATCCTCACCCCATCCGTGTGGCATCAGGGGCTGAAATGCTGGAGGAAAGTTTGGGGGCACGTGCTGAAAACCTTAGGCTCCTTTAGGAGGCAGCCAGTCACCGCAAGTGCTATAGCAGCGCGAGCAGCCGGAGCTCTGTGATTCTTGGTGCAGCTCAGGTGCAGCCAGCGGGACCGATCCCCCCGAGTGGCTGGTGTCTCCTTCTCCGAAAATTGATCGCGTGCTTCTCAGTACATCTGGTAGGGACAAGGGAAATGAATTAGCACAGGCTGGTGTTCTCTCATATTCTGGTTAAAATGAAACAGAAAGCCAGGCAAGACTGCTGGATGGTGTTAGATCATGGGATTATAAGAACTTGCTTCATTAAATCACTCTGGGTCTAAAAAAAAATGCTTGTGCCTTATATCAGTCTCATTGAGACAGCCACAGAAAAAAATAGTTGTGCATATTCAGCAATATATCCAGCACTACTTTCAGCAATAGACAGGCTGTTGTGGCAGCAGCCTCGGTGCAAATTCCTCTGCTGTAGCTGAAAGAAATTGCCGTGTGCTCTGCACGTACCGTATCAGGTGCTTTCATTTCCCTAAAGATAAAGCAGTAAGCGTTAAAGCTTGGCAAATTAACCTTGCCTGTAATATCTTTGTGACTGAAGTGGACAATGGATCTTTCTAGCATTTATTCTACCCCCCAGAAAAATCACTTTTCATTACAAAATTCTGTAGTGAAGGCTTGCACGCTGGGAGTCCGCCTGACATCGGTTGCCTTTTCCCTGGCACTGGGGTTTCTCTGAGATGTGGTTCAAGCTGAGGAGGGTGCAGTTCAGCAGCTGCTTATGGCATCCTGACTTTCCGAATTTACCATTTCTGTTTTTTTTTTTTTTGCTGGTAACACTGAGATTCTCTGGTCGCTTCACAGCTTGTCTGTAGAATCCTCAATTTCTCTTCATACTTAGAGAAACCTTGCTGTGGCACAGCTTTGTTCGGACACTTAGCATTGGTGCAGATTGCAAACGAAATGCCTCCCACTTTGTTTGACACGTCCCTTTGATGTTTAAAAGTTTTTTTAAAGTACCAAGTGCTTTACCTGTGTTTATCCTTACTCTATCAACTGGCAGGGTTCTAGTAAATCCCTTTGTACAAACACTCCTCGGCTGAGATCAGCCAAGCAGACATAAGGCTGGAGGCACAGCGGTTCAGCCGTGGGTACCTGCCCTGTCCCTGCTCGGTGGCATCACGCTGTCACCTGTAGCAGCTGACACAGTAAGAAGCACTTGTGCTATTGTATTCCTTTTCTTGCCAGCAGAGTAGCATTGTCATTAATATTATCATCTCAGACACAGAGCAGCAAACCCCTTGACTCTGTTTCTGCCACAATTCTCTGTAACCACCTGGCACAAGAAGACTTTACTTAGGAAATTAGGTAAATCACTCAGTGACTGTGAGCTTATCCCTGGCATCCAACCCAGAACCATAGTGCACAAAGGCAAGGAGATAAAGTTAAAAAAAGAAAAAAATGATGGCGTGTAACCCTTGCCCTGCTCACCTGATGAACAGAATGGGGCTGGCGTCCTGGTGGCAGGACCAGAGCAGTGCCTGGCAGGTGGGAGGTCTCCTGGTCCTGCCCGGCGAGGCACCAAAATGCCCATTTTTGAGCTGAAGGAACTATTTGCTCAGGCTTTCCGGGAGCTGGCAGCCCGGCGCGCGTCTGGTCTCAGGGGAGGACTCCAGAGTCGAAGCTGGTGAATGAAGTGGAGTCAGAGAAGCAAAGCCGAATCCTCCGCTTCCAGTGGCTCGTTTGTGTAAGGCCAAAATAAGCCGCCACTGGTGGGGCCGTACGCAGACCTTGCCGCAGCGGCCGTGCCGCCGTTAGCAGCGAAGCAATTAACAGAGCCAGCAGCTCCCTGCCCCAGGGCTGCTGCAGCTCCTGCCCCTGCCTTGCTGCTGTCACCCCGGTGATCCTCTCCAGACCCCTGAAACCTTGGACCCAGCTGTTAGCTGCTCCCGAGGTTTCGGCAGGAAAGGGTTTCTTTGTCCTTAGAGTGACTGCTCGTAAAACCCTCCTTAGAAAACCTTACAATCTCCTTACACACCCACAGTTGTGCCACTTCAAAAGGTGAGGTTTGTTTGAAGTCAGAGCCCCTGTGTTGAACACACAGCGAGGTTTCCAGGTCTGAGAGGTGAGACATCCTAAAGGTCACTGTGCACTTTTCAAAATGTAGGAAGGTTTTTTGTTCCCTTTTAGCAGAAGTTTAAAGGAGACACTGGTCTGCTGAAGTGGGCCAGCTCACCTCTAGCCTTGAGCAGGACTTGGGAAAAGATAAATGACCAAATTCAGGGGATTTGGGGCTATACACCGAAAACCTGGTTTTGTCACGGAAAGCTTGAGAAGATAAGAAGGAACAGCCCGGGTGCTGTCTGCAGGCAGATGCTGTCTCGGTGCTCACCTCTGGCGGTACATGAGAGGAGCTGGAGTCACTGAGATGTGTGCTATTACACGGGGCTGGGAGCAGTCGTCCTCGCAGGCATCAGGGACGGGGCCGGTGCCTTCCCCTGCAGTTCACCGGTAATTTAGGGACAGAGCAAATCTGACTTCAGCCTCGAGAGAGGGGATTTCCAGCACGGCCCTGGCTCTGTACTGTCAGGCAGGTCTTGACTGATCCTTCCCCTAGGAATGCTTTCAGAGCATCTTACCTGATCTCTGGCAGGTCTCCACTCGCAGAAGGAAGAGCTGTAGGTGCCAGTTGTTTTCAGGAAGAAGGTGTGGCTGGAAGCGCGATCCTTCCGGAGTTCAGCCCGTCCAGGCTCAGCCACAGCACCCCGCAGCACAGGTGCTGAACCAAGGGTCGGTGCATTTGGTTTTTATTCTGGCATGGAGAGCGGTAGCCTCCACTCAGGGGACTGTGACGACTCCAGGTTTTTCCATATGACACTGTATAAAGATGGAGGCTGCTCTTGTTTTCATTCTCGCCTGATTTAATTATATTTGCTTTTTCTCTTTTTATTTCAGTTGTGATTCCAAAGAGCCCTTTACCTGCCTCCGAAGTAAACTCGGAGAAACCTAGCATGCACAGTAGCACAAAGACTGTTTTGGGGCATCAACAAGGGCAAAGGCGTCGCAAAACAGGGAAGAAGCGTGGTCGAACGACCAAAGCGCTAATCCATCACCCCATGCCTACACCCTCCAAGTCAGTGGAGCCTTTGAAATTCCCCAGAAAGAGAGGCCCAAAGCCTGGCAGTAAGGTAAAAGCTGATGCTGAAGCAGGCGGGTGAAAGCAGGTGCTGCAAGTTCTGCCATGGGATGGTGCATGCGTGTATTTGTGCACGTTTGTCTCAGCCTCTGGCTGTGTGACTGCAGCAAGCAGGAGACCAGAGGGGTGTGTGGGGCTGGGAATATCCCTCAGAGTCCAGCCTCAGAGTTGTAGAGAATGTCTGTGTCCTAAAGATCATTTCCATCAAGAAACCGGGTCTTTGGAGCTGCATTAGCTGTGAAGTAGCACGGCAAATGCTGTGAGCATGATAGGATGGCCAAATAGTGGAATAAGCTCTTCTGTCCATCATGGGTAGCTAGTCTAAGTCAAGCAGAGGTGGCAGATCTCAGGCTTATTTTTTCAAGGAATGTGGTTTATAGAATGTACACGTATTGATTATGTAGGTTCTTGAAACTCCCCGTCATCACCATCAGAAGTGTGTCATGTTCCACAGTGCCTTGTCTGTTGGATGCAGAGAAGAGAGTGTAGTGATCACGGGTGGTGTAGGAGAGCAGGGATAAAAGGAGAAATATCCTCATCTTTTTCTGCAGAGGAAACCTAGGACATTGCTGAACCCAGCACCCACCTCTCCAACAACCAGTACCCCAGAACCAGACACAAGCACTGTGCCCCAGGACGCTGCTACAATCCCCAGCTCTGCCATGCAGGCTCCCACAGGTAAGGGTCTCGAACTGCATCCTCGAAAAGATTGCACAGTTAGGAGCTGCGTCAGTCAGGAGGTGGCACACCACGACTCTCCCATTTCTTCATAAACACGTAAAATGGCAAACCTTATGATTCCAGAAACAAAGGCTGGCCTGACTCAGCGTGTGTCAGGAGGAAAAGAGAGGCACGTGAGTTCAGACCAGCTGATCCTTTATCCCTGTCCACATTAGAAATACTAAGTCATAGGATTGCAAGTCCATCTGATGAGTGCAGAGATCCCTTTCCCTGAGTTGCCACCTGCATGTTAGTGACTCCAAAGCCCTCGAAGCACGCTTCTTGTGGCCCATAAAGCCTGTGGGCAGTACTATGGGCAGCAGCTCTCATGAGTTCAGAGTACAGGCTGTCCAAAACAGTGCCAGGCACAGCTGCTGAAGCTACAGCAAGGTGCACAATAACGCCTGCTGAACAGCAGTGGCCATGGGCTGTTCAGCTTCAGCCAGGATGTAAAGGCAAGCAGGGACAAGAGGGAACAGGGGAGAAGTAGGAGCAGGCAGTGCAGAGCGTGCTCTGCTACAGCTGTGAGATACAGCTAAAGGTGAATCTGGGCAGGAAAGTCTAACGCAAAGCTGTTTTTATATGTTCAAGCACTGGATATGGGTAGAGCCCTCTGTTTCCCCAGAACCCAGTTTTCAGAGGAACCCAAAGAACCCAGTTTCCCCAGAAAGTTGGGCTGCGTTCCTTCATTTCCTTTGAACATCTCAGCCACATTACCCGGCTGGCCCGGGACCCACGTTGCAGCCTGCCTTTGGGAGCCTGAGCACTGGGGAAAGCGTAGCAGAAATAGCAGCAGCGTGGAAGGCGAGCACGAGGCAGGAAGGTTTTAGAGGTGATTCCCCCCCTAAATGTGACTCTGCTGCTAGGTTGCAGACAGGCGCTCGTGATGGATTTCCTCACACTTTGTGAGTGATTTGACAGTCTTAAAGCCTGGGCATCTCTCAGGCTGGATTTTAGGCATCTGTTTCTTGATTTCTTGAGTGGGTTAATGGCAAACACGTTTCTCATCTTGGCAGTTTGCATTTACTTGAACAAGAACGGCAGCACTGGGCCCCACCTAGACAAGAAGAAAGTTCAGCAGCTGCCGGACCATTTTGGACCAGCTCGAGCTTCTGTTGTCCTGCAGCAGGCAGTGCAGGCCTGCATTGATTGCGCTTATCATCAGAAAACAGTCTTCTCCTTCTTAAAACAAGGCCACGGGGGAGAGGTCATCTCAGGTGAGAACTGGCCTGCAGCACTTTGCCTTCAGAGATGTCATTGCAAGAATTCACCCGTTGGAAGATGTCTCTCCTGAAGCTTGGTACAGTCACGGGCCAGGGGCAGACAGAAGATTTCTGTCTTCTCTTTCTTGCCAAACATCTGTGTCGGTGAAGCAACAGCTAGCGGCTGACGCAGAGCAGAGCAGTAGCTTGTCCTCCAGGCGCAGCTGCTGGAGCAAGCAGCGCGCAGCCCCGGTGCGAGCCCGGGGAGCACTGTACATCACCTCCGGCACTGCCTGCACCCCAGGAGGGCACGGAACGGGTGGGACTTCCAGAACTCCTAGCGGAAAGAAAAGCAATACCGCGAAGCTTCTCTTCCCCTACCCCTGGTTTTTAATTTTAAGCCCAAGTTGACCCGGCTGTCGGGAGTGCAGGTCCCTCCTCGAATGCCTTTCCGTTCCCTGTACCGCGGCTTCGCAGCCACCGCAGCCTCGTACCTGCCAGCGGGTGCAGCAGGCTGGTTTTAGCCCGTCCCAGGGAGGTGAGCTCGCCAGCGCTCAGCCAGCGGAAGGCAGTGGCTTTTGTTTGCTCTAGTCTAGACCAGTGATGCTGAGATACAGAAGCTGGCTGTGCAGCCCTGGGCGTAGTCTCCTGCTTTTGCTGGGGGTTTACGTGTTGGGCTCTGTTTGTTTCTGTCTCCAGCTGTGTTTGATCGGGAACAGCACACTCTGAACCTGCCAGCAGTAAACAGTATCACCTACGTCCTCCGCTTCCTGGAGAAGCTCTGCCACAATCTCCGCAGTGACAACCTCTTTGGGAACCAGCCTTTCACTCAGAACAGCCACATGCAGCGCTCACACGAGTACGACCACGACAGGTATCTACCAGGTAGGAGTTGGGGCGGGGGCGGCGCTGTAGGGACCCCAGGTGCTCCGCGCCTTAACCCAGGTTTTACCTTTAACTCAGGAGGCAGGAGTGTGTTTCCGAGCCCTCTCTGCAGGGTTCATTGCATCCCAGGAGTCATGCACACGCCCGCAAGGCTCTTTTTCGCTCAGCGTTCAAGTTGCTGTATTTTCTGCCTGTCAGTCTGATTTCCATCTCTGCCTGTAGGTTTCCGCTCATCCGTGCTGTCTCCCTGTCTTCCCTCCTCTCCTTGTCCCCCGGTCCTTCCCGCTTCCTGTAATCTGATTAGGGTGACTTCATCCGGCTAGGAATTAGTGAAAGCCTCTGCATAAGAAATAGAAGAGCGATAACAAGTAGCAGGTAAACTGTAATTAGAAATTTAATTAAATCCTACCTGAGCAGTTTCCAGCGTGGCTACGAATCTGCTGCCAGCAGGCAGCACGTCCAGCCCTCGGCGGAAGCTCAGCCTGCTCAGGGCTGGAAACACGCTGCAGCTCTCCGAGGCATAGGTGGCTTTGCTTTTCTTGGCAAGGCTAATGCTCTGCTGCGTTGAAGCAGCACACCCCTGGCAAGATAGCTCATGCCACGATGCAAATCACCAGGCTGCAAAACTGCTTTTAAGTGAAAGCGCTGGAAAACAAGACCAATGGGTTTTCCTGCAAGTGCTACGTAGTGGCAGCAACCTGGGGCAATAGCTGCCTCCCTGGGCTGGCTGCGGGGCTCTGGGGGAGCTAATCCTGTAGGAGCTCCGCTTGTGGAGAGGATAGATGCTATCCACACCCTCTTCACATGGTTGACAAGTGTCTTTTGCTCATCTACGGTCCTGTCTTGCATCCTCCACTCTCCAAGTCAGTGAATAGCTGTTGTACCATTTGAGGTCTTTCAGAGTTAATCCTTTGGATAATTATGGCTCTTACATGAAAAGCAAGAAGAATTTCTAATGGGAAAGGATAAGCACTTAGGAAGAACGACTTAAGGAAAGGTTGAAAAGCATGAGGCTTGGGCACAACAGCCCAATGCCTCAGTGCTTCATGCATCTCGCTCTGCTCTGCTCCCCTGCCTCTCCGCTCTCTCCTGCCGCCCTCTCACTCCTGTCCTTCCCAGAAGCCATCAGCGAGGATGCTGAAACCAGCAGGGTGGCATGCCCAGGCTGGTGTTCAAATCACCTGTGCTCTGGAAGGATAATGGCAACAGCGCTAAGAGCATGAGGGTCTTGGTTGAGTGTCCTCGGCTTGCTCCGTGGCTGTACAGAGCCAGCAGAGCCAGGAGCAGGGATCCTCGCTGTGGTGTAAGAGGAGCTGTAGGAAGCGGGTTGGCTGCTGTGGAGGTACCGGAACAGCTTGACTAGGTGCTGGGACTAGAGGTTACACCTCTAGGTGACCCCCAATTAGAAGAAATCTCCATGTTTTAGTGTGGATCTACCTTGTCGTCATGAGATAGAGCAAAACCAGCATGTGAGGAAGAGGACCGGCTGTCTGGGCATGGTAGCACGCGTGGGTGGAGGGGTCCTGTAGCCCACACGGGGTTGCTAGCCGCCGTGGGATGTCACGGGTGTCTGCGCCAAGGGCTGGGCTGCCTGGCAGGACGAGAAAGTAGAAGGAAACTCGGGGGAAGCAGAGGCAAGCACCAAATATGACACGATGCTGAGATCTGCCCACTGTGAGCTCTTTGTTAGAGTGTTTGCAGGGATTAAAGATTAACCAGAGTCCAGAGAAGTGATAACCCCTAGTCCTGTAGTTCACGGTGATGTCTCAGGGATCTAATATCTTTCTCAAGCGCCTGAAAGAAGATGATAAACATTGTTATCTATGCATTACAGTGATTTCTGGTGAGGGCAAAGAAACAGTACCAGTAATTTTTAGAGGTTAGCGCTGGTCATGGAAGAATGAGGATGTGGTTTTATATTTGCTTAAATCAAACCAAGTGAGAAGGCTGCCATGGTGTCACCTCCAGCTCCGTGTGTCTTGCTTTGTTTCCTGTATTGCACAGGCGCTCGTGTGCCTGAGCAGGCCAGTTCTTCCAGAAAATGGTCACTGCTCAGAGCTGGGAACTGGTCTCGGTTCCCAGAACAAACTCCCTGAACTGTGACACGAGCACCGCTGTCGCTGCCGTGGAGGACTCAGGGGTGTGCTCGGGGCAGAAGGAAGGTCTGCAGCAGCCCGTAGGTCAGGTTGTGTAGCCATGGAGCTGCGATGTGGCATTCAGTCTCTGTAAGTCATAGTCACAGAAATAAGCAGAAGTGGATCGAGTTACACATCAGGAAACTGTAGATTTGCAAGAAAATGGAAAGTTGATTATTGTTGATAGGAATAGAAGTGGGCTGTGAAGTACTGTGAATAGGTAGGTCCAATGTGGAGCTATCTGAAAACATGGACGGGACAAACCCTCTGGACCACTGAGTCTGGGATCCTGTTATTATGGGCACCATGGCATTGCTTCAATTAACTCTGGAGCTCTGTTTTAAATTAGTTGGGGATTAGTTTCTAGCCCAAATTTATTCTTGGGCAACTTGGTAACCATGTCTCCTTGTCTTAACATCATCTTTTAGTTTAACATCATCTTAACTTAGTTCTCCTCCTTCTGGAAGCAGTTAGAAAGCAGTTGTATCCACCAGGGGAGCTCGCCTTTCATCCGTGCTGGTAAGAAAGGCTCTCTGCTCTCCTCATCTAGTAACGTGGAGTTAAACTTTAATGAGGTGACCAGAGTGCCACCCAGCACTCTGGGGAAGAGCTCATGAGGACCTGGTGCCACAGCACTGGCACCACTGGCTTCACAAGAAGCCACTTTTCATTGCTGTGTCCTTGTAGCAGGTGATGAGCATCCCCTCCTGGTTGCGTACCCTGTTCTTCCCATCCGTTATTTTCAACTGCACGTTCACAGCTCACAGGACGGTGTGTCACATGCACATCTGCATTTTACATCTGAATTTACCTCCTCTCTGGTACTCTGTTCTTTATATTTTTTTTCTAATCGAGTACTATTTTGTCTGGCCCAGCTTGGGAAGACATCAGCAGATATCATTAGTGAATCTCTAAGATTTGTGCCAAAGTTACTAATAAAAATATTAATTGACACTAGGCTCAAGAAAGATCCTCAAGAAAATTCAATAGCCATTACTCTTCAGCCTTGTGTTCTTGCTCATTACTCTGTTGATGCTTTTCCCCTCAGATCAGATGTTTGTCCATGTAACAAGGCTTCTGGTAGTCCTCATATTCTCTCTCTCATGTAACTGATGGTTTTCCATATCCTTCCTTGTTGAATTCTAGGTAAATGAGATTGACCACACTTCCTTTGACTGATAAATCAGATATTTTCCCATGATAAAGAAGCTGTTGGGTTAGTCACCTCTGATGAACACCTACTGCAGTATGTGCTGTGTGTAACTGCAATATTGTACTTACCCTTCCCTTTAGAACCTCTTAGAAGTGTTGCAGTACTGCTGAGGTCAGATGTGAGCATTTAGTTGCCTACATCATTTTTCCCCTTCTTTTTTAAATGTTAGCACTGTATTTCCAGTCATGCTGAGGAGCCTTTCACTGAGTTTTCTTAGAATTCACTGCTGCAGACCCAAGGTTTCACATGCGCCTTCCCCTTTAAGTTTTATTTCTGCTTCCTCCTGCACCCTCACATCCCCAGTTTGAGTGAGTTCGGTTATTTGATTTTTACTTCTTAGTCGATGGTGCGTATTTTCATTCCTGTCCCGTTTCTGTTATCCTTTGGGCCATGTCCCAGCGTCCAGCATCACTGCAATTGGAAGCAAAGCAGAGGGTGGGATTTGTTTGGCCGGATGCAGGTGGATGTCATGACCCCATCTACACCTAGGCTCATGGCATAGACACGCTCTGCAGACAGGGAGGAGGCACCAGGGCAGCCAGTGCACGTTAGAGCATCCTAAAGCAGCTGCCTTGATGTGGTGAGAAGAGATGGGTAGAGCTGGACTGCGGCAGAGCCCGTCCTGGCAGCACAAACGCTGGCACGGGCAGATGTACTCCCTCCCCACAAACCTTCCAAGTCAGGGAGGTGAAATATCCCCCAAAGCTGACCCCTAATTTGCAGACAAGGACAAGCTTTTTTCCCAATCTTTACCTCTCCGCACAGTGTCCCCTAGCTCTGTGCCCACGCGCTTGTTACTTCTGTAGTTGAGGACATGGTGCTGTCTTTTCCTTTGTGTTGTCAAAAGACAGATTGAGTTCAAAGTTCACTTCATCCCTGTACTCGCTGTCCTCTGGTGTTCGTCTCCTGGCTGAGCAGGTCCTTTCCGTTTCCCGTGAGTGATCGGCTTGTTCTCAGCATCCTTCTCAAAGTGAGAATATTTATCCACTTACTTTGAGGTCCTTTCCTGCCAGATCTTTCCCTCACTGATGATACACATTCAAGAGGTTTAAGGCATCCTTTGAACTGAAGGTATTTTCTTTTATCCTGATGATCCAGTGCGTGCAGCTGTGTGTGCTTATCCATTTCCTTATTTTCTTAAAAATCGCCGTTTACACTCAGAAACCCTGACTACAGACCCACGTTGATTTATCCTTCCTTTAATTTGCGTTGACTTAACTTCTGATTCCCTGGGTTATTTTCTACAACCTGACTTTCTGTGTTTGCATTACTTTCACAATCAAATATTTAAAAAATACCCCCACCCCCCAAAAGACTGATAAAACCTTTAAAAAGCATCACCTTTTGTTGTGGTTCTGTGAGTATTTGGTGAAGAAATTCATCCAATTTCACATTTAGAGATATCCAGAGACATTACTAAGAGCATTTGTTTCTCATCTCTGTCTTGACAGTGAATATTTTGGGCAGTGAATTATCCTGAGGACGGTATTAATCTTTCTAATAATATTATGGTGGTTTTTGACCATACTCCTAAGGAGTCCAGGGGCCTCAGTAAGAGCAGCTTATCTTTCCTTTCCCAAAAGGGTTTTGATAAAACAGGTGCTCTTTTCTACCTTTGTGTTTCTCTTTAGCAAACTAAATTGTGACTGTCTGATGCTTCCCACCCATCTTTACCTTCGTTTCTTTGTTTGGCGTAACACATCTCCGTTGGTGTCTGGTCCTAACCGCCCCTCGCCGTATTTCTGTCACCCCTCCAGTCCCCTCACTGCCCTCACCGGTGGCTTGAGCTGCTCCAGGCTCTTGTCTGGCTCCTGACATCTGTCCCCCAGCATTTCACCCCTCTCGGCGCAGGGTCCCCGTGCCGGTCCCCGCCGCAGGCTGGCACACGTCGCTTCGTGCTGGCCATACCTCGTGCTGCGCCTGGACAAGGGCATGGTCTGCCACCAACCGTACCGCTGTCCTGGCTGCTGTTCCCGTCCGTGTGAGCGCTTCCATTCTCTGTGTCCATCCATCCGCTGACGTTTTGTGTTCGCCGTTTATCCATCCGTGAAGGGACGCGGCGGCAGAAGAGCGGCAGGGACAGCTGCGGCGCCTGGGGGAGCCATTTGGGGAAAGAGCAAAAATCCAAGTACAGTTTAATCAAACAGTGCCTATGGCATAGAGTGTTTGCAAATTGTCTGAGGGTTACAAGTGTCCAAAAGGTGAAGAGACCGGGGTGGAGGAGGAATCGTACGGGAGATGAGCCAGAATGAGGAGAAATGGAATTAAGCTGATCAAAGGCAGTATTTGGGGTGAAGTATGGCAAAAAGTGGCTACAATTCCTTGTTAGGTTTATCCCCTCCGTTTTTCTCCGTGAAACTCGCAAAGCAAAATGTAAACTGTTAAGCACTGACAGATGTAGCTGGATTGCAGTTTCAACAGGCTGTTACCAGGCTGGAGGTGCATGCGAGTTGCAAGTGACTCTGGCAGGGCTGAATTTCCCAGAAAGTCTCCACTCCTAAATAGGGCTTGTTCTCTTTTCCTAGACAGAAGCAGTTCGTTAGACGGCACTCTGCAGGGACCAGGCCGGGGTACAAAGCGCTATTCCCAAGATTCCCCTCCATACAGTGCTCCTCTCTCCCCCAAGTTACCAAAGAATGACCGTCACCCTTTGGAAGGTGAGCACAGTGTCTCTTCCCAAAGCTGGCTGTTTATAGCGACTCGTAACGGATGCAGCAGAATCCGACTGCAATGCCAAACCAAGCCGTGGGTTTAGGAAGTCTGCTTTGCTTTGTCTCTGGCATGGGTCGGTGCTTGGTGTTTCAGAGAGAAGTGAAGAAACTGTTGTACACCGAGGCAGGTAGCCCAAGCAGTTGTGCAAGGCGTGTGGAATGCAGGCAGAATTCCTTCTAACCCTGATAGTGATCAGCTAATACCATAAAACCTGGGGTTTAATTACTCATATTTTAGCTTCCATCGCTATATATGGTATTAATGGTCATAAAACTGCCCAGTTGCTTCAGTCAGTCTCCCCCTGAACTTTTCCATGATGGCTTGCTGCAGTGTATTCTACAGATGCTGATGTGCAGCTGTACAGCTGGGAACTGCTGCTCTTTCCCAGGATCCCATCTTGTTCTTCACAATCCTCACTAAACAGCGCGGCATGTTTCGTTAGCATGTGCTTCACCAGCTAAATCAAATCACCTCCTGCAGCACTGCTGCTTCCTGCAGCGTCAGTCGAATAACTGATGCAGATGTGCCCTGCCACGTTCTCAAAAGTAATTGCAGAAATGTCCTCTTTGGTCCATAGGTGTCACTTGCATGTGCAGGGGGTCTGGGTAGCTGGAGGACTCTGAACCTGAGGAGGAGTCTTCAGTAAATATGCTTCCACCTTCCCTTTTGTTTTGCACTGTAAATACTCCATAATGCAGAGTGGAGATTTAGCCTTACTAAAGCCTTTTAATCGATGGCGAAATTTGCCAAGCAGTTAGCCTCAGTTCTTTGTAATACGTTCCTGAAAAAGTGCTGGAGCCTGGTAGCTGGGCTCCTAGTCCAGTGGATTTGTGCTCTGTTGCTGTCCCGCTAGAGTCACTGTTTCCCAGGTTCTTGCTGGGTGTGCTGGGCTTGGGCTGTTGATCCCAGATTTGAGAGTCAACAGCCTCTTGTGCACTGCGGTGTAATTTTAGTCTCCATCCCTCACCATGCCCTGTGCTTTTCAGGCCCTGTGCTCTAATCACAGCTGATCTGAACTTGCACCATATGATGGACAGGTTCTAGTGGCCTTAGTATCTAAATTGATTAAAACTGTAGGTTTGTCACATAGCTGTTGTGAAGAACAAGGTTACCTGTGGGACTGTCTCGTGTATATTGACAAGTCAAAAATTGTTACCTAGGGCCCAGTCCTTCTAACATCTCTTGATACACGTCCTTCCTCGTGTCCTCTAATACATCAGACACTGCACATAGGTAACCATTAGCAAAGCATGTCAGCCCCTACTGGCCTGGCAGTGAAACGTGCAGTGCTTTGCCTGTTCTTGGAGCTCAGTGGTGTGCTCTAAGGATTAAGGTGCCTTGTTTAGGTGGTGATCACAGACTCTCTGTATGGTCAGTGAAAAGGCTTCTGTAACAGATAATTCTGAGCAGGAGCCTGCTTAGGTTGTCTAGAAGATTGAATCTTAGTCTACTTCAGAGTGTATTCAGGTACCTTTGGGCCTTTGAAAGGGACATGCCGTCTAGATGCCCACATTACTCATTCATAGAAGCAGAGGCAAGTGTGCAGACTGTGTGCCTTCACAGAAGGTGATGATTCTCTTGGTTTGTGAACTTCCTACAGCAACTTGGTCTTGGTCCATTCTTGGTCCAAGCAGGAGATGTACAGGGCAGGGAGAAACAAGGTGCGATTCCAAATCTCCACCATGAAATTCAAGTAGAAGCAGGAATATTTGCATTTCAGAGGGCATTTTTTAAGAATACGAGCCTGAAGTGCTCAGATAGGTGTATTTCCTGAGCAAGGAGGTGTGTCTTCTCATGGTGATGAGCTCCCTCAGAAGAGCCTATTCTGGCTGCAGCACCTGAACTATTTCCAGTTTGCCTAACTGAAGGCAGTGAGTAGCAGGGGGAAGCCTCCATTCATTATGCCCTTGGGCAGAAAGGCAGAAAGACAAGGAGGGGATCTCTCTTCATACATTGTTTTTCCTCTTACACCCAGTGCCATTAATGTAGCTTTTTGCTAAAAAGCTGCAGTTCCAGCACAGTGGGAACCCGCTTTTCAAAGACTATCATTTGTTGGAAACAGTGGGTGTTTAGTAGTTGTGCAAATCAGATTTGTGCTTGTGGCCAAACTCCGTGTTTTAGCAGTAAAACTGCACTCTTGAATCTATAGCACTGTTTGTTTAATTAAACTTTAATTATCTGCTCCCTGCCTCTCCACCACTAATTGTGGCATGTTTTCCTACAATGCTCCAAAGGCAAGCCTGTATTTAAAACTAGCAGTTTGTGTAAGAATCTGCCTAAGAATTAACCACCTCCTCCTCACTCCAAAGCTAGTTATCGAGGGCAGAAGGATTCTGGATAGTGTATGTGCCTGAAAGCAGTCTGTGCGCTGCCACTTGCAGAAGCATGTTGTCTTCTGCCACAGATGATTCACAGAGCTAGTCATCATTTTCCTCTTGCCTTGTTTCCCTCTCCCCTCTCTGGAGGTATCATTTGTGTAAGCAGTTCTCAGTGTGTTTGTATTTCTTTTTAAGAAAGTCCGAGGCCTCTCTTTCACTGACCCTACCGAGAAGCCTCCAGCTCTGCTGCAATATTTACAACACAACCAAGCATTCACCAGCCCAGAGACAGGGAACCTGAGGATGAGCATGCAGCTTTAATTCTAGGCAAAAAAAGTAGTGCTCCCAAGTTGTGTGGCTTCATACCGTTCTTCAGATGTTTGACCATAAACACATGTGAGAACTTGATCACATATTTGAAGAATGCATCACAGTGCATTCACATCAGAATAATGACAGTGTGTTAATTGTTGAGTTAAATATGTTCTGGATCCTTAGTGTTGCACCAACATGAACCTATGCACGTGGTCTTTCAGCCTCCCAAGCTGCAGTCTTCGCTAGCTGAGGTCTGAAATTCCTTCTGCTGACACACATCCCTCTGCGTGAGCTTTGGTGTCGTCATTAGCAGTTGGACGCGTGCTTCTGCCTGACCCAGCACATCTGGGGCTTCCTAGCGAGCTGTGGCTGTGCGTCACTCGCAGAGGGAGCCGGGTTTCCCTGGAGGCTGGAGCTGAGCAGCGCGGACCCCTGCCCGTGCCGTGTCTCCGCGGTGCCAGCCCCCGTCCTGCTACAAAGCACCCAGGGCAGTGCAGCGGGCTGTGCCCCCCGACTGCTCTCACACCACCGCGCGTTCCCGTGAGTCGGACATCACCCTTTGCGCAGATGTTCCAAGAAGTGTGTATTTAATGGGAAGTGGTTTGTGTTTTAAGAAAAACTGTCCCATTGTTGGAGAGGAAACCCAAGGTAGCTTCTGCGAAGGAGCTCCTACGAAGTGCCAATGGTGCAAGTCACATCCGCTGTGTGTCTCAGCTCGGGCCAGGGAGTCTCAATCCGCCCTGGGCCAGGGCAGCCAGCTCGGTGCTGGGTTTGCACCCAGTCTTGTGCTGAAATGGGATGGTGGAAAAGCAATGCAGGACAGGAGTGAAGGAGGAGTCCAGAGTTATTCAGGAACAGTCATGAATCAGAAACCCTTGTCTGATGCACAAAGAGCAAGTGAAAACACATCTACCCACATGGGAAACTGCTGACGTGGGCCAGCAAACAGCACAGGTCACCCAGGGAATATCAGTCTTCACATCAGCACTGTTTCTGCATGACATTTTAAGGACGTGCTCTTGGTTTCTAAGAACATCACAGTGGCCTCAAAGCAAATAAATGCAGAAATGCCTCAAATGCAGAGTAAGAAAACCCAGAAGATGGAGGGTTGCATTTAGAAAGGTGATAACCTCACACCTGCTTCCCTGAATTGCTGAACAGCTAGACAAGAGGGGTGTTTCCATCTTACAGCCTAATGAGGTGCAGCCTGGGAAGCTGTGGTCTGACCACCCCAGCTGAACTCACATCTGGGATCTCTGCTCAAATGCAGACAGCAACAGCACCCAAACCAGAGGATCCCAGTTCACAGAATAGCCTTATAGTTCACAGAAACCAGAGAAAAAGTTCACAGAAACCAGAGAAAACAAGTAGCTTCCAAGAAATAGCTCAGGTTGGCTGGGCCCAACTTCTGCAGCACTCGGGTTTGGGCTTGGGCAAGCTGCATCTCCCTTCTCTGCAGCATGGCAGCATCAGCTTAGCAGCAAAGCCTGGGCAGAACTCAACAGCTTTTGGGTCCCACAGGCTGTGACGCCAGCTCTGCACCTTCACCACCATCCCACTTCAGCACAACCAATTGTGCTGGATTCTCTCCTGCTCCTGCGGTCCATGACGTTCCAGGGAAGAAGTCCAGGGCCTGGCTGGGGCAGTTCCCCAGGTTTCCCCCTCCTTGGAGCCTGCTGCAGCGTTTGAGTGGCCACAGTTCAGAGCCGTGAGCTGGTTACGAGTCTCTTTGCTGGTGCTGGTGAAGGTGCTGCAGCTCCCAGCCAGGCCCAGTGGTGCAGCCCAGACATGCACACAGGCAACGCACCTCACAGGAGCTGCTTTCTTCTCCAGCTGCACGACATTGCCAGGTATTTCATGATAAAGAACCCAAGTATTTGAGGATGACTCATGAAGCACCAGGTCCACCTGGACTGAGATTAGGTTGCAAGTGCTATAGTAAAATCTACAAATACGTGGTCCTAGGACGAAAACATCACAGTATAACAGCAAAGCGAGATCTTGCCCAGGTACAAGGGTCACTTGCCGGTCTGCAGATCTGCCTCAGTCAGTGAAACACATCCAGGACAGCTTTCTCCATCCCCCTACCCTGGAAGAGCAGGTGAGGAGGCCAGGCTGGCACTGGGACCCCTGCCTGGGGAGAGCCCTCTGCCCTTTCCCAGCAAGGGGTGCTGGTCACCAGCTTCATTAGGCAGCGAAGGGCCCAGCAGCAGGCCAGGAGGGGTGAGCAGCTGATCCCCAGCACCCTGCTTTCAGGGTGGGAGGATCAGCCCCGTGCCAGTGCTGGCCGCGATGGGACAGCCGAGCTGCTCCGAGGAGCCTGCTGCTCCCTCCTGCTCTGCGCGCTTGCTGCTGCCCGTGCTAAGGCATGAATATCCCCCAAAATATCCCCCACAGTCCCAATGGCCTGGGCCGTTCCCCTGCACGCTAATACCCATGATGTGTGGGGCTTGACTCTGAAACTCAGGGAGCTTCCTCTCCCAGCTCAGAGCAGTTGTGGAAGCAGTAAGAGGCTGCAGGAGTGCAAACTGGAGCTGGTGGTGGCATTAACAGAGTAGCTGTTGCTCAAGTCTGGGTGTCAACCATTATCGCTGCTAACTGGTTGGACTGGAACTTGCCAGGCAAACGCCAGGCTGCAGCGCTTTAGCCGTGCATATTTCGATGTTGGTGCTTTCGAGGAGGCCGCTAATGGTCTAATAGCGGTGTGACGCCTGCTCCCGCAGCCGCATGCGTACGCTGCGCGTGGCGCTGCCTTGCCACGGCTCGGCTCACTGCTCTTGAGCCGTGACGTGGGGCCGCGTGGCTTTCGTGTGCACTGATTGCAGCTTGGTGCGTTCCAGGTGAAACCTTTGTTCTGGGAGATGGCCTCCCAGGGCCCTTGGAGCCTCGCCTGGACCCCATGGACTCTGCCTTGAACTCTGTCAATTCATCCAGCCACAGCAGGAGCTCCAGAGACTATCGCCTGCAAGGATACAGGCACCTGCACCAACCCTCTAGCCTCACTCAGGGCAGTACCTCTGCCTTGCGTAGGCGTAGCTCTGGGGGTAAGAGAGTTAAGAAGCCAGCCCTCCGATTGTAAATTTGGCAATAAAGGGCTTTTCTAACTCCAGTTACATCTTTCTAACTTCAGCAAGTACCAGAGACTGGCCTCTACACTGTTAAACAGGTAGTCTGTTAGGTTTAACAGTAGTTCTAGAGACGTGGCAGATGGGTGGGTGGAAATACGGACAGGTGATGCTTGCAGGGTCAGCTCTTTGGCTTGGTGACTAGCTGGGACGTGGAGGTCAATGGATAGGAACAAGCAGGCAGGAGCTGAATTTGTGAGCATGGACAGGGGCTGTCAAAGCGGTAAATGGGTGTCCGAGTCAGCGAGGATGGCCGGGGAGTGGCCGGGGCTATGAGAACTGTCTGATCAGGGTGGGAGCTGGCGTGGGCAGCCAGGAGGATGGGTGGATGCACAAATGGTACTCGTGTAGAGGAATAGCAGCAGGAGAGCTTTGAATTGCAGTAAACCACACATCAAATCCAAGTGTTTGCAAAAATATTGTAATTTTACGTGCACGGCGTCAGTAAAAGCCTCTAATAAGCTCAGGCTGCTGATGCCTTGATCTGTCTGCTTCCCCTCTACATCTGTGCATACAGGCACAAGAGAGCTGAAACAACCGGCTGTGCCATGCCAGCACTTGGAGAGCAGGACTTGCGTTAGCTCGGGTGGTGTTTCAAGGCAACAGAATTTTGCATTTGGGCTCAGTCCAACAGAAAATGCAGCCGATGAAAACGTAGAGTAACTTTGCCGTGTTAAAATTGCTGAAGGTGGTGTTCTGAGGGGGGGAGAGGGGAGAAGCGGTGCTTGGGGAGAGGAGTGGGAATGGAGAATTGTTGTCTGCAAAGGATGGAAACAGCAGGTGGGGAACGAAGAGTGGGAATGCGGGGCAAACCTCACCTGAAGGACAAGGGCAATGGGAAGTGGGGTTTTAGGGTGAGTAAAAGGGCTAGATGTAGAAGGCTGCCCCGAAAATAGGGCGTAAGGAGAGAGAAAAGGGCTTCGGTGCTAGACCTGTGCCTCGGGATTCTCTCAGGTGTGGCGTGGACGTGCCCTTCGCATTGTCTGTGCCATTGCTTCGAGAAAGGAGACTGAATGGTAGATCAGGGTGAATGTCTGCGGGAATGCTGCTGCAGTCACACCTGGAGTAACTGCTGCTGTCTTGCAATTACACCCCCAGGTTCAGACAGATACCTTGGATCTCGGGATGTGTCACGGCTGAACAGCCGAGACCCCTCGTCCTGGACGGTGGAGGAGGTGATGCAGTTCATTCGGGAAGCGGATCCACAGCTGGGACCCCACGCTGACCTCTTTCGAAAACATGTAAGTGTTTCTGTGTATGTATATATGGGTGTGTGAGTGTATGTGTATGTATGTATATGTATACATATAATGTATATGGGTGGGGAATATATCATCTGATGAGGAAAGTCTGAGAGTCAGAAGAACAGCAGCACTTCATACCAGCTGGAGTTTTGTACTAAGGAGAACATCCCATAAATCCTACTCGAATCGTGTCCAGGCTCGGGGTCCTCTCACTCAGAAATCGCAGGGGTGAAGACGTCTCAGCCTGGTTCAAGCTGCAGGGCTGCTGCCTTTGTGCGTGCAGAGAGCTCAGCTTGGAGCTGGATTTGAACCGCAGCACCAAAAACGCACAGAACTCTTCATCCTGTAATCCTAAAATTCACTTCATAGCAAATTTCTTCCGGCAAGAAACATGTTCCAAGTGGAATTCATTCTGTGAATTGCTGTTAGACTCCTATAAAAAGGGCTCTCCTAAAGCTCTGGTTTTTGTTCATATCTTTAAGTGCGAAATAGCTGCAGCCATGCAGCGTGGAATTTGTACAATTAAAGCTACAACAATTTTGGCAGCTCCGTGTCCTGATTCCTGCCAGACAGTTCATCTGTCCTCTGCCTTTTCCTTCAGTCCATTACCTTCTAGTGCTTGTGAGGTCAGAAAAGCAGTGGGAGGAAGTCCTTGCCGTGAGCTGGAAGCGACACAGCTTCTGTGCCAGCCAGGGGGAAGCATCTCCCCTGCCCGCTGCCTCGGGTCTCATTGCGGGAAGGGGAGCCCATGCTCAGTGTTCCCCTGTGACGGCACTGAGCTGGCTTTGCTCTGCGTGGTCACGTCTGTGTTCACGTTGCAGCTGGAGTCGTAGCTCCCACGCGTCCCGCAGGTCTGCAGTGATTCTGTGAGCTGGGGCTGTACCAAGCCCTTCCCCAGGCAGGAGGAGAGGCAGGTGGGATGCTTCTTGCCATGTGCTGGGCTGAGACGATGCTCCCTTTTTCTTTTTTTTTTCAGTTAGTTCTATTTTAGAATCACCAGTAATTGAAAAATGTTTTGTTTTAATTATGCAAGAGAGTGCTCAGCAATCCTGAGGAAGAAAATCCTTTCTTCGCTTTAAGAAAGGAGGAACAGAACAAACCTGGTACAGGAGATCTTACTAGAAGTGAGACCTAGCTGAGCATCAACACAGGACAGAATTTTCTCTTGTCAGAGAGAGGCTGTGATTTTTACTTTTAATAAACGTGGTAGTAAACATTTTTTTCATGGCAACTCGTCCACTGCAAAGCTCTGGGCCAAGCCAGGACCACGTAAAGGAAAGGAGTGCTGCAAGGGATGACAGTCTGAAAAACTTCTGCTAGCAGATGCTAAGTGCAAAGCTGCTCTCCAGGTTCTTCAGGCTTCACGATCCCTCCCCTCCTGAGCCTCAGTGAGGGGCGCATCTGGCTCCGCTGCGAGGCAGGAGGGACTCCTGTAAGCCACGCTGCTGAGATCGGCCCTGCTGGAGATGAGATGCTCCACTTCCCTGCTGCTCTGCCAGCTGCAGGGCATTTGTTTAGAGACTCCAGACAGCTTTGCGCCTTGTGGCCATCTCTTTGGGTTTACAGGTTTCTGTCCCTGGCCTCCTTCTCCGACCTTGACTCCTGCGCGGCTGTTTTTCACGTGGTGAAGTCCAGCCTGCAGAGCACTGCGTGCGTGGCAGTGGGACGGCTGTCAGGGCGGGTGCATCCTCTCCCAGGACGTTTCCCCTGCACCGGGGCAGCAATGCCCTTGAGTGAGAGACTGCTCCCGAGCACTGCCGCTGCCTGGGAGGGCTGCGTGATGAGTGCCGGGCCAGAAGGGCTGCAGGCCAGGGACCTGCCTTGCTGACGAGCAACTGGAGCAGTGTGCTCCCTTGGTGGGCACCTGGGAGGCCCCTCTGCTGTGCAGTCATCGGGCATCGTTCCCCCCATCCCCTTCTCTCCCTTCTCCCTGCCTCTGTTCAGGAGGTGCTGACCACCAGCTCGGCACGGCTCCTGAGCGTTCACCGCCCCGCAGCAGGGTTTCAGCAGCTGTGCCACCACCACATGGGGTCCCAGGCTGATCCCCTGTGCCGCAGGCAGGGCAGGAGGCAGGATGCCCACACCGGGGTGCGGAGGCTACGTACAAGCTGCCTCCTTTGCTGTTGAACGGTATTCTCGTGCCTGGCCGTGCTGCTTCAGCTGGTGGCGTTTTGGGCACAGCCTGGTTAACAGGAAGGGTTTGGGCTTACCGGTGTAAATGGCAGGGAGCTGCTGGCAGTACAGCTTGTTGGGCTGCTTGAGGAGCGGTTCACGCTGGGCAAATGCAAACCTGAATGAGCCATGAGGACAAAACCTTGCCTGGCCTGAGCTGCCAGCAGCAGCCGGAGCCAGAAGGCACTTGGTTGTCCATCGGTTTACGAGTTGCCCTGGGCAGCTGAGATGCTGGAGGCTGGAGGTCACAGCCAGGCTCTGATGGGTGCTGTCATTTCTCCTTCTTGCAGGAGATCGATGGGAAAGCCCTGCTCTTGCTGCGCAGCGACATGATGATGAAGTACATGGGGCTGAAGCTGGGGCCAGCCCTGAAGCTAACCTACCACATTGACAAGCTAAAGCAAGGCAAGTTCTGAGAGGACGCTTGGCAGGACGGATCCTGGAAGCTCTGCTCCTGGCCATCCACACCCGCACTCACCTGCAGACAGGTACGCATGCACACACACCCACCCACGCCGCCGACGGACGCCTCTCCGACCCCGGCCTGCTGCAGGGACCAGCCGCCCGCCCCTGCCCCCAGCAGCCAGGCCCCGCGGACCTTGGCAAGGAGGCCGGCACTCGGCCGGCCCTGGCCTCCGCACCGACCGCGTCGTGGACGTCCGAGCACCGAGCTGGTGCCGCTCCGCAGGCTCCTGGTCCTGCCGCCCTGGGACTGAGGAGCTGCTCTGGGCAGGAGCGGTGGCAGAGCCCTCGGGACGGGGCTTGTGCTGGCTCCTCTCCCTCTCGCTGCATTGCAGGAGCACCCGGCCGGCCCTGCTCTCCCGGCCTCGCCTGCCCCGGGCGGCCCGCGGTCCCTGGCCCCTCGGACGCTTTGCGCTTCGCTGTGCCCCCGTGGGCAGCCCGCCTGCAAGAGGGACGGCACCTGCGACCGCACTCGGCCCTCATAGCATGACGGCTGGCTTAGAGCAGCAACCACCCCGCTCCCCGTCTTCCACGAGAGCCCATCCGCCCGCCCCGGGGCACCCTCACCGCCCGAGCACTGCCTGACCCTCTGCTCCTGGCCTTCCTCGTGCTGGGGACACCGGGCTGGCGACGAAGGCCTTCGTATTTATTTCTGACTGGGGAGGCTGGGGAGACCACGCGGCCAAGGAGATGGAGCGAGCCGCAGGAGAGCCGAGGAGCGTGTCTGGGTCTGGCGTACCCGTGGCAAGGATGCGTCTGGGTCGGCGTTGGAGGCTGGCTGGATGCTGTAGGACTCGACTGATCCTTCTCTCCCCCCTTTTTTTTTTTTTTTTTTTTATAAGGAGTTGTCTGTTTAAAATGATGAAATGTTTTTTGTACCTGTTGTTGAACTCGCAGCTCTTGGAGATTTCTAGACAGAGGTGCAAAGGTTCATCTTCCCAGGGGCCCTCCTGGTCCTCTGGTGTCTCGCTCCGTCCCAGCTCGGCGTGTGCGAGCGGCTGTTGGGTCTGGCAGGGCAGAGGATCCCGACCTGGTGACCAGCCCTTGCATTGCTCTTCCTGCGAGGGCTTTGCCCTGCCCGGGGGCACCTGTTTGTTTCAGACAGTCTAATGTATTTATTTTTGATGGCACTTGAGCGGTAATCCTCTGTCCCAGATGCGTTACTGCAGCTGCAGAAGTACCCGAGCGGAGGCCGCCCGGTCGTGCCGAAGCCGCATCCCCAGGGCAGCCGGGAGCACCCTGACCCCAGCCCGCGTTCAGCTGGGGACGGCAGCGGGCCTGGGGCTGCGGGGTCCCTGCAGCATCTCCTGCCCCGGGCTGGGGCGGGACAGGGCAGGGCTGACCCGGGAGAGCCGCCGGAGCCAAGGGTCGGGCGCATGCCCACGCACAGCGCGCTCCCATACACGCACGCGCTTCCTTCCTGCAGTGACCAAAGGGTGGGGACAGGGGGATCTCCATTGCAAGCACTTCTTCTCCTGTCTTTAGGTCACCCTCTTCTGCATACAAACGTCTCACACCCTCGTCCGTGCAAGCCTTGAGGGCCCTGGGCAGCATCAGAAGGGGCCCCCGCGGTGAACAACCCTCCAGTCTCTTGTGCTGGGTCAGGTTTACCCCTAAGGGGAAAGTTGCAAAAAAAACAAAAAAACAAAAAAAAAAACAAAAAAAAAAAACCAAACCCCAAAGTAATAAAATGGCTTTTTGTTGTACAGCAAGGTCTCTGCTGCACTCCCTGCTGCACCAGCATGGTCAGAGGGAGGTGGGGCTCCGGCCACCTCGCAGAGCCCCGTCGCTCACAGCACTGGCCCCGGGACACCCCTCGTTTGTACCCGACGCTGATCCCGCTGGCCCGCTGCAGACAGGTCCCCGTGCGGGGTCAGCCAGTGCTTTCCTCTGCACTTATTTTACGTTGATTTGTTTATAAATAAAAGAATAACTAAGTACGTTCCTCACCGGTGGTCGTGTATGCACTGGGGGGAGCGCACGGCTGGGCCCCCGGCAGCGTGTTCCCACAGGCACCCACCGTGGGGGTAAGCCTGGGCGGTGCGGGGTCAGGACAGACGGACGGACCCCCGGCTGCTCGGCCCTGCTCTGCAAGCGCTGCCGGGCGGGGAGCTGGGCAGACCGCAGCAGGTCCTGCACTGCTTCTCTCCCGGGTTGGACGTGCTTGGTGACCGCACAAACGGCACGGCCTTTCTGGAGCCAGCTCAGCACCCGCTGGCATAAAATCACAGAATGGTTTGGGTTGGAAGAGACCTTAAAGCTCATCTGGTTCCAACCCCCTGCCGTGGGTCTAATGGACACCTTCCACCAGCCCAGGCTGCTCCAAGCCCCATCCAGCCTGGCCTTGAGCACTTCCAGGGATGGGGCATCCACAGGTTCTCTGGGCAACCTGTTCCAGTGCCTCACCACCCTCATGGTGAAGAATTTCTTCCTAGTGTCTATTGTAAACCTACCTTCTTCTACCTTTAAACTCTTGGCCCTTGTCCTGTCACTACACCCCCTGACAAAGAGCCCTCCCCAGCTTTCCTGTAGCCCCCTTTAGGTGCTGGAAGGCCGCTGTAAGGTCTCCCCGGAGCCTTCTCTTCTCCAGGCTGAACAACCCCACCTCCCTCAGCCTCTTCATAATAGAGCTGCTCCAGNGCAGAGCTGCTCCAGCCTCTGAGCATCCTCGTGGCCTCCTCTGGACCTGCTCCAACGGGTCCCTGTCCTTCTTGTGCTGGGGGTGGGGTCTCACAAGAGCAGAGCAGAGGGGGTGAATCACCCCCCTCGACCTGCTGGCCACGCTGCTTTTGATGCAGCCCGGGGTACGGTTGGCTTTCTGGGCTGCAAGCACACATTGCCGGCTCATGGAGAGCTTTTCATCCACCAGTACCCCCAGGTCCTCCACAGGGTTGCTTTCTAGGCACTCATCACTCAGCCTGTATCCATGTTTGGGACTGCCCCTTGCACTTGACCTTGAACTTCATGATGGTCACACAGGTCCACCTCTCGAGCCTGTCCAGGTCCTTCTGGGTGGCATCTCTTCCCTCCAGCATCAGCCACACCACACAGCCTGGTGCCATCGGCAAACTTGCTGAGAGTGCACTCGATCCCACTGTCCGTGTCACCAACAATGTTAAATAGTGCCGGTCCCAATACCGACCCCTGAGGAACACCAGTCGAGTGTGACCATCCAGGCAGTTCCTTAGCCACTGAGTGGTCACTCAAATCCATGCCTCTCCAATCTGGAGACAAGCATGCTGTGCAGGGCAGTGCCCAATGCTTTGCACAAGCCCAGGTAGATGATGCCAGTTGCTCTTCACTTATCTACCAACGCTGTCACCATGTTGTAGAAGGCCACCAATTTGTCAGGCACAATTTGCCCTTAGTGAAGCCATGTTGGTTGTCACCAATCACCTCCTTATTTTCCATGTGCCTTAGCATAGTTTCCAGGAGGATCTGCTCCATGATCTTGCCAGGCACAGGGGTGAGTGACTGGCCTGTAGTTCCCCAGGTCTTCCTTTTCTCCCTTTTTACAAATGGGGGTTATGGTTCCCCTCTTCCAGTCACTGGGAATTTCACCAGACTGCCACAACTTCTCAAATATGATGGGCAGTGGCTTAGCAACTTCATCCGCCAGCTCCCTCAGGACCCTCGGGTGCATCGCATCAGGTCCCATGGACTTGTGCACCTCCAGGTTCCTTAGATGGTCTCAAACCTCTCTTACGGTGCGTGGTACCTCATTCGCCCAGTCCCTACGTTTCCAGTTCCTGCTCCAGGAGCGCGGTTGTTCCCAGGGATGTGCAGGCCCAGCCCTGCCTGGAGCATGTTACCTCGTGCAGGGCACTGCCCGCGCCCCCCATGAGCTGGGCACCAGACCCCGTGGGCTCTCGGTGGGTCCCAGCACCAATCCTGCTCCCAGTGCTGGGAGCTCAAGGGTGGGAGCACTGGGCAAAGGCCATGGAGCTTTGGGACAGACGGACTGAGGGTCCCCAGCAACCCGGGGTGAGGAACCGGCCAGGGTTTACTCCGCAAGAAGGGGCACAGCACCCGTCTCAGGGGGATCCTGCTGCACCCATAAAACGGGCACAAAACCGTCCCGGAGCGAGGGTGGCCCCTGCGGGCAGGTGGCAGCAAGCGCGGCCCGGGGGACACGGGGACAGCATGGAGAGGCTGTGCTGAAGGTCCAGGAGTGGTGTCGGGGAGGGACACGGGGTACGCAGCAGCTGCTGGGGGGCTCCGTGTGCTCCAGGCCTGGAGGTCCACCGCCGGGTGGGGTGGGAGAAGTGGCCATGCCAGGCTCCCCAAAATGTCCCTCCTGCAGCCTTGACTTTGCTGCCTTGGGGCTCACTGGTCAGATGGCTCCAGGCCCCAGCTCACCCCAACAGCTGCTGGGTTTTGGGGTGGTGCTTACAGCCTGGGGTGATGGGAGCGCGGGGTTCCAATGCGCCGGTGCCCAGCTGCAGCCCCACCAGCATCTCCTCCCAGGAGGGGGCGAGCTGCCCACCTCCCCTCCCAGCCTCCAGGCTTGGTGCACTGGTTTCTGCAGCTGGTCCCAGCCGGTGGCCCCAGATCTCTTTTGTGGCTCCGTAAAGATGCTCCATAACCACAGCTCTGCCAGCACCGTCCAGGAGCAGTGCCAGTGGTCTTCCTGCCCACAGCCCCACAGCAGAAGGGCCCCGGTGGGGGCTGGATCTGGCCCGGGTCTGGGAAGGGACCGAGTCATCCAGGCTGAGGCTGCCGCACTGTGGTGCCACGGCCAGGTCATGGAGCAACCGTGGTCCCTGCCGTGCCCCAGGGCCCACAGCACTGGGCTCCCTGCAGGCCCCGGGGGCCTGGCTGGCCCCCAGCACGGGTCGGGGGCCAGGACCATGCACCCCCACTGCGAAGCCACCTCCTCCTGCTCCCACAGCGGAGCAGAGGGCCTGGGGGGTTCACCAAGGGGCTCGCAGTGTGGAGGCGGCCCAGGGGGCCAGGTCAGCTCAGCAGGCTGCAGCCCGGCCCCAGGCAGAGCAGGCAGCAGGGACGGCCACGTCCTTCCTCGGGCGAGAGGAGAGCGGGGCTGGCATCGGGTGTCCACAGTGCCCCTTGCCTTGAGTCCTGCCCCCCCTGCAGCTGCACCCCGCTCTCAGCCCCAGCTGGGGGCACTCAGCTCTCTCTTGATGACCATGTAATTAACTGCTGCTGAAGGAAACATGCAGCCATTTCCCAAAGCTGAAAGCAGCCATTCCCCCAGCACCCTGGCCCCACATCAGGACATGGCTCAGAGAGGGAGGCCTGCAGAAGCTCCTGCTGTCCGGCCCTGCCCCTGACACTCGCAGCATCGCCCCTTGTGGGTGGCTCTGCACAACAGCAGGCCACCTTTGCTTGCAGGCACCAACCAGCAGCATACAGGGGCTGAGCTGGACTCTTCCTATTCCCCCCTGCTCAGCCTCTCTGGCTTCGCACCGCTGGTCAAGGCAGGGAGAAAGTGCTGAGCAGTACAGGTGTGCGAGGCTGGGCTGCATCCTCAGAGACACAAAGCAGCTGGAGGAGAGCACAGAGATGCTGCTGAAGGGAAACTGCTGCAACAACTCACCCAGGTCTGAAGCCCGCACCAGCGTGTGAGCAGGGCTGGAGCAAAGACAGATGAGGAGTGGACAGGAGTGACTTCAGAAATACATGTCTAAAAAACCACTGCAAGTGAGGGTAATTAGCCAATGCAAGCCAGACAAAGTTAAGTTAAAAGTTAGACGATGTTACACTGTTGTCCTTTTTCTCCCTCTGAGCTACAGACGTAATATAGCAAGCATTTGGCTAGTTAGTTATTTTATTACAAATAATCATTTAATGACCAAGTCAGTTGCACAATTTTGGCCAAAATAAAGATATATCAGAAAAAAAGAAAAGGAAGTTGTGTTACAGATAACAAGTGACCTTATAGGGCTAGAGAATCAGCCATTTTATGACTGGTGTTTTGTTCAGTACAGAGAGCATCTCAACTCTGTTGATAATTTTTTCAGAGATGTTAAGTGACACACACAGAGAATGCTTAAAGCTTTTCTGACTAAAAGCAGCTTTACAATGTGTATTTAAAATAATTAAGGAATAAAGCAAGAGGGGCTTTGGAAAAGGTCACTTCAGATGACAGAACAGTGCTTAATAAAGTTTGGCATCAGACAACACGAGAGTTAGTACTCAGCCAGGCTCGAGACATACAGCTTTCTCCAAACTTTAATGAACTGAAGATTTCTGAACATATGACACTTCAGACAACTGAGAAACTTTCTTCCGTTCTTCTGAATTACCAGAGACCAAAACCTGTGTTGCTTACACTGCAGCAAGAGGCAGGAAAAAAATGAGAGTGCATTTCCCACCCCAGAACTGCAAAGCTGAGCTCATCATCATAGGACAGCACACATCTACAAACTAAATCAAGTAACACTGTAGGCAAGTTGCTAAGCCCCTCCGTCAGGAAATAGCACTTCTGTATTGCATTGAGTGCGGGACACGCGGCTCCGCCACATAAAAAAGGCAAAGGAAGGCTCCGCTTCAAATCAAAGAAAAAGCACCATGAACTGTTCAGTCCAAGGTAAATCACAACGGGAGCTTTTAAAGGCAGCATCTGAAAGTAGTTCACTTTCTGTTCTGTACCTCCCCCTTGATGCAAGGAGTTGAAATTTCCCAGCCCAAGAAGCAGCACCAGCAAACACTGGCATAGAAAGGGCTAACAGTTACGCCTCGTTTCAGGCAATGATGGGCTTTCCTGACAGTTTTGCTTTTTTTTCACATGATCCAAGTTAATTGCATCCCTGCAGAGTGACATATCACAGTTAGAGCAGATCATGTTCCAGATTAACTCTTCTATTCCAGGAAGATTTTCCTGGTTAAAAGTTCATTGCCGGCAATGAATGCACCAAGACCGCCAGTGCCAAACATTTTTAAATACTATTAAAAAAAAAAAGTCCCCCCCTGCCTCCCTCCCCCAAAAAAGACTGCATAAGACTGCATAAAGCTTAACAGACCCATCCTCTGCAGCACAGCACAAGAACCGAGTCCCCAAATCTAGTATCATACCCATTATTTCACCAGTAAGTAATAAAGACTGCTCTGGGAGCAGAAAGGCTGGAGAAAGCAACACAACTGCCAGTGTCCAAGATATAAACTCATGCCAGCATTACCATGCATTAGGAAGGAAGTATGCAACAAGATTCTCCCCAACACACCAAATCCCATACCCAATTTGCTTTTTATCTCCAAGATGGTGCTAACTGAAGAAAGTCTAGAGGTGCATGTGCTGTGATGAGCTCTCTTCCAGAAACAATCAGAATCTATACAGAAAAACAAGACAAGAGTTGAGGAAGTAGAAGGGATTTCATAACACAATTAAAAAAACATAACTTAAGAAAGCCCAAAGCTGACAGTGTTCAAGCTATTGCTGTAAGAATGCCTGGAAAAATCTAATGAGGGCTCTTCTCTTCAGCGAAGACACATCTGGAGAAAGAAAGATAGAAGAGGAATTAGTGACTGTCGAGCAACAGACTGCAATTGTATAGTACACTGAACTCTGAGTCTTACATGCATCAACTCAGACAAACATAAGAGTTCTGACCTGACAACACTCATCCCAAAATAAAAGATATCTTTTAGTTCATAGGGGCATTGTGGCAGTTTTAAAACCATTGGACCATATCCCCAGGAATGCAAGCTCATTCTAGAAGTCAGTGTTTAAATAAAACGCAGGGAATGAGCACTATGAGGCTAAGCATTAACCTCATACCCTTCCCAGCCCTGGATGAGCAGCACTGCCCATCGCCTGTACCAAAAGGAAAACCTTCATTTTGTTGCAGCTACTAACAGAGAGTTGAGCTGAGACTTGAACCCGCAGGTCAGTCAGCTGGACAGGGGATGCATCGCATGTGCCAATTTGACTTTCCCTACCGCTTCATTTTGGGGACGGCCTGCAAGCCACCAGGTATCAATGCAGCACCCAGTACTAGACACGTCAGGGAGCACGTTGGATACTCTCTGTGAGCCAAAGCTTCAGAACTTTAGAGAGGAGTTCTTCAGCTTGTAGTTTGCTGTTGCACCAGATCCGGAAAAACCCAACACCCAAGTGATTCTAGCTACCTTGAGTATTACAAAGGCCCAATACCATGACCAGAGATGGGGAAGTACTTCTGTGCTAGACGTGTGCTAACCCTCATTTCCACTCTGCAGTTAGTTCTGGAAATTAAGGTTTGAAGTGTTCTTTGAAGGAAAGGGGGAGAAGTGAAGAGGTGGACATCCTTGATCCACTGGCATTCTACAATAAAACCTCTCTCTCACTCAACATGAGCATACACAAATGCTGCTCAATTTCTCTGAAAACACTACACAAAACCACCCAGAGCAGTGGGGAAAAAGCGCTACATCCAAGAACACCCATTGCACAAAGGGAGAACTCGTTTCAATTTTTTTTTGCTGCTGAAGTTTGGAAGTTAGTGTTTAGTGCCCGTCCTTCATTATTGGGTTATATAGATAGATACAGATATATATCCATATCCAATTTTCAGAAAGAAATTTGCTGTTCCAGGAGATAGGGGAGAGTGGCTGTTTCAAGTATGTTTTTTGGCAAAGGTGAGATGTTGCTCCCCAAATACTAAACCTTCTAAATTCAGTAACCCCTTGCCTGGTTTTGCCTCCATTTTCAGGAATGTGTGCTCTATTTGTGCTTTGTTTCTTTATTTGAAGTCAATCCCAAGCTTCTACATTTATTTTTATACTTTATTATGTGTCAATTTGCTAGGGAAATACACACCCACATCTGTTACACAGACATGAGGTATTATACATCCCCACACACAGCTGGAACATGTGTGTAAGCACCAGCACTTTTTGCAGTGTGCCAGTTTTCTACCAACTGATGTGAAACATTCAAATGCTAGAAGGAGAGATGGGGCAAGGATTTTTTTTTTTCCATAAGGGAAGAGGTTGAGATCATTAAAAGTTACCGGGAATCAGTCATGATTGAATGATGGAAACTTCAGCTCCGTTATCTCCGAGTCAGGCGAGCTGCTGCCACTTCTGTCGCTGTAGGTGTCCCTGCAGAATTCAGAAAGATTTTGTTTTACAGAACACAAGTGCTTTATAGACCTAGTTTTGTGGTTTTGTAGTAAGTACTGTTGGCTGAGGACAAAAAGCAAAGCATGCAAAATTTCCTAGAATAGCTGTCTCTTTGGTAATAGCTTTCAGTCACACTTAATTTTATGGTTTGTGAATTAAAGTTATATATATGTATATATATAAATAAAACAAACATTCTAAGACCAGGCTAATCTAAATGAAATTCAATAAATATGGGACTGGTTAACCATCCATAATCCATTCTTTTTCACCTTCCCAGTAACAGTTAATTGCCTTTAATCCGTTAAACAACTTTTCAGAATCACAAAATAATTTAGATTGGAAGGGCCCTCGGGACAGTCTGACAGCAGGGGCAGCTATCAGATCAGAGATGATTGCTCGGGCTTTATCCAGTCGCATTTTGAAGTTCTCCAAGAGCGGAGAATGCACAACCCTTACTAGGCAGCTTGCACAAATGCTTGACTAATCTAAAGGTGAAAAACAAATTCAGTCAGAACCTCTCTTACTTCAGTTTGTGTCCATTGTTTCTCATCCTCCCATCATGCACTTCTGTAAAAATCCTGTTTTCATCTTCTTGAAAACCTTTTCATAGGTACCGGTGGGCCACTACTAGGCCCCCTCTAAAGTCCCCATAAAGAAAAGAATTTCTTCAGGCTGAACAAGCCCAGTTTCCTCAGCCTCTCCTCAACTGGAAAGTATTCCAGCCTCCTCATCTTCTTTGGTGGCCCTCAACTGACCTCCCTCCAGTTTACCAATATCTTACTTGTACTGGGGGAACCCAAATTATATAGAGCATTCTAGACATGGTCTAGCAAATGCTGAGTAAAGAGAAACACTTTTGTCCATCTACTGGCTTCATCTCTTATTCATACAGCCCAGGATGCTGTTCATGTTTTCTCTATCTCCAGAGCACGCTGAACCCTGCTGGTTTATGTTCAGCTTGCTGTTCACCAAGACTTACAGCACCATGCCAGCAGAGCGGCTCCCCAGCTCCTCAGTCCCCAGCCTGCATTACTGCAAGAGGTTTGTCCTTCCTAGATGCAGGACTTTGCATTTATCCTTGCTACACTTCATAAAGTTCTTTTGGCCCACTCCTCCCGCCTAAGCCCCTCTGAACAGTCATCCCATCCTCAAGTGTATATTGTTCCCCACATTTGGTGTCACTTGCAAGCCTCATGGGTGTGCAATAAGGAGACTTACCTGAACACTCAATAACAGTTACAATAGCACATGAATAAAGGCTGGGCTATAACTGCCACAAATCTTTTTCGATTATATGCTGAATATTACACAATTTGTTAACACAATCACAAAAAACTCCCACGGCAGATAATACTAACTTAGGATGCTCTAGTACAGAGGAAACTTCAGCTCCTCTGCTGTGACGAGCCACTTCAAACTCCATGTGCAAAAGCAGGAAATTAAAATATCCCTCAACCCATGGAGCACTGAAATGAGGCATCATCACACAGAAACACTCTTTACAGCAGATCAGTCAGAGCACAACCAACAGCCGTTCTCCAGACATTGGCACAGGAATTCCTGTGGTACAGCTGCATTGCAGCTTAACCCAGAAAGGCCAGTGCTTTCCTTTTTGTATTGCTTTCGTTTAATAAATTTAGTGCTCTCTCTCTTTGGCATTGTTTAGGTTTTTTGTTGTCGTTGTTACTGCTGTGATTTAGTGCACATTAGCATTTCTACTATAAAAGCACATCCTCCACATTCTTCTTTATAAGGAGAAAGGGGTCACAACCAAAGTGATACTTATTTGCTGCATATTGCCATGTCTACTGAGCAAAACTGCAGGGCAGTAAAGCAGCAGTAGAAGGAAGAAAATGCACTGTTAAAATCTATCCAAAACATTAGTTGTTTTGCAAGCTAACACAAAAGAAAGCTTGAGCCAGCAGAAAAAAAAAATGAAGCTGCAATAACCAGGGCCTATTCTTTAAACCATCAACAGAAACAAGTTTTTCAAGGACCAACCTGTACCTAGGACTTGTACAAGGAACATGCAGAAAACCCCATGAGGTCTCCAATCATCTAAAAGAGCAGGCCCAGCTCAGTTTCCTGGGACATCTCTGATTCCCAACAGGACACTGCAGAGTTACTCTTCCTGAAGTTGGGACCTCACTGTGGGGCAAGTGCAGCTCTATGGCACTGTAGTCAATATTAAAATACAAGACAACAGGCTTCAAGTAGAGTGGGAAGAAGAGGTGCTGCGAGCACCTCCACCCAAGCTACAAGCGACTGGAGAAGAGGAAATGGCCTCAAGTTGCGCCAGGGGAGGTTCAGGTTGGATATTAGGAAAAACTTCTTCACTGAAAGGGTTGTGAGGCTTTGGAACAGGTTGCCCAGGGAAGTGGTTGAGTCACCATCCCTGTAGGTATTCAAAAGATGTGCAGATGCGGTGCTTAGGGACATGGCTTAGTGGCGGACTTGGCAATGGTAGGTTAACGGTTGGACTTGATGATCTTAGAGGTCTTTTTCCACCTAAATGATTCTATGATTCTAAGTACCCCCAGTTACCTTGCAGTCCCACAAAGTCCCACTCTGTGTGAACAAGAGTCTCCAGTTTATCCTGTAGGAAGAAGCACTGCCACATGAGAAATCTGGTGTCTTCCTTCAACCTACCTGGGTGAGAGCCTGCAGCCCTTTTGTAGATAATGTGCGAGTCTTCCTGCAGATGCCAACAAGAGGCCAAAGTATGGGGGAGATGGCTTAATTGGTCTAGAGAGGAACTCAGGGTGATACTGAACACCCACAAAGAATGGATGCTCTACAAGAAAGAAACAAGAAACATTAATGACAAGTCTCTAAGCCTGTGGCTGAACTGCAGTTGAAGACACTTCCTCCCCATCATCAGGGTTTAAATGTGATCAGTGTCTTCCCTATCCCGTCTATTGTTCCTAAATGGACAGGCCCTTTTTTGTGTGTAATTCAGCATGTCATTCTATGCTTGGAATGGTTCTGAGGGAGCCTGGACTGGTCCCACACAAAAGTCTGCTCCATTACCTTCACGGTTTCCCTTGCAGACACTGACACCCACAATCCAATTGCTTGAGTACTCACCTTCCAACTCAACTACTTCCATTCGCTCTCCCTCCTCATCCTGGCCTACAAACTTCAAACCCTGCTCTTCAAAACAGTTTTTCAGTTCTGGATTAACCTAGAAGGCCAGAAGCAAGAAAACCCATGATCTCTTGTACCTGGATTATACAGAGAAGCCCAACACCCACAATACCATTTTTACCTCAAATCTGTGCCTATGTCTCTCTTCCAAAAAATCATGATCCCCATACAGCTTCCCTACACCAAAAGAAAGGTTAATGTCTTAGAGCAAATGCCAAACAATTCACATGATGCCAAGTTTTGACACGTTCATATGATTAGAATTCACCATAATGTGCTACTTCTAGAGGGGACCAAATTGACTGATCTCCATTTCACTGCTGGAACAAAGATTTCAAAGAATGCTTTAATATTCCTAGGTCTCACCTCCCCATACACCCTATATAGGCACCTCATTCCCAGGAAACACTTCCAAACATGTAGGTAAGAAATGCCTTACTCATGATTGAATTCTTCGTTTGGAAGAGCGTTCTTCTCTTGCCAAGCCTCATGGTTCCACCCATTTGCCCAGGATTATGTTCTGGCATGTCTATGACCTGGGAAAAGCATTCAGAGCAGGAAGTGAGACTGAGGGATGCTCAGTCTCAGGCACACTCTGAAACACCTGTTAGTATGATTTTAAGGAAAAAAAAATCAACATCAATATAGAAAACAACTAAACCAACCCACAGAATATTGTCTCGAGAAGGCAGACCAACAGAACTAGATTAATTAGCTGAGTTATTCTAGTAAAGGCTGTACAGAACATATGGAAGGCTTGGGGGTAGTTGGGAAGCTTTAGCATAGGATCTGAGCCAAAGCCTGTACAGATCCCACAATACTAATACTGTGATATTTATTGAACTAAATCTTAAACAAAAACAACTTTACAGAAACAGAACCCCAAAATCAGCATCACTTATACTTTGATAAGTAACTTCATAAGCTTGTTTTTTTGAACAGTCTTTCCTTCTGAGTAACATTTTAAATTATAGCAGAAGCCAGCCTCTATGGTGGTGCCCTGGCTGACACACATGCGGTCTGCAGTCTGAGAAATGCAGGTTCAGAGATCTGTCCACAAACGTTCCAAGGAATTCATGTTTGCCTATGATAATTTCTAAGATCATAATCGAATTTGGTGATATCCGGATTCCACTGGATCTGGGTATCACACATCTTTACTGTTTACTCTGTGATTTCAGATAGCTTTCAAACTGCCCTTTCAGAAGGGCAGTTTTTTTCTTTCACGTCTTAGAACAATAAGCACTACAATCTTCTAAGAAGCAGCAACCACCTACAGTTAACCAGGCAACCTTTGCTGTTCAGATTAATAAGTGATGAAAGACAGACTTAACAGCCACAAGACATAATAATCCAAGCTCTTATCTATACCAACAGGTATGTGCAGACAAGTCACGACATACTCACCACCGGATGAGTGGTTTTGGGGTCAAATTCTGTTGAGTTAGCATCTGCAACGTTACGTTCATCGATTAGAAACAAAGTCCCTCTTGCCACGCATGCGTATACAGCACCTCCCCCAAGTACAACTGTGTCTCACCCCCACACTTCTGGCAAACAGCAGCCTTAGCTGTGCTGAGCCCCTCCGCCCGCACAGAGCAGTCATTTCAGCCCCAGAGAGCAGAAACATAGGACTCTGTCAGCAACGTTTGATATGAATTTCTGACACTGCCCAGAGGTTGCAGTTTTCGGGCAACCAATGCTAGTGCACTCGGTGATGAAAGTGAGGGTCACTCAGGAGAAGTACATATACAACAGTTTTGAATATTTTAAATAAAGCTAGGGAGGGGGAAGGAAGGAGAAGTACTCTGAAAAACACATCCCCCCCCACCCCTCCTGCACTACTAGTGAGATTCAGAATCAGTCTGAGACACTAAATTCCTGTAAAGGAAGTTTTGACAGCAGGAACCTAGTCCATTCAAGCAGTGGAGCCCAGAAAGCAATTCAACTCACTGAAGTAGGTGCAACTGCCTGGTCAGCTGAACTGCGTTTTGGTCTTCATTGCCAGTGGCTATAATGGGATTATACACTGTCCAGCACACGTGGGCATGACTCCACTTACGTGTCTTAATCAGGAGCTGAACCTCACTCTAAGCAACAGAAATTTTTCTGTTGTTAAAAGCATGCCATACTTAATTGAGCTTTATATGAACTGGATATGGAGATTATTCTTTTTTCCTTTGACTTAGCAAAGGAGGAGGAGAATTTTTTATAAGCCTAGAAAAAAAAAAAATTAAATCTACCCACCAATGACAAATTTAAAAAGTTAGAGGTATTACCCAACCAACCAAAATAAAATGTCCAAAGCCCAGGAAAGGGTTTGTGCAATTACCTTGCCAACCAAGAACACTGCGTGCAAACTCCACAACTGCTAACTGCATTCCCAAACAAACTCCTGCAGAAGGAAAGGCAGAACACAGATCAAGTCAGGACATGGGACCACTGAGCCTATACTGCAAAGCACACACGCCTTCACAGAGCAGTCCTGAGTCAGAGGAAAACTTGGAAGAGACAGACCAGTGATTGACTGGGACTTGAATTTAGGGGACTGTTCACTCTGTACCAGGCTGTTTTGACAAGTTTTACACCTCCACACCTCACCCCCCACCTACTCTGCTCACATCACATTTCCAGTCTCTCGCCATGCCCAGCTAGTTTAAAAGCAGTCACACATTTCTTCGGTTCTAGGTTCACAGCCTCCCTCTGAAACTCCTACCCCCTCACTGTAGAGATTCTTTGTCATCATATCCCAACCAACCCTGACTACTTCAGAGCTAACTAAAGATGGTGACTCTATTACCCCATTAAGCTGAGCGGAGACCATTGCTTTCCTCAGCCAAATATCTGCAAAACTGTATATTCTAAATATTCATGAAAATCAGCAAAGCTCTTGCCGCAGTCCAGTTAAGCTGTTATTAAATCTCCTTCTTTTCTTTATTTCTTCTTATGGATGAAAAATGTTTCTCACCTAAGAAGGGTTTTTTCTGTTTTCTTGCCCAGGAAATAGCTTGAATTTTGCCTTCTGTCCCCCGAACACCAAATCCACCAGGAACCAGGACTCCACTGCATGAAGGTGAAAAGACTCTGTTCACATGGGGCTCACCAGCATGGTTCCCCGCAACCATGTACCACCTCCCTCCTGTAAAATCTTGCAAGACCTCACTACTGAAAAGGGTTTTAAAGTGCCCTAAGCAGCAAGGCCTGTCTGCAGCACAGCTTCTGTATGACTACATACGAGGTGTCACAAAATATTTTTGGGGAAACATTTTATAAATACACATTTTACCTTCCCAAGGAATCCCAAATACAATGCAGATTGCAATACTCAAATGGTTCACACTGCGTGATTCATGCAGTCTGCAACAAACACCTGATTGCAAATGCATCACCCAGCCTGGCCCATGCTGAGGAAGACACTGTCTGCAGCATCATGTTGTCCTGACCACAGGCACGAGGAAACTGAATTCTGCAGGAGGTTCTTTGTGCTATCAGTATCACCCAAAGCCTGCTTCCCTGAGGGCTAACAAGCCCCACTGGTTCTTGTTTTCTGGGCTAACTCTTGGCATTTCTCTGCATTCTAACACTTCTTCCCTTCTCACACCTTCTTCCTAAAGAACTGCATACCACATTTACACCTTCCTTCCTCTCTATGATTTTACAGGCCTTTGCCAGTATCTATCCTTTTCCCTCATTTCCTCTCACCCTCTGTTTCCCTGCTAAGCCTGTGCATATCCTCACGTGCACAATCATTTCTATTTCTATTGCTGTCTTTCACCCAACCCCCCCCCATTTTTTCTTTTTTTTTTTTTAAGTAATTGTGTTACATCTTATCCCAAATTTCACTGAGAGGTCTTGGGGCAGTGTCAGAGTGTGCTGGTACAATGCCTAAGTAAAAAGGCCTACGGTGAGGCTCTTCATTCCAAAAGTGTCAACGGTAGCAAGTTTATCAAACATGCTCTAAAGAAATGGCCAGAGTATAAGAATCTTACTGAGCACCACAAAGCTTCTGCCATGCCTCATGGTATCGGACAGGTTCTTCCTGTAGGGTAGCTGGCTCCAAGTCAGCAGAGTCAATATACTGGGAGAAAGATCCAAAAAAAGAATGATGAGATACTGCCACGAGAGTATAAACACAGGGTCTCCTTAGTTCTCAATAAATTAAGATATCATCATTCCCCCTGGATAGCTTTGGATATGTTTCCTGCTAGATACCTGCTTATGTGTTTTCTGGGCTATTTTTCCTGCTTGCTAGTCAACAGAACTGCTTTCCCTCCACCATCACACTAGGGATGCACAAACACAAGCCATGTTTTTAATACCTTCCCCTCTCTGCTGTGACATACAGGAACCTCAAATCCACGTGACTCATACCCATTAAATGTGACGTCTCAATGGAGCACAACGAGATGGGAACACAGCTATGTAGATAAAAACAACCACACAGCAAGAAAAAAACTGAATCACCATGACAAAAAATATACATCGTTTAACCCTCAAGACGTACTGGCGAAAGAATAGGATATGGTGAAACACAGGCTGTTGTAACTAAAGAATACTATGACCAATGTTAGGTATGGGAAAAAAATGCAGATTTTCCAGTGTTTCACCTCCAGTGTCTCTGACCTCCTGAACATTCTGGCTATCCACTAACCCTTTTGAACAACCACTTTTGTCTTTTTCTGAAGCTTGGAATACCGCTAAACAGTTCTTTAACATGATATAAGCTCTCCACGCATGAGACACACAGAACCCATCACCCTTCTGAACCACACAAACACAGCTGTCACAAACTACCCATCGATGAATGCACAGGATTTGCCTTTTACCACTCTTATAAAATCAGTGGAGGAGAAAGGAAGAAAAAAGTATGTCAAGTCAAAAGGTAACCCAAATGTAGAACAGTGCTGCTGTAAATAAAGCATGACTCAATGGCATCATGAATCCATTGGACCTTTAAAAAAAACTTTATTTAAATGAAAGTACGATTTCTGGCAACAGATACACATTTTACCTTTTCAGAACATCTAGCTATGATCAAGACCCTTAAAAGCATCTGTGCAGCTAGCCCAGCACTAAAACCTTAATAAAATTATGAGGGAGAAGCATCATAAAGCCTGTCAGTACCACAAGGTTAACAGCAACAACCCTAAAGAAGGATCACTTTCAACAACTGCCAGAAATTAAAGCAAACATTGCCCTCTTCAAATACATCTAGCGCTCTATCACAGTTCAACATGCAACACTGAGCACTCGAGCATTCCCATCAATTATACAGACACCTTGTACAACTTGCAGGATGAAAGGCTGGTTCGCTTTGAAGCTGTTTTATGGCTGACAACAGATGCTGTAATCCAAGGACAATTTTAAAGTTCACTGGCTGAATCAACTCTCCCTTAAGTTTCTCATAACCCATAGACTTTAACTAAGATGGGTAGCACTGTAAGTAGGAAGTGGGAAATTTATTTGCATGCACACAGACGCACACACACCTTGATGTCAAGTTTATGGTTGATAGCCAGTGCAGAATGTTCCAGTGCCTTAATGACAGAAGCGTAGGAATCTGAAAACTTGGTGTATTTGCCAACAAGTGCAATGGAACATGTTTCAAGGAGGCGGTCATACCTAAAGAAAAATCAAAACATTGGCGTTATTTCATCATTAAGAGGAAATGGGGGCAAGAATCACTTATAATCTATTCAGCATTTCAAGTAATATAAATAGCTAGGCTCTTGGAAGTCTGTCAAAATGGAGATAAATCTACTGTGGAAGAGATGACCTTCTATAACAATTATGACCTAAAAACATCAAAGCAAGAATGGAAGAAAAAAATATCAACGCGAGAGAAAAAGCTTGCATAAAGTTATGTATAAACTAACTTGTCTCTCCTTGTGAAAAGCCACTTTAAACAGAACCAAACTGTCTTTTCAGGAAGCTCTATTAGATCCAAAAAGTCAGCAGTGAACTGTCAGAAGAGAGGATCAAAGCACAACTCCACATATGTTTACATTGTACGGCATCTTCCCACGCTGCTTCTGATTGAGTTCACTTCAGCAGCTAGAAATAAAGAAATAACTTCTAGATCGTAAGTTGTACTGCCTACGCTTTCTGTCCCCAGCATCTGGCAGCATGGGATTTACACAGCATTCTTGGTTACAGCTAAGAGATTCTGTTTAAAGTTTACTTCAGAATTGCTAAATACCTTTAACCAAGTCATTTACTGAGGGATTTCCCCATCAAAATGATATGTTCTTTACAGTGGTCGCCTGTGTTGTAAAGGGAAGCATCTAGATCTTGAAAATTAATTTCTTATAAGGACAGACACGTATAAGGCTTCAGAAAGGGCCTGAATGCTGATTGAAAAGATTCAATTTACTATTTCACAAGGAAGAAGCACTCTAGTCCCCACAAGAAAAAAAACACTGTGTTCTAAGAGTCTTAGATGGAACAGTTAAGAAACAGATGTTTCACTTGCTCAAAAGCACACTCAAAAGGTTTTTTTTTTTTTTTTTTTTTTTTTTTTGTTTT
>VXAA01002100.1:388996-444911 GCA_013399115.1 Anseranas semipalmata
GCTGCGCTTTAGCGCGGGCGGGGCTGGGCTCGGCTCCTGTGGCGGCCGCTGACAGCTGCCAAGGAGCTAACAGCTGCTCTGCACTGGAGGCGCAGAACAGAAAAGGACTTTTGAAGGCCCAAAATATTAAACAGAGTTTTCTTTGCGGTGGTTCCTGTGCTCTTTTTCAAGCGGCTGGGGAGCGGGACTCAGGCAGCTGGTTCCTGCAGGGACAGCGATGAGCCCGAGCGGGCAGAGGAGGGTGGAGGGAAAGCCGGCATACCAGCCCGTTGCAATGTCGGGGTGCTGCTCTTGATGCTCCACGCGGGTTTTCTGCTTTACGTTTGCTCAGTTTTATCCTGTCATAAATTATCCTAGATGTTCCTAGAGTTAGTTATGGAGTTGTTCTTTGTACACCTTAATCACCTAGCTTGTCTGTGGCAAATGTCATTGCCTACATGGGACTGCAATCTTAAATCACTAGATCTCTTGGTTTCATGATGTTACCTAATGCTGCCTCAAGCTTTTTATCTCCTTTGATTTTCCTCCTGCTTTCTTTGCTCTGTCATGCACCTTCCCTGCAATTCAGGTTTGGCCTCTGAAGAGCTCACTGACATTTTGGTGGGTGTTGCGCACATCAGAGAACCTTGTGTATATCCATGGTGAATGGGTTAAGGTTGAAATGCATTGCTGTTGATTGTAGTTCGCGTGCCCAAGTTGTATGCTTTTTGACCAAATCATTGTGCCTAATTATGCCAGATGCCAATGACAGAAAAGAGAGGAAGGAGCCACGAAGGGAAGCCAGGCAGCTTCTTGTACTGTCATCGCCTCCATGGTTTCTATCAGGACCCACCTCAGGCTGCCATGTGAAAGAGGTTGTGTGGCTCGTCTCTGGCCTCCTGGTGAAGATCCTGAGGGGCAAGGCGAGTCTCAAGTTTGCCCTTTTCTAGAAAACGGTGACTTTGCCTGGGGGGATGTAGAAACAGCGTAGGGACACTGACGTGATCAGCTGGACACGGGTAGGAATCGGAAAGAGTAGGAACCTGCTGGTGATGTTTCCCTTTTGGCCAGTGCCGTTGGAAGCTGCTGAGGAGTGTTCTTGGCCTGGGGAGGTGACTGCACGGATCCTGCCAGCAATTTGGGGATGGTTTGGGGGGTGGGTCTGGGCTCTCCTTGCTTCCAGTTACATGCCTGTCCGTCTGTGCTGTGGAAACGTGTGCCAGCAGACTCTGCCAGTATTGGTCTTACACTCTTCCAGTCTGCATCTGCTCTGCCAGCATGTTTCTCCGTGGGCATGTTCTCCCGCACGTTGTTCAGCTCTGTGGGCGAAGCTGCCCCTTGCCTTCCCCAGAGGCAGGCTGTTTCCCCTTGCCACTTGTGGGCAGTGGCAGCGCACAGGGGTGCAGCCTCTGGTGCCCTTGATGGCAGCTCCTCTGAGAAGCATTTCCCATCGGAGTTGCCTGACAGCGCTGTTTTGCTTCTCCATGAAGGGCTCTTCTTGCTTTCTTCTGTTACTCGGGTAGCTTATAAGCAAGAAGAACATTAGTTTCCAACATCTTTTTTAAGGAAGGAGTAGTGGTAGGTGTGATAAAGAGGTGACAGTGAGTGTGCAGAAGTGCAGGAAGGGATGTGGGTGTATGTACATGTGTGTACCCCCTGCACGCGTTGGCTGTGAGCATCTGGTGGCACATTCTGGTAAGGCACAGGGAGGCTGGGTTGTTCCGGGGCTGGGTCTAGATGTCCCAGCTTTTTCCATTTCATGAGTAGGGCATCAGACATCTGACCGGAGCACCTGCTTTATGGGAGAAGGCAGGCCCTTACTTTCAGAGGTGTGTGTAACGTAAACGCGAGCATCTGCTTTTAGGTGCATGAATCATTTCAACAATGCCTAATCAAGGTCTCGGGGGTTGGATATCCAGTGGTGCTTAAGAGACAACTGAACTCACTGGGAGCGATTTGTGAATATTAAATGTTGTGGAATTGCAGTGACCCAGAAAAGTCAAATCTCAAGTTATGCAAAATTACCTGGACTTTTTGGAGGAGAAGTGGGGCAACAGTGGTGGTGGTGTTTCACTCTTTTGCCCTTACGATGTCTTGCTCTTGAGTCTCTCCCATTAAAATACAGATTGTGAGTATCTTCCTTTCAGACATGTAAAACGAAATGAAATGAAATGGATCTACTCTGTTTATTTAACAAGATTTGATTCGCAGCAGAACAAATGAGTTGGAAAGCATTTCGTTCAGATGACTGGCATAGTCCTAATAAATGCTAATGTATTGCAGTGATTATGTGAGGAAAGAATATATTAGAATCCTCAAATACTCGTTTGAACTTCCTTACTATTTAGGTGTGTGTTCATGCAGGAAAAGGTTTGTTATTACAGTTTATATAGTACTATAATACAGTAATATATGTAATTTTATTGCTTACTATTATTAAAATAATAGTATGATATCATCCCGATTATAGGAATCAGGATTTGTATTTCCTTTGAAAAGCACATTTAACATTTTTTCAAGTGAGGGCTTTTCTGAACAATTTCACTGTGTTCATCTTTGGTTTTTACTTTTTTTTCTTTGACTGCCTTACAATTCCACAGAAAAGTTGATTTTGCCTAATTATAATGTCTGTAAGATGCAAGCCCTGATCTACAAGCAAAAGGAGGCCTGTGAGGTTGCTGTGCTTCTGCAGGCCCTCATAAATCTACTGAAAGACTGTAAGGCAGAATAATGAGTTGAAGAAGAGAAATGTGTGTGAATATTTCTAAGTGGTGATGGAGTTTTATTTGCCGTGTTAGTGCAAAATGTCACACGCTGGCGATGTGTGCAATTCCTTTGGTGTGTGAAGTCAGCTTAGCGTGGTGAGAGGTGAGTCCTTCAGATAGCTCGGCGGAGGTGCGGGAGGGACTGGTGCGAGCCGGTGATGTCCGTAAGGTAACCACTGTGCGTGCACCTCGTGGTGTTCTCCCCGCCATTTCAAAGGGCTGTGTCCCTGGAGGTGAGGGGAGTGTTCTGCTTTCTCACTGTGGCTGTGCCTCTGTAGTCTCTATTTCTGCATTCACTAAGAGCAATCACCATTTAAGGCCTGTGCAGAGGTAGTTATTTTACACCTTCACATGTGAGCCAGTTTTCCACTAACCTGAATCCCAGTGTTGCCCTGTATTCTGAGATCTTGCTGCCAAAGCGGGGTGTTTCCGCTGTGGCTTTGCAATATTTCTTGGTTCCAGGTCCACCTGAGAAGAGGGAAGCCCCCTTTGCCCTTGTCGTACCATGCGGCCGTTTCTGGATGGTGTGTGATGAGCAGGGCTGTGTTTAAATGTGAGTATTGAAACAAACCCGAGTTTCATAAGAACAAGCAAGCACAGATGGAATTACATGTGCCTAACGTGGCATTCAGTGCCTACAGCACAGATGTTTTACAGAGCTAGTTGTTTATGCTCCTGTTACAGGCAATGGAGAGGTGTGTGCCTCTCAAATGCACAGCCCCGAGAAGGGAGGGCTGACATCCAAGTGTCTACTTCTCTAGTAGTGTGGTTAGTGCTGCTGGGACCTGCGCAGCCCAATCTTAGCGTGGTCACTCCTGAAGATCAAAATGAGACCTGTGGCAACAAGGTTTTGACAGTGGGTTATCAGCTCAGGCTGGTAGCAGCTCTTCTTTGCCGTGACTAGCGAAAGAAGCAGCTAAAGGTGGCCCTGCACCAAAGTGTTTCTGGCAGCGATGAGATCCTGTGGAGGAGAGTCTGGCAGCCAAATGGGCTCGCTGCCAGCGCTGCGGAGAAAACATTTTGTCTTTAGTGTAATCAGTATTGCATATCGCCACACATGCCTGGTGTTTACATTTATTACCTCGGAGGTATCATGTTGGGTGGGTTTGAGGTCATGCTCTTCTGCCTGTTGCCTTCCATGTGACCAAGGTGGCAATGATGTGGGAGAGAACACCTTATCTAGCCTGCTGTGGGAGAAGGGTATGGTACAACCCTATTCAACCCTAATCCTCTCTTACTCTGTTCCCTCCACTTTCCTTTGGCCACACACAGTGACTTCACGCCCTGCTGAGCTGACCCTCACTTCCCCACCAGCACCCTGGGGTGCCTCCCCTTCACCCATGGCAGCTGCTGCCAACCTGCCTGTATCCCTGCTGCTGGTGGAGGGGACAGGATTCAGCCTGCCTCTATCTTGGGATGGAAAGGCTCAGGGATAAGATGGAGAAGCCTGGAAATACTCATTGCTGCTACTGCACTATTGAAGGTGCAGCTGTCTCCTGTAGCCATAGCTGGCACCCCATCCACCCTGACCTCTCCCTTGGTGGCAGCAGAGGGCTTTGCAGCAGAAGGCTGGACCCAGCAGACAGGCTGGACGCTTGCTGCCTGTCCTTTCTGTCACCCAGCAGTCTGCCCACTGCTCTGCCTGAGCCCAGAGGCAGCCCTGATCTGTCCCGAAAAGCCTGAGATAGTACCTGGGCTGAGCCAAACCCTCTGAGTCGCGTGAAACCAAATGCCCTTTTCTTTTGTTTTAAAATCCTCCTGCTTGTCGTGATTGCCCATTTATAAAATTCCTTTCTTTTTTTTTTTTTTTTGACTGTGCCATGCAGTTTGAAAACTTCAAAGAAAATTGTAAAGCATTTACCCCGGTGCACCATCCCAGACAGGAAGGCATTGGCAACATCCAGAAATGCACCCGAATGAAGATTTACACAGCGTTAGCACACGTACAGGAGATGCACCTACTCCACCCCTTTGCTCTCCTCTGAGCTGTGCAGGGCACACCAAAGCAACGTTTGCAGAAAGCAGTAATTCACACAGATCCAGCTGGTTTATGTGTCGCTAGCACTGCTATACACTGCAAACCACAAAAAGCCATCTGAAATGCCATGCAAGAACATATCTAGATGCTGTCCTTCCATTGGAAGAGTGCACAAAGTCTGGTGACAAGATGGAGCATCTCGCATGCTGATGAAGTGCTCTGCACATCTCTACCTCTGAGTACCTGTGCTAACCATTCTTGTCTGTTTTTTAATGCAGAACGTTGCAAGCAGCAACAACTTGAGACATGGGAGTGACTGCCATCTGCCCTTCTCCAGATGCACCCTCAGTTCTTACTTTGTGGCTGCTGAAACAGTGGTGAAATAGTTCCTACTGTGATCCAAATGTCTACTAAAAGACTTCTTCAGTAGTGGCAGTTTTCTCAGTGAAGGAGGTGTGTACTACCTGAGGTATGACACTGCTCTTTCTTCTGTAGAGAAGACTGAAAATCCCATTTTTTTGGTTTCTTCTGACCAGTTCCCGTCAACATGTGGGTCAAAGCGACTGCAGTTATCAGCCGGTGGAACACACTGGAGAAGCTCTTCTTCCTTTGGTTTCCACTCTGTGCTCACCACTGGATTTTATCTGATGTTTCATTGTTGTAAACTTAGCAGGGGTGATGCGGAGTCACAGGGAAGCGGCAAGCAGACTGTACAGAATGTGATTTGGGTAGAAAAGCTCCTTTTACAAAGCATCGGTTTGGACCATAAAGGTCCATCCCCACTTCTGCATAGCAGGAAGTTCCCCTTTGGCCTTCTGTACCGCTCCTTTAGTTCTTCATGTGCAGGATTGATACAGGCTTTGTGTAAAGTGTTCATCTCCTTTACTGAGGTGAAACTGTATAAACTTTTGCTATGAGCTTGATCAGGCGCTCCCCAAAATGCAAAGTAAACACATCGATTACCCTGAGTAACAAAGGAGTTTGGGCAGATCTCACAAAGGATGTAAAGTAGTGTGTCATGAAAAACTGTTTGTAGAGGATGCATAGTGTACTGCAAGTGTGCTGTGTCTTCCCCACAAATGTCCACTAGATGGTGGAATTGAACAGCAAAAGAAGAGTTTCTGAAGTAACAAAGGACCAGGGCCAGGCATTGGTGCCACGCGTGCAGACCACGGAGCTGATTTTGGGACCAAGGACTGGAGCACCACATGCGCCCAGCGGATGGCAGATGGCACTTGCCAGCGCCCTTTGGGGCAGTCTCAAAGTAGCTGTATGTTTCCTCTGTCCTGCAGGGACTGGGGAAGTGTGATCCCCCCTGGTAAGTCTTGATTCTTTCAGGTGGGGTTTCTTCACCTTCAAGCCTTTTCCTATCTAATTCTTTTTCTCCATGAAGAAGAGGAATATCTTTGCAGGGAAGCAAGGAGTGAGCCCACTGGGGTGCTGAGGAGTTCATCCATGCTAGAAAAGAAGTGTTTTGGTTAGAGGACCGTGACCTGATAAGATAGCAGTGAGGAGGACTGGCTGAGAAGAGGGCAGCACATCACCAGAGAGGGGGGTGAGGGGGAAGAAACAGTTTTGTGAATGCAGAAGGCAGCATGTGCGAGGGATTAAAGCTCTCAGCTCTGTGTGATGAAACCTCTTCTGCTTTTGGACAGAGTAGAAGACTGAGACCAGCTCCCTGTCCTCAACCTGGTAACAGCCTCTTGGGCTGGGAGGAGTTGTGTCACAGTTCTGTGCCTCAGTTTCTCCAGTGTAAGATAGGATTGAGGACTCTGATCTTTTAGGGACAACTTTTTGAGATCTACAATGAAAAGGGCATTAGAGCTGTGTGTTTTCATTACTGACTGCTGGTGGGTTGATCTCAGTCTGTGAGCCAGCATCATTCCTACATGGAGTCACAAAGACGAGGCTTTAGCTCCACCTGTGAGACTTGCCAGCTGGGGGCCTGATCCTGTACTGTCTCGTTCCGCTCATTCCAATTAAGGTTGCATATTCTATATATGCAAACTGAGATTTGCCAAAGCCAGCTGCTGTTCAAGGTGTGATGGATTTCAGTCGAGCTGCTGGTCACTGTTTGGCCAGCCTGGCAAGGGTGCAGTCTGCAAGCTCTTGTATTTGCGACATGACTCACGCAGATTTCACGCACAGAGGAGTCCCACTCCCAGCCCCTGAATGCTATGTTTTCCTTTGGAAAAGTGAAGTTCCCTTCTCTGAGGTCAGCACCCCTCAGAGAGTGCTGTGCTGGACACTTGTGATCTGAGGAGAGAAACCAGGCAGAGCATGTGAACCCTAAGTTCACACTGTTCTGGGTTTCCAGCTTGTGCACTCTAGAGAGGTAGGGCCAGCTGCCAGGCACTCTGTTATGGAGGCAGGCAAGAACAAGAGGCCAGATTATCAAGAGTTTCTTCTCTGCCTGCATGACTGAGCAAAACTTAATGACATCTGCTCCCAGGAGAGCTGGCTGGTCCTTGTACATGAACCATGCGATTTAAGTTTCCTAATAATCCACAGTGCTGGGACAGATTAGCCAGTCCTCTAGTCCAGTAAGTTGCCTCTAGCAGTGACCAGGGAAAGCTGGTACAAGGGCTTTGTAGTGAGTCGTTCAAGAAAAGGAATGGTATAGAGAAAAGAGACTTCCTACCCCCAGTCAACATTCAGATTGGATTTTGCCCTGAATCATCTGCCTTTAATGTTTTTAGCCTGTCCTGTTTTCATACAGTCATTTATATCTGTTACTTGTCACCCTGTCCATCTCAGGATTTCTCTGATGCCTCTCAGGCTGGTGTCCAAATCTTGGTGCATTGACTGTTGATTTTCTGTTTTCTAGACTTACCTGACAGCAGAGGAAATTTAAGTTAGGGTCAGGTAACTACTTCTGTTCTCGTTGTTTGAGGAGACTAACTGGTCCCTTTCTTTCTAATAACAACAGGTATCTGTTGTAAAATTATCTCACAGAGCTGCACATCAGACATTGTTGTGGTAATGAACAATGTTTTGGAGAAGAGGCTTGGTACAGAGAGGTGACAGGGCTAGGTGAAAGATCTGCCGAGACAATCGTGGAGGTGACTTCACCCTGGGATGCCAGGGTGTGCTAGCAGGTTCCACAAGCGAACACGAGCCATCCCTGCTACTTGTGCATTTGTCAGTCATGCATGTCTTGCCATTGTGATAAAGTACAGGAAAGCTCATCTGTCCAGGTGTTTGGTAAATGGCCAGAACTTGCAGTGATGGTCCCTTCTGCACGGGGACAAAAAGGTCAATGCTGGCCACAGAACAAGGGGGCTCAGTGCTGCAGAAGATAATGCAGTCACTTAGTGAAGAGTCAGGTTTAGAAAACCTGAAGCATGATATCTGCATGGCAGGGCAGGAACATTCAGCAAAGCAATGAGGTGCCAAGAGGCAAAACAGGTTTTGGTCTCATTGTTTGCAATGTACAATACATAAACAGAGTGGGACTGGGGTTCATTTTAGTGTCTGCTGTTTGTACTAGCCAAATGTGCCAAGGCCCAAAGGAAGATTTGAGGTACAGTGCAGGCACCCTCTGAAAGGTCACCTCTTTCCCAAACAGTTCATAACCTCAATAGAAAAGTCATAGAAAAGAATAAGTGTGATTCTCTGTAACATTTTTCCTTGAATTGAAATATACCCCAGCTCATTGTTCCCTTTAAGAGCTTTTTGGCTACCATCACGTCTAAGCCTTGATCCATGAGGGGCATTTTCAGGGATATGCTTGTAGAAAGCGTGTTTGTCTGTGTATATGTTTATATGCAGTGTATTGTCTAGTATATGACAAAGTCAAGACCAGAACTGAGCCCGGTCCTCGCACTGTGTCTGCATGTCATCTGGTCAGGAGGTGGCACACACTCAAAGGTCATCGCTGCTCTTAAATTTAGGTGGGAACAGTCCATATTCATGTAGGAGGAGACTTGCGTATCACAGAAAACCTCTGCAAGGAACAACTAATTCTGAGCAGAATTCCAGAGGAGGTTTGGGGGATGTAAAGTTACACCTATCCCTGATTCAGGATGTTTTTATGGATGTGCCAAGACTGGAGTTTTATTTAATTCAGTGCAACGTGGCTGTGTAAGGGTCCCAACAGCTCACCAACCACAGAAAACAACCCATTTGGAGCTAATTTAAAGCCCTGGTGGCATGTTTCATTATTTCTGTACCCATCTTTAAACTTTTACCGACAATATTTACATTTTAACAATTGGACTCCCTGCCTCGCTATTTGCCTGGTAGCAAAGGTGATTTTTGGATAACTGGAGAGCACTGAGATTTCCCGTTCCCCTGGGAGTAGTCTCATCTCAGTGCAGGATTCAGCTCTATCCAAAGCATAAGGGAGCTGCTTTCTCCCAACAGTGCAGGGCAAGGTTTGGAGCTGCAAACAGGTGTCAAGGTGTAAGAAATAGCTTACAGGGATCAGCATCAGTCAGGCAGCACTGGTTCTCCCACAATTTTGTGGCCTGCCTCTTTGAAGATAGTGACCTAGGGATGAAGACGCTCAAACTTTTGCTGAAAGTCACATAAGATTTCTGGCAGAGTTAAGGGGTGAGATCAGATGTCCATGTTTCACTCCACAATGTAAATCTGACAGGATCACTCTCTCGTGCAGAGAACAGATGACATGGACTCTCACTGAAGTGTCACTTTCCCTCAGGTTCTTCTGACTTGGTAAAAAAAAAAAGTAGCATCCTTCCATTTTAGGAGCAGAGCATATGTGATTGTCAGCAGGAGAGAATATACTACTAACACAGCAATGTGCATGAACTGTGGGGACCTGACCTTGGCTAGAGGACAGCTCAGCACATGCAGAAGGAGCTCCACTGACAAAGTGGAAAGGAAACAGAGGAACTGGTGTGAGAGGACACCAGCATGAGCAGAGGGTGTGAGAATTCAAATGGCAGAAGAGTTTTCAGGCCAACGTGGTTGGCTGAGAAAGACCAGGCCACACTTTAATTCTTTTGTGAGTCTTTTCCAGGCAAGCTGGGCAGGGAGAGGAAAGAGGAAAGGAGAGAGGAAAGAGGAAAGGAGAAAGGAAAGAGGAAAAGAGAAAGGAAAGAGGAAAGGAAGGCTCCAGAAAGAATGAAGGAAATTCAGGTTGGCAGTGAACCCTGAGAGAAGAAGACTGCCCAGGGGGGACTGCCCAGGGATGGGCTTTTGCAGAGATGAAGCTGAGCGAGCAAGGAAACCCCACAGAAGCAGCTGAGCCTGTGCTCTGCCCAAATCAGCTGCAGGTCTGCTGTCCCACACCAAGAGATGGAAGATCCATGGGGTCAGTGTCAGGTGGGGCTTTTGTCATCAGTGCCCAAAGTCAAAGAAAGCCAACAAAAGACTTTGCCTCTACCAGCATTTCTGGCTGCATGCTAGTAGTAGGAATGGGGTATCAGCAGAACTGGTATGGTTGTTGAGGATCTGGATGAGGTTTGAGCTACCCTGTCTAACACCCTCTTATTAAAATCCTGAGTCTCTGCAAAACCTTTGGCTATATGAGTAGCAGGTATACCAGAATATGCAGTAGGACTGAGCAGAAGCCCCCATGAAGAGTTGGTCACTGTTAGGGTGGCATCCCTGTGTCCGGTTTGAAGGCCAATAGCTGCTCCACAGTGCAGTCATTTAAGGGACACAGCAGTCTGAAATGTCTTTCATTCTCTTACACTGATTTTTGGGGACTCTTACATTTTGAACCTGACTCTGCAGGTGGCCTCCTCCTCTTTCTCTATCCTTTAGTTTCTAATTTAAGAGAGGCAAAAAGTCAAGGGATTTCATTTCCTTTCTGAATGCATATGTGCTACCTTTGTTGGTTGGTAATTAGGGTATCACATAAGGAGTGCAAAATCTCTCAAAGTGGACTGCATGGAAAAGGACAAATCACTCATAGTTCATACAGTCTTAAAGGCAGCAAAATCCTGCTGTAAGTACTTTATGAAATTTTACATGATCAGATTACTCATCTGTATGAAATGTGTGAGAAATACAGTGACTTTCCATTAATTCAATTCTTGGATCATTTGAACTTCTATTTAATTCAGTCAAAACTCCTGAAATAAAACTATCTGCTTCCTTGAAACAAAACCATTTACATTCTATTCCTACTGGGCTGATGTAGCTGTAAGTGGGTTTTTCATTTAGAGGCCACTTCACAGCTAATTTTTATACTGTTTTTGCTTAACTGTCAACGAAGAAATATTCACATACTTGAACTACTAATTTCTGCCTAAATTTATAACATTTCCCTGCACAAAGTGAGTCATTATAGAAGAAGCCCTCAAGTGCAGTCAAAGGATTTTTGTGCGCTTTCCTGCTGAGCTGCAGTCAAACTAGTGCTTCCAAGCTCAATTTGTTAAACATTCCTGCAAACGCCACTCCATGCCTGCAGATCGGGCAGGCTGTTATGTATGAGCAGGTTATAAACTTGAATCCTTGCTGAGAAGAGACCAACATTATGAAAGACATGAAAGAATAAAGAGCTCAAAGAAAACGAAGGTGTGAAAAGACAGACAACACCTGCATGCTGAGCTACCCACACTTCGGCACAGATACTGCGAGAACAGCTGCAAGCTATACAACCTGTGATATGCTGGCTGAGTGTGGAGGGTAACAAGATTTATTTGTTTCAGCCAGGAAGAGCAGAAGAAACTGGGTCAGGAACAGAGGAGAGCTCTGCACAAGCACACCTGGGTTGTTTTCAGATATAAATGAGTGCCGTTCGTCACCTTTGTTTTAGGAGAAATGGAACAGCAAGCAGTCTTGCAAATGGCCAAGCCAGGTGGCTGGAGTATCAGGAGTGTAAGCTCAGCAATATTCACCCCATGGTGAAACAGTTGGCATTTTTATTTGATCTCTCTCTCTTGATCTCTCTAGCATAAGGCCGAGCATGTTCTTAAGATGCCAGTAGTGAGAAGGAGATGTGCCACAAGAGCAGATCAGAGAGCAGGCTTTTGTCCCTGCCATCACCCCAGGGCTGCGATCCTGCTGTGTTTGCAGAGGGGCAATCTGGATGGGCCAGAGGAATTTTAATCCTGAATGATTTCCACATTCCTTCCAGCATGGCAAAGGATTCTGCTGAGGCATCAACTGCCTTGTCCAGTTCAGCCTGTCCTACATCTGATACGTTAATTGAGGATTTAATTGAGGAATTAACTAAGGCATTCTGCTGGTTACCACAACATAATCAATCAGCTTCCCAGGGCCAGAGCCTTCCAATGCGTTTAGACTCAGTCCTTTAAACAACTAAATACCATCAACCTCCACTGAAATCCTGGAGTGGTAAGTGCTGGAAACCTCAGAGACAGTCCTTTTTGCAAGACTTTCAGTGCCCCTTTTACTCTGACAGTGCTTGCCTAACAGCTTAACTGTGTTGTGTTGCCTGCAGCTCAAGGGAGAAAGTTCACTTAGGAAGCAGAACTGCTGAAAAGTCTTCTTTTTCTTCGTGTGCTAGTTTTGCAGCTGCAGCTGATTGTGCTTTTTATTAGATCTGATTCTGGCATTTGTCTTAGCATCCCAGGAAGATGTTTAGCTTTTGTTCCCAAAATGATACAATACCCAGAGAGATTTCTAGCTTCATTCAGTGCATTTGTGCAAATTGTAGCTGTAGGATGTAATGCAGCTGCAAGGTAATAACTGCACTTTGATTAAATTTGACTTCCTGAGCTATAACATGCAAAACCAAAAACTTGAAGGGATTATCTCAAAACCTTAGGGGCTTATTCTGGTCACATTCAAATCGGTGTGAATGGGAAGAAGATAATGGGGTAATCCTGGGATGAGGGGGCAGAAGCAGGTCTGCACTTTCTTTCCTTTACTAGACTTTTATAGTCAGCTGTAGAATGTTGTTCAGAGCAATTTTAAAATCTTTCTTTCCTTGTCTTTCCTCATCCCTAAATTATAAATGGTGTACTCCAAGGAAGCTGAAACGAGGAGCAAACACTTGGAACTTACCAGGTCTCTGCCATGGTAACTTACCTGTTTAAGGTGAAGATTTCTTTGAGCTGACGCCGTGGGTGTCTTATTAGCATTAATGAAACATGTTTCTGTCCTTGTAGATTTTACATTATTTGAGTTGCTAATAGGCTTTTTGTACCCACAGTTGTGTTGTCCTACTAGTAGAACAAAGGTCTTGCTGCTCTTGCTATGGGTTCAGATACCATTCCCAGCTGTCTGAATTTGAATGATCCCAAAACATTTTGTCTCCTAGAAAGTGATAAATGAAAACCTGAAAAGAGTATTTGTGAGTTGCAGCTCAGGTTTTGGTCTCAGTAATTTCTAATGGAGTGACAGAGGGCTTTGCTTTTACCTACTGAGAATAGGACTGAACTTCTCACCAAGTCTCAAAGCTGAAGCTGTGCATCTTCATCTCCACTATTCCATGTTGACACAATCCCTAAGCAACGGGAACCTGAAATTGCATGAGGCCCCTAAGTATCACTGGAGCTTAATGGCAATACTGATTTTTCTGTCTCCATGTTTCAAGACAAATCAGGTTGTTTCAGGATTATAGGAACTGAAAAGCCTATTCCTTCCAGGTTTCTGTGCTCTGGCCCTAACTACATTTTACTGAAATAACACCCTCTTTCCTCTATGCCCACGTGTCTCTACCCATGACCCCAGGCCATGCCACAGCACCCCTGTCCCTCTAGGTGCCCAAACACAATTCCCTCAGCTCCCTGCCCTGTCTCCTGGACCACTGTAGTACCACCATGCCCTGTCCAGGGCCCATGAGCGCATCTGCTGTGCTACGGCCACCCCTCACCTTCCATAATTCACCCATTGAGTAAATCAGTGAGTCCCGAGGCTGCATGTGTAATATCCGACCAACTTGAATAAGGGTCTTGGTTGGCCTGCTGACTGTTGCCCAGCAGAATGCGAAGTCTTCCACTACCAGTGTGCTTGTGTTCTAGACAGCTGTTGTTTTTTGTATTTACATGAAGTTAGGATCTTTGAGACCTCTACCTCTCTGACAACTTTTATAGAAATTTCTCAGCAGAGCAAATGGGACTGACAGCCATCCCCTTAAATAGGCTTTTACTGGGCTACTCCCATGATTCCACATACATCTTGGTACTGTGAAGTTTTTGCTCTATTTCTACCTTTCTGAAGGTGTTCTACAAAGGGGAATGCAGCTCTGTGTTCCCTGAGCAGGGAGCGTGTTTTCCCGTTCAGCACGGACCGCTTGTAGTGCGGTTTGGTTCCGGTATGCAGTACCGCACACCCAGCTGTCCTCCCTGATGGCAGGGGAGTGGATGTGCTGGTGCATGTTCTGTGCAGCTGGGGAGCCCGGGAGGGGGGCTACACTTTAATCATTGGTGGATCATAAGATGAAGGGCAACCTCAGGACTGGAGATGTGATATTCAAAGAGATGTGTGCCAATCTTGCCTGTACTTGACCAGAAGATGACCTCGGTCAGCCATGATAGAAATTCTGGTTATTTGTGTTGGGTGGTCAGCCAATAATGTGGTTCTGAAGGATCTGAACCCTTGGCTAGACCAAGTCCACATACTGTCCTTGTAACCTTCCATACCTCAATATGAAGGAGTATCCCTCCGTCCTGCTTTGTGGGCTACCACAGTACTTCTCTCAACACTGGCAGGATGCCTGGTTTTCTGCAGCTCTTGGCTGACAAAACCATACACCAAGGAAGCATGTGCCTGCTACTAAGCCCATCAATATCAACAGGGTCATTGTGTCAGCCTTCCAGCAGGAGCTACTTCCCAAACATGAGATCAGTCATCTTAAACACATTGTCACACCAAGTGATGCCGTTGTGTCTGATCTCAGTGCAGAGCTGCACTTGTTAATTCAGGCACACCGTTGTATCAGATATGTTTGCCAATTTACAAATCGATCTAAATATGAGGTGTAGTGAATGATGTCTCTTCCCTCCTGAAGTACAGGCACTCACTTGCCCACTGTTTCTCTTCTCAAGGGATCATTCAAGGAGTTGGTAGTAGGCCAGTGGCATGTTAGGTTAGATCACTAACGAGATGTGCAGCGCATTTCCAGCGTGGTGAGGAACTCCATTATTTAGAGGAAAAAGATCAAATCTACACAAATGAGAGATGGAGCCTTGATGGACAGAGAATGAATCTGAATGGAGTCCCTGAAGGGGACATGTTACATGTTGTAACACGTACTTGTTGCTCTGAAAACAGAAAAGCATGACTGCACAGCTGTCTACTCCAGAACTCCATTCTCTCCACAGCTCACCCCCAACACTTTCAGTGCAGACCTTGCACACAAGCTGCTGGGTCCTTTGTTCCCAAGGCTTTGTCTTCTGTACTTTCCAGCTTTGCTATGCAGGAGCCTTGATCTGACACACAGGTATGGGGCTTTTCCCCAGCAATAAGAATGAAAACTTTTCTGGATACCCAAGGAAAGTACAAGACTTTATGAAAAATGCAGTCCATGAAGCAAAGCCACACAGATCATCTATTTTCAAGGAACGAGTATGTCTAACTATTTACATGTATTTACAGCAATGCAAAGGTTTGAAATGAAGATTTGAAACCAGAATCAGGCTTTCTCAGGAGCAGCCCTGTGCTGAGCTGGAAGGTGCTTCCTGCATTCTGCCTCTGGAGGGCAGAAATGTCTGCAAAGAGCTGCGGAGGAGAGGAGGTGCCTTCTTATACCAAATGATGGAATGGCTGTGGTAGAAAATGGGCTGTTGGACTGAGCCCATGGAGCTGAAAGAGACAGGGGCATTGCTGGCACAAACTCTTTTTCCATGTTCAGTGTTTGCTGCCTGCCCTCCCTCTAGGTCTTCATCATTTCTGCTGTGGTAACCACTGATGTCTGCTGTGCTTTAAGCTTACCTTGCCCAGCTTCATCCCATGGGAATGTGCATGATTGCCACTATGTTCTCACTCTTCAGTGCAGCTCTTTGTCCCTGAGCCCCAAATGTCACTAATGTGGCACACAACCAGGTTCCAATTGGGTACCCTGCTACACTCATGTGTGGCCAGATAATAAAAAGGAAAAATACCCTAGAACTGGAAAAGGTGCAAAGAAGTGCAACAAAAATGATCAAAGGTTTGGGGTGTCTTCCACCTGAGGAGCCCGGAGCAGACCAAAACCCATCCTCCTTGAAAAGAGGTATTGAGGATAAAAGAGATCTGTAAACTCGTGAGCCACTTGTGAGAAGGTGTGTAGGGAATGACCATCCACTGTTCTATGTGAAAGACAAAGTAAGGGAGATCCCACTGAATTTTGGCAGGTTCAGAGCCAACAGAAGTGGCATTTCCTTGCTATTCTGTACTTAAACTGGAGAAACTTCTTGTCAGACTGATCTGTTCTAGCTCTTTTGTAATCCTGATCTACCAAGAAAATCAGACTGACAGTCTCATAAAAGCAGAGTAAAAGCCACAAAATGTATGTGACTTTGTTTACAAGCCCAGTCACTTAACATTGCAATTATGGACATCATAACCTCTATCTTGCCAAATAATAAATGATCAGGTTATTCTTATCAAGGATGTGTCATCACAACCAACTACTCCAGCCTCTGGATTGTTTTCTTCTTCCATGTTTCTGTTATTTTGGTTTCAAGAGAGCCAGGACATGGGCAAATGGGACCAGAGAGACCACATCTGCTCTGCCAGGTTTTAAGGCTCAAGAGCAGCTATAAACCTACTGGAACAGAGAAGCTGGGACCTCAGTATTTCACACTGTAATGAACTGGTCTTGTTATCTATAATGTATTTATATGTGCACAACTTACTGGGTGATAGTTTGATAGACTGCTTTCTGAGAGCAATTTGAATGACATGTAGAATGAAAAAAAATTGTGTATTTTTCAAGGTTTGCCCATTCTTATAAGTGTAGAAAATAAATGACAAGTCCTGACATGCCGTTCTTAAATTAAAGAACTGGTGCTGGCAAGGGAACTCCTACAGACCCATCTTTCTATATACAGCTGACAAAAAGTATCTTCCACTCTTCAGCAAACACCAAGTAGAATAAATTCCTAGGAGGGTCAACTCCAACCAGATGCCGGGATCTAGACTGCAGGCCACCATGCAGATCTGGATACAAGGGTCCAGCTGGCCCTGAAGCCAGGAGACCTGGATCTGGCCTGTTTTGCTTGATGACTGTCATTTCCCTTCTCTGTCTTTCACAGTGGCAAAGTGTGTTTGTTTGTTTGTTTTAGCAACACCCTTGGAAAAGACCTTGAGATCCATTGATGAAAAGCTGTGCCAGGTGAATTACTATTAACACAGGCTGTCGCTGACAGGGATATTACACATGGACCCCACCTGAGTCAATCAGGGAGGGGCAGAGCCCTTCCAGGAGGAACAGAGAAAGCCAAGGGAATGTATCAGTAGAAACAATAACTGGCATCAGGAGGTCTCTATTTCATCCTCCTGCTCAGAGCATAGTCAGCTACAGGATGAACAAAAAGTCCCCAGGTGCCTATGGATGACAGCAAGTGAATGGCCAAGGAGGAGCTCAGTGATCCCAGTCACGTGCCCAGCCAGCAGTGAACAACTCCGGACTTACTGTGCCCATCGGATGCGTAGGAGCTCTCTGCCCACAGTCCCCAGCTGAGCAGACTCTGTTATACCCATGGAGCTGTGCTGGGTCTCATCTTGCTAAGATCCTGTCTCACATAGTGAAGAACAGAAGATGCCCTGGAAAGTGTATGAATATACACAACCCCAGGATGATCCAGCCTTCCACAGTTCATAGTTCAGGAAGGTCCTAAGACTAAATAAAGTATTAATTTTCTCTGGTAGCTATGACTTTATCCCCATTTCAGTTGAAAAGTTAAACTAAGTAGAATATTTCCTCTGAAAGGAAGTGAGACAAGTGGTAGCATGCCAGAGAATCCAGACCTATGTTGTGAATGCTCCAGCCATGATAAAAGTTTCACAATCCAACTGTATAAGATATCAGAGAATCCAACAGTGAGCCGCACTATTTCAGAAACCAGGTGCTCCTGTAACTGTGTTAGACGGACAGACTCCAACATGCAGCTACGGATCCTCAACAGTTTTAGCTGGATAGCATCTGGTGTTTTTCTTCAGTTCCTGCTGTATGCTGGTCTTTAGTCTCCCACTTGGAGCAGGACAACCCCAGCACTAGAGCAAGGTGGCCATGGCTTTATCTATCCAAGTCTTGAAAACCTCCAAGAATAAAGAGGCCCCCTGCCTCTGCTGTACTGTCCAAGGGTGCACTGCCCACCTGGTCACAGTTTTGGCCCTGGTGTCCAATGTGAATCCCCAAGCCTCAGTTTATGGCTGTTTCCCATGTTCATCTGCCACCAGCACAAAGATTTTGGCTCTCTCGTTTTGTAACTGCCCTTCAAGTATCTCCAGATTGCCATCAGATTGCCCCTTACCATTGCTGCGGGACTAATGCAGCCCAGCTCTCTTGGCCTCTCCCTGTAGGTCTTGTGCCTCAAGCCCCTGATCATCCTGGTCCCCCTTTACTGGCCCCTCTCCAGTTTCCCCGCATCCCTCTTGATGTGGGAGTCCAACGCCAGATGCAGCGTTTCAGGTGTGACCTCAGCAGAGCTGAGGAAAGGGACAGTAACTGTCCTCCTGATCTGCTGTCCATGTTGCCACCGGGGGTAGCACGGTGGCTCCCTTATTTGCAGTGAGGGCACACTGCTATGGGTTGCGTTGAACCTTGTGTCCGCTCTAACACCCAGCCAGGCTGCTGCTCAGCCGCTTGGGTCCCAGACTGGACTAATACCTGGGATTATTCTGCACATGTGTAGAAATTTTCACTTCGCTTTAGTGAGCTCACATGGTTTCTGTTGGCCCAGACCCACAGTTTCTGAGGTCACTATGGAATGATATTATCTTGTTTGACACATTAGCCACTCCCCCTGATTTTGTATCATGTGCATTTGTTGAGGGTGCGCTCTGTGTCATCTTCCAGATGTTGAATGATGTAAACCCCAGTGTTACTCTGGGGACACTCACTCCTTACTGCCCACCAGACAGGTATCAGCCCATTGCTGATGACCATTAATCTGGTGGTCTGGCCAGTTTTCAACCACCTAAGTGTAGGTTTGCCCAGCCTGTACTGCATCACCTTCCAGATGAGCCTTCAGCAGTACAGAGCATCAAAAGCTTTAATGAACTCAAGACATTTCATCTACCACTTTCACCTTGTCCATATAGTTAGTTATTTAGTTGTAGAAAGCAATGAGGTTACCTGACCATGATTTGCCCTTGGTAAACCCATTCTGACTTTTTCTGGCTGCTTCCTCATGCTTCACAGGTTTGGATAAGGACCCCGAGAGGACACGCTCCATGACCTTTCCAGGCACTGAGGTGAGGCTGGCTGGCTGTAGTTCCCAGTCCCTCTTCTTGCCCCAGCTGATGCAAATTCAACATGAATATAAAACCCTGCCTAACTCTCTGTCCCTAGTTATTTCTTCTTGCTTCAAATGACAAAGTAATGCCACTCTGGTGAACACAGGTAGAATACGGCATGAAGCTTGCAAAGCTTTTCTGGGTCGGAGGTGCTTTTCAAACTAACAGTCCTGTTGTTGTCTCTCTGTTCAGCCAGGCAGCTGCTTCAGCTGTGCTTGTTCCAAATTGCAGCATGATGTTAATTTTCTAAGATCTGCCTATCAAGGAGGATTTCATTTCAGTTGGCAAAAGACAATGCACTGAAACAGCTACAGCTGAGACAAAGACGGAAATTAGTATTTGTAAAGGGAGAAAGGGACAAAAGAAATGTTGGTGACAAGGAAGAAAGTGAAACAAAAATGAAATCATTGTTATTGTCTGACTACAAAGGGGAAGGATGCTGTTCCAGAGATGAAGACTCCTGCTATGGCAGCCTGCCGCCTGGGACCCACTCCAGGAGGAAGCAGTTTGTCCACATCCATCTAGGAATGGGGCACAGCTGTGAGCGTAAGGACTGGCTTGCTCACCGTCAACCTGGGAGAAGTGGTTGCTTAAACGGTCCATTCCCATGGTATTCAACCCCAGAGCTGTGCATACACTTTTGTTAGGCCTTGACATCGCAATGTCCTCCCCAGGGAGCAGGCAGAGGGGAGTCAAGTGGGGGACTGTGCCTTGGGAGTGAGCTCTAGAGACCAGGAACAGTGACAGCCTGGGATCTGCCCACAGCCATACGGGTTCCCAGGACAGGAGTCTGGGACACGTGGTATAGGCAGTCCTGTGTCCCATGCCATGGATGAGCCACATGAGTCCTGCTGAGGCTTTTGTCACTCAGAATGTGGTGGCGAGACGGGAGAAGGTGATTGTTGGTGGCCTGCCCTGTTGCAGCCTGCTTTACTGCCCTGGGTGGCAGGAGCTTGCTGGACACACAGTTGTGGAGTGAGTGCTTCATCTGTTCCAGGAGGAACACAAATTTAAGGGTTACATTGCAAACTGCAAAATTTATTTTTCCGATCTGAGGTGGATAGTCTCTGTCCGTTTCAGGTGATCACAAGTCATTGCTCCTGTTGGAGGTGATGCTTAAATAGCCATCTTACATGACTGCTCCCAGAGACATTATCAGGATGTCCCTGGGCACTGGTAGTGCTTTGGTCAAGGGAAACTGTTCTGGGCCAGGATCTACATTGGACATGAGTGGGCTGCTGTGGATATTGTGGGAAAATGTGGCTGCACTGTCTGTCCGTAGATCTTATTCCAGTGGTCCCCGTCTAATCCTGTGCCTGGAGATGACTTGGGGCCCTGCCCTGGAGCTGTTGCACAGCAGGGAACTCGCTTCACAGACCCAGAGTCAATAGAAACTTCTGGACCTCCAAAAAGAAAGAAAAGAAAGAAAGAAAGAAAGAAAGAAAGAAAGAAAGAAAGAAAGAAAGAAAGAAAGAAAGAAAGAAAGAAAGAAAGAAAGAGTCTCTTTTACGTGAAGATGAAACAGTTCTTCAAATTGCAGCTACTACCTGCACTTCAGCAGCAGTTTCCCTGGTAGCAGGCACATGCTTTAACAGCAAAAGCTCTGCCGAAGGACAGATGTGAGGATTTCTGTGTAGCTGGGAATGAGCTTTGCCGGGGGAACCACAGGGACTCATTTACAAGTAATGAATCATGAAGCAGCAGGAAGCTAGCTAGCCAAGAAAAAGTGTGAGCTCTGCAATTAACTATGGAGTGCTTAGGTGAATAACAAAGGGATGTGATACTAAGGCATAAAGCAGGTCTCAAAGAGCTGGGAGTGTTGCAAGACTAATTTCTGTAAGCCACAGTTTTCCCAAACAACTTTTAGTCAAAGAAATTGCTGGTTTCTCTTGAACTGAAACAGAACCCACGTGTATGTATTGATCAAGCAAAACAGCTGACAACTTTTAACTCGTGTTTAAATTTATGAGTGACCCAGTGAAAGCTAGGAAATTATCTAAGCCAAGGTAAGGCAGCAGGCATGAGATATGGCCAACAGAGTGAGTGAAGGATGCGTTTCCACTACGTAAGAGACACTTGTGGGTGATCAGCTTACAACGCAGATGAGAGTGGGACAAAGGAGAAAACATTGTATTACCCCCTGGATATGGGTAGGGGTTGGAGGTTTGGGTGAACGGGACGCAGAGCTGTGTGCAGGAGCTGGCTGCTGTTCCTCTTTTGTGGGCACATGGGGTTACATGCTACCCTGGGAATTGAGACCTCTCTTTGTAAGGAGCTAGGAGATACAGACAAAACTGCTGCTTCAGGAGTACTCTGTATTATTTATGGCACCCAAGTCCCAGTAAATCCATCCACTCTTTGTCCAAGGCACTGTGCCAGGAGCAGCTGTTTCACAGCAGCTGGCTCCTGACACAGTCATGGACAACTGAGGAGGAGACTTCTTCAGAAAACATTCATTTCAGCTGAAAACCCCTGTATTTTTTATCCTTATCTCCCATTCCAAGTAATCACAGAGATATGAGTATAAACCAACCCGATACCAATCCAGGGCAGGGGACTCTGCATCAAAGCTCTCTGTTGCCAAAACTGTGTCTGGGAGGAGGTACCAGAAACCACCACCCTCTGAACAGGGGGAGGGAGACCAGCTGGTGCCTCGCGGCCCCAGTGGATCCCATAAAGATCCAGCGGATCCTGAAGAGTGCACCCCTGCCATCAGTCCAGACACAGCGCAGTGCTTTACCTGTTGTTCCTCTCCTGCTCTGTATCCATGAGGTTTGGGTCACCCCAGCCCTTCACATGCCCCAGTTACCCTTTTGCTGACAAACATCAAAGGCAATTCTCTGCTTTTACCTGTGCCTCTCAAGAGGAACAACTGGAGTGGAAGCAGGAACAGCAGAGATTGTTTCTTTTTGTGTCCCTGATGCAACATTGCCTTTGAGAGAGATGCATCAATTTGCATGTGCAGCTCGGGTATTTGCCTAGGCACCAAGGATAACCTGGATAACCATGAATGCCCGTTTGCTAGAATAATTTCTTCCAAGCATGCAAAGGATGGAAGGTACAGCCGGAGGCATAGCTCTTGCTAAAACTAAGCATTCAAGAGAACTGAGCAGAAACCCCAGGTGGACTCAGTGCTTGTGGCCTTGCCTGCACGGGGAAAGCAGAATTGTCACACCAAGTTCATCGTAGGGGCTCGTGATGCTCGGCTGCTCTTTTACTCTCTCTGTCCTCCCAGTGATTGCACTGTGCTCACTGCTGCTCCAGTGCCCCTTGCTGCTACAGGACAAGTGCTGGGGTGGGAGATGTCTCTTCCCTCTTGTTTCTGGTCACTGCAAAAGTAGCATTCACCGAAAGAAGTGTCGTCCTAAGCCTGGCAAAGAGAGAACCTCTCATTCCTTTGCATTTGTTTTCTCACTCGGCTTCTTCTCTGACCTCTTTTGGTTTTCTTTGCACCCTTTACTGGTTTCCCAGGCCCATGAGGTGAGCAGATCAAACAGATGGATGCTCCAGGCTTGTCTCCTGAGGCTCAGGAAAGCTGAGTTAGCCAGAGCGGGGAAGTTAGTGCCTGTGAGTGGAAGTCACTAAACCTTTGTGTAGATGCTGTCACTGAGAAGTAAAGCAGCCCTCGCTCCCTGTAGCTTAATCCTCTGACCTCAGACCTGTATCACTCCAGCTGGAGCAGTAATTCTTGGTGTTTACATGGGTCAGCAGCTAGACAAGGACTTGACTTAGATTTTCCCAGCGGGTCACACAGCTATTCGCTAATCAGAGATAGCATAAACACTGCCAGAATCCTCATGGGTCACTTGCTAGGGACAGGCTAAACAAACCATCACCAGATGAAAAGCAGCATGGGTTAGTGCATGAGATTTGAAACAACCGTACTGGAGTCCTGAGTCTGTGCCTGGAGGGGTTTCAGGACTCCTGAAGGGGAGAGGTGGTGCCCGGGGGACCTGGATCTCAGCCTTGGTCCTTGCACAGACAGGAGAGTGCACATGGGATGGCCCCCAGTGCGAACGTGTGAGCTCGAATGTGCTGGGGATGTGGGCAGGGCCTCCTCTTCCCTCTGGCTGTGTCTTGCAGTGCTCCAGGGAGATTTGTGATAACTTTATTACCGCTGGTCTGCTTTTCCCCAGCTGTATCTGTTTACCTACGAACCCCACCTCTGCAGCCTTGGTCATGGGCAGCATTTGCAGAGGTGTGAACTACCAGCAGCACAGAGATCGGACACAGCTGGAAGCTGTGGGACGTGATGGCTGCAGTTCTCAGTGTATCGCTTCCTTCCGTCAACATCCTCAGCAATGGTGCGGCTAAATATGGGAGTTAATCTGCTGCAAATCCACCAAGTTATGCAGAAAGCATGGTAAATGTTGAGACTCATCTTGCTATCCTGTTAATGAGCACATGACAAGCAAGACAGAGGACACTGCCTGGAGCCAGGACTGTGTAAGATTTCTTGCCAAAGGCTCTGGAAAGGTGAGGCACCAGCACAGCCTGTGTTGTCCATTCCAGTATCATGTGAGATTTTTATGAAATTGAAGTGTTACTTGCACTTACTAATCAGCAGACTAGGGAGCTCTGGCTCCATTAGCAATGTCACCTCGCTCTGTCGGTGCATCCAACAGCCGCTCCCCCTGGAGGCAAGCACACATGCCAGTGTTTCGGGGCTCTTCCTCTGGGACACCTGGGGAGAAGTACTCACGGAACAAAGCAGGGAAACTTAGCCCCAAACTGACCACACCAATAGCTGTGCATAGTATGATCTGTTTCCTCCATGCAGATGGCATGCAAGTTTCCAAGGAGATTTAAGAATATCCAAATCTCAAAGGCACAATATAAATCATTTTTGCACTACAGACTACAGCATCTATATTTCAGACTGGGATTTATTTTTAGTAATCCAGCCTCCAAAAGCCGTGGTGTGATCTTTCCTCAAATTTTGCAGACACCACCATCAAATAAAATCTGGCTTTTTTCAGAACAAAGGTGCTCACTGAGCTGCGGTAGTTACAACTCGTAGCTCTTTGATAGAAGTCATTAGCAGCTGCAACCACGGCTCTCCCCAGCTCTGGATCTCCACCGCCCCGCTCATGGGGTCGATCGGCATCGCCCTTGGTGTGGCACCTGCTGGTTCTCTGCCAGTGCAATCAAGGGGGTGCTGCGGGGCTGCTCGCTGATAACTCCAAGTCCAGTTTGGCTGTAGGCAAGGTAGGTCGGTGCTGGAGCGATCAGCGCCCATCTCATTAGGCTCCTATAGGGTTTCTGGCTTGTGCCTGCCCCCTCTCCTGCCTCTCACCCATTTCCAGGGAGGAGCACAGAGAAGGGAAGGGTGCAGAGAGGGTGAAGAGAGGATTTCTTGCTGTGGGCATGTGGAAGGGAAAGGGGGAGCTCCCTGCAGGGTGACTCGCTGCGTACTGCTGGAGGGGAGACCCATGGGTCCTGCCTGGAGCAAAGAGGGGAGAGAGCGACTGTGCGGGCCCCTGGGGTGCCAGCCTTGTCCCTGGGATCTGCTCTCGCCACAAGGGAACCAGACTTGTTCCTCTAACGATGGGGGCAAGGCAGGGCAGCAGAGCTCTGGCACACTTGTCTCACCTAAGAGTTGCTGGGTCAGGTTCGTAGAGCTGTGCGTCCTGACAATAGGCTGGGCACAAGGGGCTGCGGGTGCAGGGAGGCTCTGGTGGCACGTGTGGGGTCCTGGGGGCTGAGCCAGGCTGTCAGCGAGGAGGAATCTGCCCTCGCTTCGTTGGCTCCCGCCGTCAGCCTGGGGAGAAAGAAATTTGGCATTCAAAAACCCAGAGAGAAAGGGATTAAGAACAAAGAGCCCAGTGAAGAGAGGGCTCTGCCATGAAGGGTACGTCCTGCCTTCCCGCTCTCACCTCTCCTTTTTCATGGAAGGAGTAATGGCCGTTGCCATTAGCCCTGGGGCAATGTGCAGCACAGCAGAAAGCAAGGAGCAGAACCGTGCATGAAATTGGCCTGGAGGAGAGGGATGGCGGAGGGGGCATTGCATTATGGTACCACCTGCCACCACTTCAGGGTGATGGAGATGACAGGAGGACATGCACTGCTGCCCAAAGAGCCGTCAACCTGTGCATGGGCTGAGCCGGCTTGGCTGGGAGGGATCCAAAGGGCTCCTGCGTTGGCTCCTGCAAGCTCTGACAGCACCTGTGCTCTGCTTCTCACCAGCTGCTGACAAAACCAAGCTGCCTGGGAGGAAAACCACCTCCTCATTTCCAAAGCAACCACCTTTGATCTGGAAAAGTCAAAGGGACACTGCCAGCTTCCCAGGATGTCATTTAAATGGAGATGCTCTGACAGCACTCAGCAAGCCTGGCGAAGGCATTAGCTTCTTACAGGAATCAACCTTCATTAGTCCCCAGGTTAGAGGCCACAGAGGCTGACCTGATAAAGACGGAGATAATGACAGCACAACCAAACATAGCACCCGTGATGGCTGAACGGCTGGCGTGCTGCTCCGGGAGTAGCTGTCACACAGGAGGAGCTTTCTGGTGCCACGAGGTGACCCACTTACCAGCTTCTGCAGAGTGCGAAGAGGAAAGGTTTGCATGCACACACGTGCCCATGTGTGTGCAAGAGGCAAGGTGAGGAGATGGATGTCCAGGATTCGGTTCCAATGGTGATTTAATTGGGTGGTACAGACATTCAGCTCCTTTCTCCCCAAGAAGCAGGGTTGTGCTATGCTTGCCCAAAGGGTTGTCACCTTCTGCATCTTCTGGCCTCCTAAATGGGGCTGCTTGGAGCTGTCTGTCTGTCAGGCACGTGCTTGTCCCTCACCAGAACAGATCTGGGAGTCACTGCCATCCCAGTCTTTTAATACTTATATGATTGTGGATATAGGAACCGACGGGTTGTATCAAACCTATGTCCAGTGGCTGAGCCGTTCTGCTCTCCACTGTGATCCAGAGCAGCCAGGAAGGATTTCACAGGGTCGAGCAGTGTAATAATCCCTGCAAGAAAGAATTTCATCTTTTCTTCCCTCTGTAAGCTGCTTCATACCTTGGCACTCAAGGATTTGGGGCTTACGCTTTTATAATACTGTCAAATAAAATTATGAATCGTGTTCAGGTTAAGTTCTATCTTGATTTCATCTTTTTCTTTCTGAAGAACTCCTGGGAGCGGTGCTGGTGAGTGGTGACGGATCTTTTCAATCTCTCTTCCACGCTGACCCCTTTCTGGCCTGTCCCGCTTTTGCTGTTTTTCTTGGCGCACTGCTTCACTCCATAGCTCAGTGTTTCAGAACTGAGAGCAAACACAGAGGGTGAAATGCCACAAAAGCACAGATTTCGAGAGATGACCCCTAAGAACTTTCCCAGAATATCCGTGCTATGAGAGAAACATGGATCAATGAAAAACTCATCGGCAAAAGATATTGTGGCTGAAAACAGCCTTGTGAACTCTGGACACTGCTGGCAGCAAGGTGGCAAAAGCAGGCTCTGTTCTGTGCAGCATTATTTACACTGGCTTGTTAATAGCTGCATATACATATATTTTTAATTCATATCTATTTTGCCTTCCAGTCAATTTGCCAGTGTGAGGCTGAGGATACGGTGGCATCCTTCTGCCACCAGGCTGGGGCTGAAAAGTTGTCTGAATCAGGCACGCATCAAAAGGCAAAAGCAAAAGCACCGAGCACCCTGTGCAAAGCCGCAACCAGCTCCTCCAGCCCTGCAGTCCCACCCGCTCCCCAATCCGCCAGGATCCTGCAAACTGGAGCACAGGCAGGCCTCAGGTTTCCAGGATGAACCTACAAGGGCAACATTGACCTAATTAGTCTCTGAAACAAACGGGGGAGAAAGACTTGCAGCCGTATGTTACAGTAAGAAATCCGCTCCCTCTCCTTTCGCTCTCCTGGCCCCAGGGATTCATCCCAGGCAGGTGCTGCTTTGATTGCAGCAGGTTTTGAATCCTCTTCCCTCTCCTCGTGGGGATGCCACATGCTGTCTTCTGACCTCGTTAGCTTCTCCTCCTGTTCCACTTCCCCACTCCGCACTCCCAGCCCCACCCATGTGCTAATTACTACAAAGCAATCTGCAGGAAGCGCTGCTCTGAGCGGGTGAGGGGAGAGGGGAGCGGAAGGGAGAGATGCTCTGAGAGCACCATGGGGGATGGAGCAAACAGGGTTGAGCTTGGTTCAAGCAATGCTGATGTTTAGGCTCGCGCCGGGTTCTTCCCCTATATGTGCTGGTGCCAAGCGCAGCGTGCGAGAAGCGAGGTGCTCCCACGTGTGGGTTGCAGAGCTGTGCTGCCTGCCCCTAGGCTCAGCTAACGCGGGGTCCCATCACCACGGTCGCTCATGTGGTCCTAGGACCTGGTGTGCCTCAGCTGCCCCCAGGGCCCTGGCTGTGCTGCACAGAAACAAAGTGACTCTCCAAGGCTGATCTTCACCGATTAACCATCGTCACCCAGTTCTGGGTTCCTCTTGGAGCGATTCACGCAGGCAAACAAGGCAGGTTTACATGGTCCTTGTGTGAGGTCCCTTTGCCCGTGCTCTGAGTTGGGTGAACACAAGGCAGCTCTGTCTGGGAGCTGTGGAGCTGCGGTCAGTGCTCCTGCTGTGATGGGAAGGCAGGGTGCTCGCCCTGAGACTCCATCCCTTACAAATGCAGCTAAAGGACAGCCAGCCTGCAGCTGGTCTGTGCTTTGTCTGCTCAAACAGGCAGAGCTGCCGAGTTCTCAGAGTCCACGTGTAGGTCCTCTCCACCAGCACTGGCTGAAATTAAGGAAACTGGAGTGGGGTTGGAGCTTGTATTCATTTTGTCTGGCTGGAATGAGAAGACTTTGCTCTTCCTCCTTGATCAGATCAGTGAGATGTTTGGGGTTGGAGACAGGTCGGAGAGAGGAAAGACAATAATTAATGAAACAACCAGACAATAAATAAGGAAAGAACCAGATCCCACTGTTCTTTGCCTTGCTGTAAATCTAAAGCCATCCCGTTAGGGCTGCTGGAACCATATTTATATTGAACTGATGTGAGTGAAATTAATGTTAGCCTCACTAAACTAGAAGCAGGAGAAGGGAGAGAAAAACCAGTCCCTCTAACTATGGCTGATGGGTGAATCAGGGGAGAGGGATGTTATGGTGACTATCAGGAAGAGCATCCTTACTCTAAAGTCTGTTTGGCAGCAAGAGAAGCAATAAGGTGCCACCTTACCCAAGTGCAAGGCCGTGCTGCCATTGAGATGGTGCCCCTGGGGTCTGACCACATCCCTGCACATTCCCATGATTTGTAAAACCCCAGCTGATGCTCTTCTGTTCTTCCTAATTTCAGGTATCATCAGGATCCAGGTTATGAGCAAGGCATCAAGTGCCAGAAGAGAAACCACAGGACTGGGATGAGGGCTCATGTTTTCCTGGTACTCCTTGAGTTTTATACTTGCGTTGTGTTTTGACTGCAGAAGCTCTTAGGCTAATCCAGCCTCCCCTGCAGTTCCTCTGAACTCATGCAATGCTGTGTTTTGATGCAGAGACTCATCCAGCCTGGGGCCTGTGTTTGCCCCCCTTCAGGAGCGAAACACCTTGGGGTAACATTTGAATAAAGTGCCCTTTCTCTCTGCTGTTGTTCAGTAAGACGATCCTTGTCTTTCAAAAGTTTCTCTTGTTCTCTTTCTTCCCTCTTTGTTTCTATCAATTATTTAGTTAATGCCCCCCCGCATCAGCCTCTATCCTTCTTAGACATTTTTGTGTATCACCCGTTATTTGAAAAGCAAAAGTTGCTCTATCTGCTTGCAGGTACTCACGTTCACTTCTCACTGCATCTATTTCAGATCTTGTTTTCTTTCTGTTCATTTTATATTCTCTTCTGTAACTTCAGGATTGTGGGCCACATCCAAAGGTGATAGAAACAAAGCATGATTCACTGGTTTACAGTTGCTGGAAACCTGGCACTGTGTACTTGTTATCAGGCTTTGCTTTTCTTGCATCATTTATATTCTGCAAAATAGTCTATCATTTGTGTCAACCTGCTTACATGGGATCTAAGCCTAAGTCTGCTGGCAACAATTCACAGTGGAGGCTTAAAAGGGCTTAAGTGGTTGTTATACCCTTGACTCTTCTTGCTCCTCCTGACACCCTTGCAGCTACCTCTCCTCCCAGAGCTCCTTGCTCAGAGGTCTCTGAGGACAGCTGAGTCTCTTTAGCACGGTGTTGTGTGTCTGATTTTAGCAAAGTCAGTACACAAAACCAACCAAGAAAATGCTAACAAAAAGTTGTGGTGGGGAATTTAAGAGCCAAGGTAATTTTCTTTCGTAGAATATTTCTCTATCAGCACTCTCTGAATGGCTAAATGTCATATGGGAGCTCCTGTTCCCGATCCATCACCCATGTGATAAAGTTCCCCTGACCTCCACAGTCTGTGATATCTAAGTTGTGTAGGAGGCCAAATTATGTACCACATCTCTCTGGTGACAGGTCATCAAAAAGAAAAGCCTGTCTGGGTCACTGAAAACATCCTCATGCACTTTCAGGATGGGGGACATCATTGCTGTGTCTTTGGATCTATCAGCATGCCCGTTTGCTGGGGCAGTGCTGTTCAGGGTGTTTCCAGTGACGTCTGCACAATGGAGCTTTCTCCTGGACAAGAATTCCACACTCTTCAAAGAGCCTGGAAGAAGCTGTGCCCACAGAGCAGAGCCATCAGGAGGATGTGCTGGGAGCACCTCTGCAAACACAGCAGTGGAAATGCGTGGGATATTCAAGAGCAGGAACATCTCCACATCTCTCTGTGCTGGCTCTGCCAGCCAAAGCCACTGGGAAGGTGCAAGGAGACCCACGGCCCCGAGCCAGAGCAGAGCACAGTGCCAGACCCTGCAGCCTGGCTCCTCCAGCCTCCTGCGGCCGCTTCACCCTCCGGCCGAGCCTTGTGGAAAGGCTCACGCTCAGTATGGAAAAACTCGGTGTCCTCTCTTCCACACTGGCCAAGACAGTAATCCTGGGACATGCGTGGATTTTCTGTTCCTTGGGAAGGGCCCTGGACATGCTGACTCACTGTGTAGTGACCGTGTGCTGACAACACCCTCTGATTTTTTATGTGCATGCAGCTGCTTTTAAATACATTTTTTTCTTTTTCTTGCTTTCTGCTTTTCTTTTTAAATATCCACTTAATCTCCTAGCACTCCTGTTTCAAGGCATGAATAAGTACCTCCAAGGCTTCTCTGTGTGATGGTGCTGGAGACAGGCGCTCGTGCTCCCAAACTGGAGCCTGCCCCTGCCTTTTGGCACTGCCATTTGTTCCAGACCTGTGTGCAAGATGGAAAAGTAGTGACAACTGCCGTTGTTGGAAACCTGGGAGATCACGATACTGGTTTTTCCTTTCTGCTGCAAGATTTCCTTGGACTTCTCTGCCAAAGACCTGGGCTTTCAAAAACCCCTGAATGAGAAATTCACAGGAGATCCCTTTGTAAATGGACAGTGGGTTTCAGTTAAAAGCAAGAAGCTGAACCATGTTGCTGAAGGGAAAACAATGGGAGCTAAAGTGTGCAGAGTACATGCTAACATTTTGAAAAATGCCTAAAAGTTGTAAGAGACATAACTGAAATGCTTCACTGCTCAGACTCTCAGACTCAGATATTCCAGCACAACGAGGTGAGTAATTCCCAGCTGGCACCACAGGACTCAGTGGGACTCTAGTCAGAGGATGGCTGTCATCTCTAACACTCATGTTCTCTGCCACCAGATCCATGCTAGCACTTTTCCACCAGTGGAAGGGCTGTCCTCTACAGCAATGACAAAAGTAGGCCTTGAGCATCTGGGTGAAAGCATCACTACAGTCAGAGCTGGAGCCTTGGTGGGAGTCAGGGGCACCCGGGGGAAGGATTTGGCAGCAAGCAATTGATTGCCTGGAAATCTCTTGCCACTTCTCCATTTTGCATGTAGGCTCCATGTGTGGCTCTGCCAGATGGTAGAACTAAGTGTCTGCTCTCCCCTCGGACTGCCTTTGTTGCGGTTTGGCTTCCAGACAAGCTAAACTGTTCTCCTTTTTGTGACACATTAGCTACCTCTAGATTGCAAACTTTAATGGCTTTCAGTTCAGGAGCACTGATGTAGAAGCCAATTCAACTTCCAACGTGTCTTTGGAGAACCCGTGGCTCTGTAACGTCTCCAAGTTAATCGCAGGAAGCGTCACTGCCTTTGTGTGGTGGAGCCGGACACAGGCCCTGGTGCTGCACGGACATTCTTGTGCAAGGCTGTGTCGTCCTGAAGTGGAAGGGCCCAGCAGGGCCCAGGGTCCCACTGCAACAACGAGGTGCTGGGAGCTGTGAGGCAGATGTGGCCAAAGGGCCACAGGGCGTGGAGGCACCAGGTGTCAGTGCCACCAGTCCCTTCCTGGTGGTTTGGCTGCCTGGGCCAGCCTGGAGAAAGCACAGAAGGTGACCTTGAAGAAAGACGTTGGGAAGAAAGCCAGAGGCTTCAGCAAAGGCTGAGCCCCCTCCCTCAGGAGCTGCTTTCAAGTCACGGCTTCCACGTGTGTCCCCAACTTGAGCCACAACACAGCTGTGCCCACACCTGGCCGTGGACCCCACTGAGCCAAACTGCGACCTGAAGACAGACTTTGTGACTTGACCTTGGGCTTGCCTCAGCACCATGGGCTTGCCCGATGGCCTGGGCTCTGGGCTGACCCCAACCACCACCCCCCTGCTTGTCCTGCCCGGGCCAGGCCCTGCCTGGGCAGCCATACGATTGTGCTCAGCGTGCCATTGTCCCGTGAGTAACTGGATGGGGCTTATTTCTGGGCTTCATCGCGCTCGGAAGCGTAGCTCAGCTCCTCAGCCCACAGGATGCCTTATCTATTGCTGGGAAGTCCCTTTAAGAAAAAGTTTCTTTCACTTTCTGTTCCAGCTTTCAGTTTTAGTCCTCTGCATTCCCATGGCCGTGGCACAGACATGGAGGTCTATCGCTTAAGGAAATGGACAAATTACATATTTTGGTACCAGAATCGCTGTTTTGAAATCAGGGACCAGTGGCTTCACTACTACTGGTAAGTCACTGGCCGGAAGGGAAGTGATTGGCACTGTGTTTTTTTAAAAAGGATCCTTTTTGTCAGGCATGCTTTGCCAGTAAGGAGAGGAAGGAGATGGGCATGGGGAAGTGCCGCACTGCTCCCATCAAGGCTTCCCCAGCCCAGCGGCACAGCGGGATGTCCCTGGGCAGAGAGCCGGGGCCAGGGGGGGAGAGCTGGGTCCCTCCACGCTGCAGGGAGGGTGGGAGAGCCCTCGCCCCACTGTGCAGAGAAACCCCCAGCCATCAGGACTGCAAAGCAGCAGCACAAAATCCCACCGGGAAACCGCCCGCCAGCCCTGTCTGCGAAGGCAGCACTGGCTTTGCTTTCCAGGGTTTCTCACTCTCCTATTCTTCCTGCTGCAGGGACACGGATGACATTGGCTGCGTTGTCCGCGGCAGTATGAATCTCAGCAACGCCACAGCACGGAGGGTCAACCCGAAAACTCTGCATTTGTCTTCCCGTAATGTAACATATTACCTCAAGTCAGACAGCGAGAGGGACATGACTGTCTTTGTCAATAGGCTTATGGAATTAAATGTCCTCATCACTGACAGCTAGCAGAGGAGCATCTTGTGCTTGATGATGTGTTAATTTTTTTTTTCATTGAGTAAACAATAATTTTATTAGAAAGACTATATTTGTATCTGTTACCAGTGACTCTTCCAACTGTGGAAATATCAAAATATTTGAGATTGTCTGTTGTTGCCCAGTTGAAAGAAAATGTTGCCCTTCCTGTGGTGCTTATTTGCAAGATAACAATGAAACGGCACCAGGTGTGTTGGAACATTTACGATCTGAACTAGAGGAAAATGTCTTCAGCATTGAAAATGTTATTTGCAGCTGATGGTGCTAACATTGCCTTTGGAGAAACTCTATCTAGGAATTATTGGAAAGTGGGAATGAACTCACACGTTGCATAGGGATTGCAAAATAGAAAAAAGTTACCATTTGAGTTTGAATGTTTTGTAATATCTTTTATTTTTTTATTTTTTGGTGCTGGTCCTGTGTAGAGCCAGGAGTTGGACTCAATGATCCGTGTGGGTCCTTTCCCACTCAGAATATTGTAGGAGTCTATGGTCATTTTTTCATCTGCTTTTCTTCGTTTACCAAACTTTTCAGATTTCCAGGATTTAATTTTATAGATTTACATTTTTATAGATTTACATTTAATTTTAGAGATTTAATTTTTCAAACTTTAACACATGGAAGTGGCCACCAAATATAGCTTTTTTTTTTAGACTGTTATTGAAAGGCTGTTAAAATGGTTTCTCCTTATTAGACAGTATTGCTTTAGATGCACTGAGGCTTGCCCAGTCATCATTTTACTTTTTATGGAGGATGATGGAGTTATGTTTTCAGGCAGCAATGTAGTTTTTGTGTGTGTGTTCCAGTTCAAACTCCTGGTCTTCCCATTTCTTTCTACGCACGGAATTTCTTGTGTCTATTCTTATCTTTACAAATGCCAGCTCTGTTTCAGGCATGGCATGTTCCAAGCAGACACTCAACTATTTCTGCAGCACTTATGTGTGCAAGAGACCTGTGGAGACCTCTGCTGAAGCAGCAATATGCTGGTGACAAAACTGGTCCCGGCCCTTAATGGTCTTTGTAGGTGATGTAGGTGAAATGATGATCACCTTTGTAGGTGATGTAGGTGATGTAGGTGAAACAAAGGATGCTTTGTTAATGAACCAAAATATTTATTGTGGGACTAGAAGCAATGAAAGTAATGGCAAAACTGGGTACCCCAAGAGAAGGCCATGCTGAATAGCTCACGTTACTCAATGACTCATTAAACACTTCCGGCCTTTCCAGAGGACCTTGGTCCTCCTCCACTCATCCCCAGTCTCTCTGGTGCAGTTGAGTTACGTTCCTCCTCCTTTTGCAGGTGCAGTTAAAAGACGCCTTTGTCACGCAGGATGGACGTGGCCCTGTGGCCCTTTGCAGCCAGCCATGGTTGCTCCCCTGCCTTAAGCTGCAAGTTGCCTGAGTCACCTTTGAAACTGCTCGGCAAGCATCAGTACCCTAAATGGTTTTGGAAATGCTTCTCCCAGTGTTCATGCAGGTCACAACGTGCACTGACCTGCTGTAGACAGCCTGAATTTCGCCCTTCAGCAGATGTTGGGAAGCTGAATGGAAGTAGCTTTGGGGTGCTAATGTCAGGAGGAGGAGGAAGTATCTAGACAGCGCAAAGTAGTCAGAGTAATGGGGAAAGGAGGCACAGAAACTGCTGGGGTTCATACTTGCCATTGTCAATGCCCAGCCCCATCTCCTGTCCCAGTGGCTGTCTTGCTGCTGTCTAGCAGGCTATAGACTTCCTACAGGACCTGGTACAGGCTGCACATGCCCACCAGCATGTCTGGGCTGCATGGGCCCTCTAACCGTGGTGATGCTGCCACAGCTGCTACTGGTCGGCAGCAGCACTCTGAAACATGGTGTGGTCGGCCAGAAGGAATCCATCACAGGAGGACATGAAGCTGGAGCAGCCAGGGACGCTTCTGATAAAAATCTTCAAAATGTAATAATGAGTAGGGCTGACAGGAATAATCCACACTTCTCATGTTTTTGGCTGGGATAGAGTTAATTTTCTTTGTAGGGGCTCACACAATGCTGTGTTTTGGATTTTTGATGAAAATAATGCTGATAACACACTGACGTTTCAGTTGTTGCAGAGCAGTGCTTACGCAGAGCCAAGGACTTTTCAGCTTCTCCTGCTGCCCTAGGAGCTGCGAGGAGGCTGGGGGTGCACAAGAAGCTGGGAGGGGACACAGCCAGGACAGGGGACCCAAACTGCCTAAAGGATATTCCATACCATGTGGCGTCATGCTCAGCAATAAAAGCTGGGGTAAAGCAGGAGGAAGGGGGGGGACATTTGGAATGACAGTGTTTGTCTTCCCAAGGAACCATTACACACCATGAGCCCTGCTTTCCTGGAAGTGGCTGAACATCTGTCTGCCGAATTAATTCCTTGTTTGGCTTTGCTTGCATGCGCGGCTTTTGCTTTACCTAGCAAACTCTCTTTATCTCAACCCGTGAGTTCTCGCACTTAAACCTTTCCAATTCTCTCCCCTGTCCCACTGGGGGGAGCGAGCGAGCGGCTGGGTGGCACTGAGCTACCTGCTGGGGCTAAACCACAACAGCACCTCATCTCCTGGGCAGATGAGGCTCAGCACGAAATCACAGCCTTTCCTCCCTCCAAAGCACACCGGGCATCACTGTGCTCTGCTGCAGCTCTCCTGACCTCTGTGAGCTGCACCACATACAGCTTCCCCATGGCTGAGCTCCGTCATCGCTGGGTCAGTGTGTCCATCCTGCCTGAGAGCCAGCACCAAGTTCAAATTCTGCAGCTGGGAGGTTAATCAGCGACTGCAGAGGGAGTGCTAAGGAAAAAACACATGTCCCTTCCAATTAATTTTGCTCAAATCCACTGAAATGAGCAGAGGGCCATAACACTCAATTATTCCCAGCAATCAAATTAAATTTATGCTTGTCATTAAAGAGTCACTGTTTGCCCTCAGCTGCCTCATTGGGAGCTCTGATCACCACTGTGTTATCATTGGGGGTGGTGGTGAATGAATTCTTTTGCATGCTTTATCCTTAGTCAATCTTTGGGGACTTCATTTGCCTGCTTGTTAATGCTGTTCTCGTCATAGGATTTGGAAAATACCCCCCAGTCTGATGTATTATAAAAATGACTTGGTGCATAATGTGATTTGCAGTCTAGTGGAGAAAAATCAAAGCACTCCAGCTTGCTTCCTCCTTTTAAATCCAAACCCAGCAGCTCAACGAGGCAGGAGGGTCTGAGTAGACCGCAGCCTGGGGACAGCGTGGCAACAACCACCAGGAGCTCAGAGGCAACTCGTTGTGTGATGCTGCACTGCGGTTGGCGCTGTGATTTCAACACCTCCTGGTTCTTGAGCTGGGCAGAATGTTGGGCTGGAACTTTCACAAAGAATCTATAGAATCGTCAACACAAACTGGTTTGTGGTTTTGTCTTCATTTTGCCAAGTTCTCGACCATATTTAAAAAAGGATAACCCTGACATCCCGAGGAGATGACTTCTTGAGGTGGTGTTGTACCTTTGCCTCTTGTCTTTCTTCCTTTACTGACGTTGGAAGCTTTTGGCTAACATCAGCCACATTAGACAGAGAAATTAAGGTCCAGAATCTATTAAACTCTGCCTATTTCATGAAAATTGGTATCTGGAAGAGGAGAGTGCACATCAGCTTTCCTCCAGTAAAGGTAACGGATCAAAGAGACATTCATTAACACGTTAAATTACAGTGACAGCTGTAGTTAATTGTCCATTTCCTTCTGTTTTCCAGCAGCCCTGTGAAATTCATCCACTAATTATAACAAATACTTAAAAAATTACAAAATGCTTATTATTCATGGGAAACACTAATTAAACCACCAGCCAACAGACTGTAGGATAAAAGAGTTACAGATGGAAACTCAGTACCTGACAGGAGCTTCTGGAAAACACCTTCCCTTGCTGAAGGAGACAAGTACTGTTTACCATCGTCATTGCCAGGATGGCACCAAGCTTGGGGGAGCAAGTGATATCCTGGTGGGCAGGGCTGCTGCTCAGAGGGACATGGGCCAGCTGGAGGGATCGGCCAAGAGGAGGCTGTGGGATCAGCCACGTGAAGTTCAGCAAGAAGCGTGAAGTCCTGGAGCAGAGTGACCTGTTGCATCAGAACAGGGCTGGGGACTGAGTGACCGGGAGCAGCTCTACAGAGAAGGGTGAGACCACATCAGGAGTACTATGTCAGGGTACTCCACTATAAGAAAGACACTGATGAACTGGACAGAGTCCAGTGTGGGGCCACCAAGATGAACAAGCAGGAGGCTGCAGACACAAAATACAACAGGGAAATCCCATCAGGACATAAGGGAAGAATTCTTTTCTACTGCAGTGGATGAGCCCAGAGGTGATGGAGTCTCCATCCTTGGAGGTTTTCGGGACTTGACTACACAAGGCCTTGAGCAACCAGCTGCAGCCCTGCTTGGAGCGGAAGGTTGGACTAGGTGACCTCCTAAGGTCCCTGCCAAAGGCTTTCTATGATTGGTTTTATAAGGCCTGTCATGAGCACGAGAGTGGCAAGCTGCCATGGTGAGCTTGGCTCTGTTCTCTTTTATCCTAGTTTGATGGGACACCCGGAATCTTGTGTGTCTGTGTGCCAATCCCCAAACTCAACCACAAGAGAATCTGGATATCTTTAACTCTTGTATTGCCTCAGTGGCACGGGAAGTGGCTTTAATCATTCCCTTACATGAGTTCATAAGCTTTCTGCAGGTAACCCTGTGGGGCTGTGTTTTCAGTAGGGAGAAAGCCTATACTGGCAGCACAGCTACCTGGTTTTGGGGGTAGCAAGTCTGGGTGATAAATGGAGTTGAACAGGAGGATTTATGCATTTATGCATTAATGTTACTGCTATTGTCTGGCTGGAAAAGATTATCTTCCCTGTGTCTGGACTAGTCTAATGCTGGCTTGATCCTGTTAACCAGCTACCACAGATGTTTAGACAAACATTTCTGTAATCTCAAAATGAAAAGTGAAAGAAACTCAAGTGGGTTTTCAAATGAGACTTGAGCACAGCGAAACAGGACAATACTGTCTGTTTGCATTTCTTTTTAGTGTATTTTTGTTTTCTCTTCATACAAAGTGATTGTGTTCATACAGACAGTTCAACTACCACTTTTCAGCATATACTAGGTCACCTTGCATCCAGAGGAGAAACTTCTCAGCACCTTAAAATTGTGAATTTTAAAACAGTTGAAATTCTGCCTCACCTGGAAGACTGGGCCAAAATTTGATCCGAAATCCTGGCCCACCACACCTGGCAGAATAGCAGGACTGGGCTCAGGTCCTGCGATGGAGCCTGGACTAACTGTGCAGGGCTTGCTGGCAGCTGGGTGCATGGCTTCCCCTGATCCCTGCCTTCTTTACTCGCATTCAGAAAAGATCTAAACTGCTCCAAGTTTTCCGGAACTCTGCTAACCTCTGAATTTTTTCCACCTGCCTTCTTCCGTCTCACTGGAAGAGCCCAGGTGTGCTGTCATTGATGTGAGCACAGAGCAGAGTATGCTTTTGGCATAAAAGCCAAGAATCTGCTCATTTTTAGAGGAACTGCTGTGCAGTGGTTACTCAAAGGAGAAGAAAGAAGTGCCGGGAGAAGGTTAGAAAATGAAATAAGATTCTTCCAAGGCTAGGAAACAAGATACACCTCACTGATCTTCCAAGCAAAACCCGCGGCAATGGTGTCAAGCTGAGGCAGGGGAGGTTTAGGTTGAACATTAGGAAGAGGTTCTTCACTGAGAGGGTGGTTGCACAGTGGAACAGGCTCCCCAGTGAAGTAGTCACTGCACCAAGCCTGTCTGAATTTAAGAGGCGTTTGGACTGTGCACTTAGTCACATGGTCTAAAATTTTGGGTAGACCTGTGCAGTGCCAGGAGTTGGACTCGATGATCGTTATGGGTCCCTTCCAACTCGGGATATTCCGTGATTCTGTGATTCTGTGGGTGTTCTTTAAAGAAACCCACAATGTCTAGGGAGGTTTCATATGAAGTGGGTCAGAAAACTGATAGAGCCCAGTCAGGGTGAAATCTCATTCCTAGGACAGATGGGGTTGTTTGGCTGGGTTCAGCATGGCACGGTGCACTTCGGCAAAGTCAAAAGGTCTGTACAACCCCCCAGAATTGCTTTTTTTCTGAACAGTTTTCTAGCTGCATAGACTGGGCAAGAATCTGGTATGCAGTAAAAAGAACTGTAAAGATTTCCTGGCATGTCCCCATTAGCCCTTTGCTGCTGCACAATCATTTAAATAAATACACGCTCACATAAACATAACTTACTCTGATGTTTATCAATATTAAATTTGTACATTCCTAAATTCGGACAGCAAAATCACAGTCATATTTAAGAAGTGAATTTTAGGGAAGTTGGAAGACCAGTTTTATTTAAACAAGATAATGGAAACCGTATGCTGTCCAGGAAAAAGGTGACTGAAAAACACCAGTATGGATACCTGTTGCACTCAGTGTTGCACGGGTGTGTGGCTAAGAAGCTCCCGTTTGAAGATTTTTAGTACAACAGCTAAAAAATGGCCAATTGTCAGACACAAAAATGGGCCTGAGGGAGGTTCAAGGTCCTGCCCATGACCACAAAGAAAGACCAGGCAGCCTCTGGACCTAAGTGTGGGTCTAGAGCACAGATCAGTGTCCTGCTCATGCCATTGATACTCAAAATTAAAATATGTCATAGGTGTGGGTTGTTAAAACAACGGAAAACAAACTCATACTCAGTGCCCCTTAGTGGCTGCAGTGTGAATCAACTGATCTTACTGGAGTCAAGCTGTGACAGGGGAGGTTCAGGCTGGATATCAGGAAAAGGTTCTTCACCGAGAGGGTGGTCGCGCACTGGAACAGGCTCCCCAGGGACGTAGTCACGGCACCGAGCCTGTTGGAGTTTAAGAAGAGTTTGGGCTATGCTCTCAGACACGTGGTCTGAATTCTGATTTTTGGGTAGACCTGTGTGAAGCCAGGAGTTGGACTCGATGATCCTTGTGGGTCCCTTCCAACTCAGGATATTCTATGATTCAATGATTCTACAAACCTTGTGTCTGCTCTAACACCCAGCCAGGCTGCTGCTCAGCCGCTTGGGTCCCAGACTGGACTAATACGTGGGATTATTCTGTCCCATGTGCTGAACTTTGCACTTCTCCATAGTCAACTCACAAGGTTTCTGTTGACTCACTCCGAGGATCCAGTTTCCGAGGTCCCTATGGATTGATGTGCTGCTATTTTGCACAATGTCCACCTCACCTGATTTTGTATTGTGTGTGTATTTGATGAGGGTGCACACTGTATCATCATCCAGATATTGAATGATGTGAACCCCAATATCACCCTGGGGCCTTCAGTCATTACCAGTTTTGAAGCAGACAAGTCTATTGCTTGCTGCCATTTTAGCTTATTTTCGACCACCAAAGAGCTGTTGTGCTCAGCCCATTCTGCCTCAGCTTCCAAATGAAAATGTTGTGAGAGAGCATCTTCTGTCATCTTCTCCACCAGAATCACAAGCACAGTTATATTTACAAATGTGCTCTGCCATTGCAATCCCTCCATAGGTTCCCTGCAAGCATCATTTTATGTCCTGAAAATGGATTCTGGATGCTTTTTACTTCAAATAACTAGTATCATCCTTACACTTTCCCAAGAAAAATGACCCACTGATTTTACTCCACATGCACACAATCACGTTTCTTTCCCTGAAATCCTAACCTTGGCGGGTGAATTTAATATTTTTAGAATGTAATGTCTGTAATTTGATTGAATGTTTTCAACCTGATACTTGTGAACCCAGCTCTAGTCCCAGTCAAAGAAGATATGTGGTTCAGTTTCTGCTCCCTTATTAAGCCAACAAAGAACACTCAGAATGTTTTTTTCCACACCTTATGTGTTTCCTCATGAAAATGCGTATTCATGGTTGTTTGATATAGGAGCTCACATGGGTAAATGCATTTGCATAAACATTCAGATGAGAATATTTGCAGAAGTAATTAGGAGTTGTTTGTTTTTCACAAGTGTTTATTTGCAAGGAAATGTTTTTCTACCAAATATTCATGAATAAAGGAGGTCACGAATACAAACAAAATGATTCATGGGGATTAGCTTGCGAGAAGATTTCCCTGTGTCTGTAATATTTCCACTCACCTCTGGTTGCTGTGTAGTCAGTCATCTGCAAAACCTGATGAGATCTGACAACACATTTCCAAGTGTGCAGGATCATCTGGAGCACTGATGGAGACAGTACTATAGATTCCCTAAAGCACTGTGCTTCAGCCAGTAATTAACAATAATAAGAAGTAAGAATATTAATTATAATAAAATAATCCTTGCCTGGCATGAGACCCTGCGTCTGGGCTAACACCTGTTCTTTATCCTCAAGATGCTATTCCCAGTTAATGCTTCCTGAGCACATTAAACTGAATCCAAAGAACAGGGTGCTACTCTGTTTCTTATAAACCCAGGAGATTTATTGTGAAGATGCTGCTTAAGACTTTTCTTCCACTTAAGAGCATGCCTTTGATTCCAGAGCCTCCTGATGTGCTGCCCCCAGTTCATGTAGGAGCGTGGCTCAAGCTGCACAGCACAGCACCGTGCTGACAGTGCTGGATGCTCAAGGTGGTGGGACTTGTTCCAGCGTGGTCATGCCACCTCACACGCTCATCCACACTATTGAGGTCTCATATGCAATGTCAGTGTGTCAACTGAGTTCTGATGTGCTGATTCCATTCTCTTCCAGATGAAAGAGGTCATTTCCATGTGCATTTTCTTCTTCATTCAAGGTAATGAGGAGAAGCATGAAAGAATCTTTGTTCAGGGTATGATAATCATCTCATTAGCCTTCTACCATAGTGGGTTTCTGAATCATGTAGGTTGAGATTCTCAAAGCAGATGAAGGAAAGACATTGGCCCCAGGTCCTGTGGGATCTTTCAGAAACCCAAAATGAAGCTAGAATTACCAAATTTTGGTTCTGTAGGTTTGACCCTTCAAGACAGCATGAGTCCATCATCAAATTCGTGGTGCACTTCTCTCCCGAGAACCCCACTCCACATCCAATTACTGCCTCTCAGGCTGGTGTAGGAGTTCTTGAGCATGCAGAAAGGGACCTCCAACCTTCAACTGAACCTGCTGAGTATTGACAGAACCACAGCAGGTTACTCTGATAGTTAGCAAGAGTAATTAAGATGATGCAAGGATCTTGAGCATGCAAAGAGGATTCGGCATGGGTCCTGCAGCTAGAAGATGCGAAGAAGGAATGGGAGGGCCTAATCTGAGGGGGAACTAAGGACTAGACTGCTCAACAGATATTCCAGCACTGTCCTCCACCAAGCAAACAAAGCAGCTTGGGTGAGGATGGGATAAGAGGCTCTTACATTGGTGACTGAAGGAGAGATTGGAGCTGGGGTCTGTGGGACTAGCGCTTCCTGGCAGCAGTGGTGGAAGAGCATAAATGGGAGACAAAATCCTAATTTTGGTTTTCCACAAAGGAGAATATCAGCTATTTTTGACTCTAATGGTATTCATGGAAGTCTTACCAGGCACTGGCTCGAAGTGGAAAGTTTGCAGGCAGGGTTTTCTAGAGTGATCTAAGGCCCAGGAAAGCTGTCTTACAGTGATGCTACAACCGCTCAACTAAATTATCTTCAGAAATAAATAAGAAGATACAGTTCATAACAAATGCAAGTGGATACAAGGCAAACTGATTTCTGCTAGATTGTTAACCTAGTAGTGAAATGCATAAGTGGATCCACTGAATGGGAGCTGCAGCAAGGCACATTCAACGTAGAAGTAATTGTTGAAGCAAGCAACCCCTGGTTAATTTATCGTGTCTGAGCTCAGTCTCACAACATGTCTCTCAAACCAGTTTTGGTGTTTCTTCCCCAAATTTCTGTTTGGATTCAAAGCAAACAGAGGTTTTCCACAGGAACAGCTATTTGAAATCACTGCTGCTGTTACACAAGTGTTCAGGTGGGCCTGGAAAACTTTTGCTGGTGCAGGCAAAAGGATCCCCATGGCAATATAATTCCAAGTTCAGTCTTTATAATGCAGAGTGATTTCTAGGGCAAAATAAGGCAAACAAACAAACAAACAAAAAGTTAATGCTAACATAAATGTTTCTATGCCTAGATTTTGCTGGTGCAGAAATATTGCCTAAGCATCACAGCCTGGGTGTACCAGAAGAGCTCCTGGTGTGGCTGTGGTCTGACTGTTCCTTCGTGGTCCTTCCTGCCCCTGATGTTCATGGACCACAGTCCCCTCCCACTGTGCCATGTCGGACCAGTGGCACCTCCGCACGCAGCTGCTCTCTGCCACCAGGGCAGCCCATTGTGGTAGAAGCCACAGGCAGTCAGCTCCAACTGCAATTTCAGATGAAAGCAAACCTCAGCCCCTCCTGCCAGCACAACACGCTGGGCTTGATGGCTGGGCGAGATGGAGGCAGCTGGTGTGACCTGTGCCCACCGCCGCTGCTGTCCCTGTCCAGGGAGCTCCACTGGTGCACAAAAAGGACCTCCTAGGAGGCAAAGTCCTCGTGCTGTTCCTGCAGCCCAGGGTCATGGTTTAATGGGAATTACTGATGTTTGCTTGACTCAGTACCTGTCTCCAATGTAAACCTTGCTTGCACAGCTGGAAATGGTAGCTTTTGGGACATCACTGTTTATAGGAATTGCCAATATCCTCTGCTGACACCATTAGCAACTCACAGCTCATTGGAAAGCAGCTCCAGGAGAATGATCTGAGCTCAGACAGGGTGAACTGGAGCTCTGTGCCCTACTTAGCTGGTGTATATTTTTGTCAGTAAGTGGGACACTCGATAACCTGAGATCTGACAGCCCTCAGATCCTGTATGGAGAGATGTCAATCACGCTGGCTTACATTAAACACCTTCCCAAGCATCTGGGCCATATTATAATATTCCAACAGTGCCAAATTACATGAACCACACATGCTAATCTCTTGATCCTGTCTTATTTCCCTTTTGGACAGTCCCTGAGGGAAGGAAAAAAAATCTCTTTTGTGAGCATAAGAAAATTATAAGCCATGCAGGGGGGAGGTTGGAGCAAGCAGGCATCACCCTGTGTCTCTTCTGAGCCAACTGTGGATTTTTGCAATTGATTTGAGAGTATGTTTGTGGCCATTTTCACTCTCTGACCTGGTAATAATCATAACGGAGACATCCAGTAACTAGTAAATGGAATTACAACAGAGGAAATCCTTTGACATTTTGTGTGCATCTCAGTTTGCACTATGACATGGTCTCACCTCTGCAGATGAGGAGGGGCTGAGCTGGATCTGCTCACCAAGAGGGGCAGAGTGCAGAGATCACAGACAGGGCATTGATCGTCAGTTTGGCCTGTTTGGGGCAGCATGTGGGAGCTCCTCAGGAAATACGTGGAAACCACTGAGTGGCTCAGACCAACTCAGAGGTGAATTTTATATCTTAGAGTAGCTTCTGGATTATTTTGTATATACAACCAACACAAACAAGTCCAGGAAATTCCTAAAGCACATTGAAGGTAACTTCTTGGTACAGGTGCTAAGGGAGCCAACTAGGAAAGGTGACCTCCTAGATTTGCTGCTTGCAAACAGAGAGGGTCTTGTGGGTGAAGTGGTGATTGGCAGCCATCTGTTGGTGGCAACAGTGACCGTGAAGTAGTCAAGTCCAAAATCTTTGGTGACAGGAGGAAAACTGCCAGCAGATGATACTATGATTTTCTTCTGAGGTGGAGAACTTAGTGAGTGTAAAGGACATTTTGCTGATGATACTGGGGAGGGGATTCTTCGTGTGCTAATATGCTGGTGCAACTCAGGCACACCATGCCCCTTCTCCCCATACAGCTCTCCTCCATGTCCAGGAGCACAGATCGACACAGAGGTATGAATGTACCCACAGCTCCATCTGTTTTCAGACAAGGGCACCGATAGTTAAGCAAACAATACAACTACAAGAACAGGAAGCTTCTTGCATAGCTTAAGGATACTGAGATGGAAGATCTTGGCAGCACTTTCTGAGAGATGTTCAGCATCCCCAGGGGCTCAGACAAATCCTGCTATCTCTTTGGGAAACTTCTCCTCCAAAAGCTGCTTCTGCCTCATGGAGCACCAGAAGTTGCACAGTGAGAATCACAAAGTCTTCTCAGTTCAGGCAGGATTGAATGGGAGGAGCTGCAAAGGCACTTCCCATGCAGAATTTTAGACAAGCAGCACGCGTTTGAGTCCTGGTACATCTCCCCTGCCACAATGACCTTCAGGTGACCCTGCTGCCCAGTGCAAGAGTAGCAGCAGAAGTGGTTTCAGTCCACTGCAACTGGAATGGACTGGGCAGTTTGCCAAGCGAATATCTGCTGGGTTAATCACTGCGCAAATCTAATCAGGAACTGGAATGTGCCAGGCTCATTACTGAAATTAAATTCACCTCCAATTAAAGAGAGAGCTACAAGCTTCCATCATGCAGAGGTGCCCCCAGGCTGTCCCTCCCCAAAACCAACTCCAGTCCTGCTGTACTGCAGGTTTGCTGAACACTGGAGGGATTTCCAGGTGCAAAGAAGTGAATTGCTTCTTGTGCTTTTCCCCAAGGCTGTGTAAGCAGGGAGTTTGCTGATGTCCTTAATAAGTCACCCTGTGAGTCAGGAACAACTACAACGGTAGAATTTCCAAAGAGCACATGCCAAGAGAAAGCTGAGGACACGGTCAATAACTAGAACATCTCCCATGTCAGGATTGCTCCTGGGATCTGTGGGCACCTTTATAAATTCTCACCTTCACACTCTGAATCTTTCCTTGGGACCTACATGTCTTACGCCTGCACTTCAGAGCAGATTCACTCTGTCCAAATACACAAATGAACTTTGTGAAGAGAAAGGTGAGGTTGCAAAGTTGAGCAGGTAAAAATGCAGAGATGCTGACTTAAAAGTTGTTCAAACTTCGTTTGCCGTCTTGGCTTCAATGATTATACTTGCACAGCCTAGTCTTATTATCACCACTCTCAACATCATCTCTTTCTTTATCAGTTCTTCACCTGGGCATTGCATGATTTCAAGCAAGAACTTTTAATATATTAGGTCAAAATATATGTCCATAACTGAAATCCACCTCTGGGGACTTGCCAGGACTGCACATGTAATTCCTGGCCTTGTTCTCTCCTCCAATACTCAAAGAAGGGCCAATCTACAAAGACTGGGGCTTGGCTTTTATTTGGAGATGGCCAACATGGATGGGCACCTTGAAGGCTTCCCATACACATGTCCTTATTCCTCTCACACACCCCACTGCCCACTCTGAATCACACTATTCCCAAAAATACAGCCGGAGTCTGGGCTCCTCCAGCCTCATGGCCGGGAACCAGCACTAGACACCACTGAGAAAAGAGTCAGTGTCAACATAAATGAGTTGCTCCAGGCTGTGGCCCTGTCACAGCCAAGCTGGGGATTGCAGTAGTGTTCCTGCCCTGTGTGGACCCAGGTCTGTGCCTCTCATGGTGATGATTCCTCCTGAATGCCAGTGACAGACCCTGCAGTCAGTTCAGTGACTGTTCAGTGGTTGAGGAATAAAAGATCCAAGAGCCAGGGCACCACAGGCCTGGTGAAAGCCGCGCCTTGTGCTGTGACTGAGGCCAGATGGTGAGAACTGAAGTTCAAGGAGAGGACAGAACTTGCTCCAAAATCAAACACCAACAGAGCCTTTTCTTACCTATTTATAGCAAAAGTAAAGGAAATCTGCACACAAAGACCTGGGTGCAGCAGGCCAAGAGGAGGTTGCACTTTCCTGCACAGGGATGGCAGAGCTGTGATGGTGGGGGATCCACCTGCACTGCAAATTCATCCTCTGTTCAGACCTGGGAATCCAGGCTCTCAACCATCTCGCCCCTCCAGGGCTCTCAGCAAGGTGTGCTGCCCTTCTCCATCCTCTGTTCTACCCTCTTCAATTAATTAATTAATTAATTAAAAATGATTTAGGCCATGACAACTTCCAGTGCCCCGTCCGCTAGCTGAGTGCCTGGTGGGACAGCCCAAGGCACCAGCACACCCCTGCTGTCCTGGGGTGCTGCATCCTCCAGAGACAGCTGTGGTGACTCAAAGTCCCTATTCTCAAGCAAGCAGGGAGTTTAAGCTGAAATCTTGCACATTTTGACAGAGCTGTGGGGATTGAGGAGGAGAGAGAATCACCTCTATGTCTGTTGTCTATGTCTAAGTACCATGTAAAAGTACTACTTTTTAGACACTGGAGTTGCTTGGCATTGTCATCTCCATCTGATCTGGCAAGATATATCGTGTCTGTGATTTACATGTGCCTGGTCTGATAGACACTGAAAAGCAGAACAGAAGGTTTCCATTGCTGGGAAAGTTTTGAGATATGTCTATGTCTAAGTATTACTGTCGTAGTACTTGTCTCCAAAGGAAAAAAAAAAGTCTTAGAAATATGAAAATGAAACATTCTGATTTTATCAGATTTTTATATGCATTTATGGGAGGGCAAGGGGAGTATCAGGTCTACCTATGAATGTTCTTTAGAACTAAAAATTATTTTTGGCTGCCAGAGATTGATGAACTGCCAAATTCAACGTGGCTCTGCCCCCAGCCATAGCCCAGCTTAACTAGAGGGGGAGGTCATAGCCCTGCCAAGGTCAGGGTCAGTAAGCCTGTTGCTGTTCTGCGTTCTCATGGAGGTGGGTGAGGAACGGATTCATTTTTTCTTTCACTGGGATTAGCAAGACATTGAAAAAACAATGTTTCATTTGTTTCCAGTATATTGAAAATTAAAAATATATATTAAAGGAAATATTTTGTCAGCCAGGAAGCAACACACATGATGTCATTTCAAAGTGGAGTATTGAAGCATTTCATTATAGAAATACTGACACAAAATGTTGTCCATTCGGGGGGGGGGATTTTTATTAATATAAACAACTTGGTGAATGTTACACCTTCTCAATAAGAATGGTTCAGCCTCTAGGCAATTTTCTTGGTGCCCAAAACATCTCTTCTATAGATTTCTGGGTGTTCTGGATATCTGCAGAAGCCACAGGTGCTTCCAAACAGTGACAGACCTTCAAGATCTTTTCCTTGGAGACTCCTTAAGTTCTCCTTCAGAAATTGATGGGTTTAGAGTCACTGTGCCTCCACTGCTTGGCTCCACCAGTGTTAGCACTGGCTTTGGGCACTGACACATCATCTGGGAGATGGCTACATCCTGAAAAAGGGGTTGCCAGAACTTTGATGGCTCCTGCTTCCTGCCACTGCACCCAGGGGCATGCTGCAGGGGTAACAAGCAGCAGTGACGTAGTGGAGCTCAATGCCAACAGCAGGAGACTTCATCTTTAACCCAAACCTATTTTACTCCCTTACAGGCTCACAAGCGCCAGAATGCTCGTGTCCAAGTTGTGTGCCTGGTACTCAGGTTATTCAGGTGGGTATTCAGATAGATATTCAGGTGGTCCATCCTTGCTTTGATGCAGAGGAGCTGGCACACTGGCTGTCAGGTCCTCATCGTGTCTCCTGGGCTCTTTCTGCCTGACTCACTCCCCTACAACCAGGATGGCTAGAAGCCAGCAGGATTACTTTGCCATCATGTTGCAGGCCTTTTTAGACACTATAGTTGCTTGGCATTGTCATCTCCATCTGATCTGGCAAGATATATCGTGTCTGTGATTTACATGTGCCTGGTCTGATAGACACTGAAAAGCAGAACAGAAGGTTTCCATTGCTGGGAAAGTTTTGAGATATTTGAGTCAGTGTCCAGACTTGGTTACCTGAGGAACTGGCTCATGACACTATTCATTTGCAACCTCAGCTGCTACCAGCATCTCTTGGTTAGTTTCCAGATGGCTGAGGAATGTGCTGTCTGCCCAAAGAGGAGATGGTGGCAGGTTCATGTCTGAGTCCCGTTCCCTTCTCATGAACTCTTTGACTGCAGTGTTCTGCACATTAATTCGAGAATTAAGGGGAAGAGATGGCAGAAGACACCCAGCTAGAGCCATGACCACCACTGCCTGTAGCTCTCTCATTCACCTTTGAATAAAATTGGTGAAGAATCCCTGGAGGACTTTTATACAAAAGCTCTGATTGGTACTTATTGTGCTGAGAAATTGTGCCCATGGACCACACAACACGATTGCTCTTGGCATCACTCCTAGTCCGTACATCTTTCAGCTTGCCCCTGCTTGCAGCCCAGGCTCATGCCCCTGCCCTCCCAGACGCATAGCCCAGGGGATTTGCTTTGCCTGCTTCAGAAGGCCCTGCAATGCTAATTTCATTTATGAATTCTGCGGGTGAGAAAGTTCATAGACGCCTTGAAGGTCTGTGCAAAATCTGTCCAGCCCTCCCTCTCTCTCTTTTGTTACTTTGCAGAGCACAGTCCTGGGTGACTCTGGCATGGAGATGGGCTTCAGGTCAGTTGCCAAAATGTCTTCGCTGGCCTGTGTCCATGCTGGGGTACCACTGGAGCCACACCAGCAGCCACCCTTCAATGTCCAGAGGATCACCTTGAAGGGCAGCTGGGCATGAGGCTACAGGAGCTGCTGAGCTCCACCTGCCACATGAACCAACTTCCCCGTCACCCCCTTCTGCTCCATGTCACTGCAAGGGTGCCTGATGCACTAGAAGTCACTGAAACCATCTGCTCTGCCTCTGGAGCTCCCCATGAGCCATTCCAGCACCATAGGTCTCATGTCTCAGAGTGGCCTTAGGTTCCAGAATGATGTCTGTCCCAATTTAGGGTGCAGCCAGCACTTCCTAGTCCTGAAAAGCACTCTGCCAGCTCCATTATGTTCTGGATCATATTCCACTTGTAGGTCCCACTCTGGCCTTCTTCTGTCTGTGTGAAAGCAATAGACTGCATCTTTCTGTGTGTTGCCAGCATCTGATACAAAGAAGTTCCCCTCCGAAAATATCCACCAAACACAGCTGCAGGGTGCAGAGTTGGGATGCCAAATTGTCCTTCCTGGGGTCTTCACCATGGCTGGCTCTGTCTCAGGGTCTGGCCCTGCTCCCAACATTTACACAAAGGCCTTTTGCCCAAGTTCATGCAGGAAATTCAGAAGCTGGTATGGTTCATTGGCAGGTGTAATTATCCCTTTTGAAGAACCTCACATGGCATGTGTCAGCACCATATTTAGTCTGCTGAAACTTCACTGTTTTTTGCAGCATGGTTTGGTCCTTGTGGAGTCTCCTCTGAGACTTCAGATCAGACTCTGTAGGACTGAGCCCTGCTGTCCTTATTCCTGTTGAATTATACCACACCCTATAAGCACCTTATCAAGAGCTGTAGGAGTTGCAATGTAAAGTGTTTCAAAGCCAGAGCTGGGAGTTCAGCTCTGGTCTTTGAGTAGTTTTTCTGACAGTAATTGCTGTTTACCATTCTAGGATCTATTTGACAACCAAACTACCTCCCCTCCTTCCTTCCTTCCATTCTTCCCTCCTTCCTTCCTTTTGTCCCTCTACTGAATTTCAACATCACGCTGATAGGATTAGGCCCTCTCCTACATGAATGGTGTCCATGTGTGTGGGTCTCACACTGAGGAATTCATGCTGCTTCTTCCAGCCTACACTTGCTGTCTGACTGATGGATTTAGCTGAGGATCACTTGCATAAGGTGGTAGGCAGGTACCATTCACAGCCTGCAGAATCTATCCACAGATCCCAACATAATTGCCTGAAGAGTCCCCCGAGAGCTCAATGCCAGTTTTCCTTTAGACCTGTTCCTCTGGCTTTCTTAGCACTAAGCTACCAGTTTCCTCTTCTTTTGTGTGCTCTGGGGCAGCTCTTCCAGTGAGGAGACACTAACTCCCTTTGCCTTCTGGAAATGTGGAGATCCCCATGGTGACTGGTTATCGCCTCTGGTGATCTGTTTGATCCTCTCTAGGTTTCAGTCCCAAACCTAAGCCCTGCACAGCTACTGCTTGTGTCAGACCACATGGGCACTGGTGGTCACCTGCTTCATTAGCTGCTGCCTCAGATGCCCTGTGGAGCTCTGAAGGAAGGTTTGTGTAGCCAAGGGTCAGAGGTTCTTCCTGCACCCTGCCTGACGAAGGGATGGTCCTGCCTGCAATAGACTTATATTCTGCTCCCGTTGCCTCTTGCACTGACAATTTGACACGAAATTTCTGCAAATGCTGCAATTGTTCAGGAGCTGCAAGCACAAAGAGGAGCAACGAGGGGTCAGGTGAATGCCTTCCACATGTTAGCAAATCCTATTCAACAGAGAACAGCTGCACTGCTTGCCAGATCTGCTCGAGGGCTGCAAGGGGAATCTAGACTGCAGGTTTGAGGTAAAGCCCAAAGAGCCTTCCAGTGGGCTCTGATGGATGCAAAGACCTTGTTACGGAGCAGAGAGCTCAGCGCTGCCCCAAGGGTTAATTAGCAGCATCCTTTGCCTTTGGAGGTGTTCATCTAAGTGCTTCCTTGGTGAGGGACAGCCCGTCTTTGTTGCCTAGATACAGCCTTGCTGGGGGGTTTGAGGAAGGTACCTGGAGCTTCATTAGAAGAGGATGTTAGTGGGATTTTCAGATTTAGCTGCACTATGTAAATTATTACCCGGGGCAGCCCTGAGGCAAAGCGTCTGCCTGTTACTATCAGCCACACATCACATCCAAGCACTGACAAGACAAATAAGGGTAATTGTCTCTCTCCCCTTAATCAGGGGGATGTGATTAGCTGGTGGAGGCCTTGGCCAGGTTCTCACCAGCACTACCCAGCTCTGCAAAATGAGGGCAGGGAGCATCCCTATGGACACAGACTGGGGATCGAGGACCAGCCAGGTCCAACACCCATCAGCTCTTGGAAGGGAACAGCAAGCAAGCAGCAGACTTTCATGGCTTGGTAGAAGGTTGGGGGGTATAAGCATTAGAAAATAAAGAAGACCTGAAAAAGTGGTGTTTTGTTGCTGTTTTTTCCCATGTCACACATACCTACTGGAAGGCTGCATATCCAGCTCATGGAGCAAGCACATCTGGCACTGAACTGGGTGCAGTGGAAGTCAAACTGTTGAGGTGTTGAGCCAAATGCTAATCAGATGCTTTCTGGGACCATCTCTTCCACTCTGATGCCTAACAAATATCTGAAGGAGTTATTTCAGTAAAAATCCAACCTTGGACAGTGATGATATAAGCAGTGTTCCCAGTTCACATTCCCTGTGGCTCCCAGCAAGACCAGCACAGCCTGAGGGGCATTCCAGAATCTCTGCACAAAGCCAAGGAGAAAGGAAAGACAAACTTTGATGGTGTTGAACTCATGGCTTTATAAAAACAAGTGTCACTGTCCTTGAAAGCACTAAGAGGCTGGGTCTACACATACACCCTCCTCAATCCAGCTGTGGATGCACCAACGGAGCAGCAGCTGCTTTGGCCTCAGCAGTTCCTGTATCAGGGGCTGGAGCATGTGCAGGGAATGGGATCCAGAGGAAAAGGGAGCATCTCACTGCATTTCTTCTGAGGACTTTTTGGGAGGGAGGATGCTTGGAGTTGCAGGGGTCCCCTTGCTTGGTGAGTACCTTAGCCATGAGGCAGTGAAGATACCCTGCCTTTCCCAGTGTGAGGTGTATGTGAAGCTGCTGAAGCAAAGTGAAGGGTCCCAGAGGGATCACTACAAGGGACTGAGGAGGACTTCCAGTTGGCTTGGGAGACTGAGCTCAGAAACAGATCTGGGGAAATACAGAATTTCTGGGGGAAACACAGATTTTCTGAAGGGGCAGATGTATGTCCTTCGTGCCTCTGTCCCACATTGCCTCTCCATCATGCTCTCAGCACCCACAGTGAGTGAGAGAAGCCCTGGGAGGAGATTTTCCCTAAGCACTGAGCAGCAAGACATCCTCCTCCTCCTTCTTCTCCTCCCCCTTCCCCTCTTTCTCCTCCTCTTTAGAGGATAAAGCACCAGTAAAGAAGGCCTGGATTCCCCTGCACCCCCTGTTGAAAGCGTGGCCTGGCACTCTCCAGTCACTGCTTCTGCTCACCATATGACCTAAACTCAGACAAAGTAACATTAAGCAGAGCCACCGGCACTGTAAATAACAAACCACCCTTTTCCTTGCTCTCTGCTCTGCCTCATTTCAGGCAGGAAATTGCACGCTGCAGCCTGACTTCTGTTGGAGGTTTCTGAGGAGGGGTGGGCAGGAAGCAATGGCAGATAAAGCAACAGCCTTTTAATTAGAAGGCAGCACAGATAATTGTGGTGGTGATATATGTTTTCATTAGTAAAGAGGATGTTGTGCAGTGGCTGTGCCACAGTATTTGAAGCTCATCCTGGCCTGGTAATGAGAAATGATCTGTCCTGACTTCACAGAGAGGGTGGGTGTGGGATAACCTGCAAAGTCAGCTCCGACAGCCTAAAGTCACAGCCCGGGTCAGGAGCTGGTGGAAGGCTTGTAGTGCCAGGTGATGGCTGCGTGCTCGTGCCATGACTGTGACTTTGGAGCTCAACCCTTGCTTGCTTGTGGGTGCAAGTGAGCAGACCTGCACACCAGCCTCCATCACTGGATGATGCCTTAATACGTGAGACTGTAAAACACACACAATGTATGATAGAATGACTCACTGCCCACCCAGCCATCTGCGTGTCAGGAGCTGGGAGTTCAGCTGGTGCAGTGGCCTTGTCCATCTCCCCATGTGACCCAGGCCACCTCTGGTCTGGAGCCTGGAAAGCCGTCTGCTTATCAGTGGACTTGAGCACAACACGTTTACTGGATTCTTATAAACTCTTCTCACAATCCTCCCATGCTGTTAGTGAGCCAGCCAGGGTGACTGTGATTCTAGGAAACATCTCAGAATGAGTAGAGACAAAACATGAAAACAAGTAAAAGAGAAAGACCACAGGAAAACGATGTCAGGGACCTGACCTGGTTGGCTATATGAATAAAACAGATGACCCAGTATCCAAAATTAACCTGGAGGGATGTGGGGCTGGTAGTCCTGTCTGTCCCAGTCCCAAACTGTGCTGCTGAATTTCAGTTCTGTCTTGCAGCAGAAGGTGCCAGCAGGGCTGGGCAGAGCCCTCTGCAGCCCCTTTGCCGAGCTGCCCTGACACGCTCACTGCATACGAGGTATGTTCAAGCAGCAAAATCAGAGACTGGAGGAGGCAAGGCCAGTTATTTTGGTACACGGCTGCTGTCCTCGGGGCAGATAGAGGACTTCAGATAAGCATCCTTTAACTTTTCGAGCCTGGCACAGCAGTACAAAAGGCCTTTCAGCACCTACTGGAAGTGGCTGGGATTAACTCCCTGTGGTGAGTGGGAGCTTCCAGCTCTGCTCTTTGAGCAAAACCAAGTCCCAGCCTGGCAGCAGCTGAGCTGGGAGACACGAGATGCAGAAGGGCCCTTGCAGAAGGGCATTGCTGCCCCTGCCACTCATCCTCCTGCTTTTCCCCTCGGCCAGCGGTAACCTGTTGAGCTGATGACCAAGTGTTACCTCGGATGAGCCTCCTTTATGGAGCGATTCGCACCAGCCCCTGGTGCTGCCGAGCTGTGGCACAGTCCCAATGGAGCATCGGGGCACAGCGGCCACCTGCATGCTGACAAATGCAGTGCAAGTCGGGGTTCTGCAAGGAGCTGCGCAGAGCAGCAGCTCAGGAAATTGCCTCCCTCTTGTGGTGACTGTGCCACTTCGTAAGGTCACACATGCTTCAGACAAGGACAGGTTTTTATACCTGACCTTCCATGTAGCATGGCATCAGAGGAGAGCAGCGTCCCCAAGCAGGTGGACATCCCAGGAGCTGATGATGATGAATAGCAGAAGGCCCCCAGTGATCCCTGCTCACTGCCAAGGCACTGGAGAGCACTGGGAGGTGATGCGTGCAAGGACTGAACCACAGTCAGAGCTGGAACAAGCAGGTAGGTAACAGGAGATGAGCAAAAAAGCTGGCAGGAAAAAAAACAAACCAGGGATGAAATGTGCAACTTCAGGGTGATGATGTCCTCCAGAAGTCGAGGGTGCAGTTAGGGGGAGATCGTGTCTGAGCATCCCCCTCAGCTGCAGATCTGTGTGGAAATGCCAGAGCTGTTGAATAACAAAACAAAGCCAGATACACCAAGAAGGAAACGCTGACCCATCTGCCAGGGACTGCACTGAAAGCAGTACAAGTTCAGAGTGCACTTTGGAGATTAACAGTGTTAGGCAAGCAAAACTGGCAGCAGTTTGGCAAAATAGTCAAGCCAAAACTGGATTATATTAATTGTGGAGCTGAGTGTCCCTGAAATAAGTGTCCTGCAAACAATGAATTTTGCAACAACCGCCACAGAAAGGAGCATTATGCAAATATAAGCAAAGTGAGCAAGGTGTATGTAATCACAGAAAGTGACAATGCAGATAGCAGGTGAATTGTTCATTGGGACATGTCTTAAACAAAAGAGAAAACAGCTGAGGAATTAGAGACCCTCACACTGCTGAACTTGATCAAGGCACTCAGGTGATGTGCAGGCAGTACAAGGCATCCTAGGAAAGCAAGTCTGCAAGTCAGAAAGGAAAACAAAACCCTGAAAAACAAAGTCCGAGGGGAAAGAGAGAGGTTACCAGCACCAGGGACCTAGTTTGAGAAAAGTGTGTCTGAAAGGGGTGGGCCCACTTGGATGTAGGCTAACTTTGGGGACTGCAAAGATTGAAGGCCAACCAACTGCAAGACCTTTGTTTAATCAGTGAGGCATCTGGCTGTACTCCACCCTTTTGCACTGAAGAGATCAGGTTTTGCAGGAACTAAAATGCAGAGAGGATTGAACTGTTTCAGAAAATGGCTGCTTTTTGGTGATAAGATACATGAAGTGATGGAATCAGCAAAGGGTTTTGTCCCTCAAGAGCAGCCTCATATAGGTGTGAAAATACTCTGGAAGCACCAAGTCTGGAAATAGCGGCAGAAAAACAGCTCGGTGCTTCACAGAATCACAGAACAGATGAGGTTGGAAGGGACCTCTGGAGATCATCTAGTCCAACCCCCCTGCCAAGCAGGGTCACCTGGAGCACATTGCACAGGATGGCATCCAGGTGGGTTTTGAATATCTCCAGAGAAGGGGACTCCACAGCCTCTCTGGGCAACCTGTTCCAGTGCTCTGTCACCCTCACAGTACAGAAATGTTTTCTCATATTCAGCTGGAACTTCCTGTGTTTCAGTTTGTGACCATTGCCTCTTGTCCTGTCTCTGGGCACCATGAAAAGAGTCCGGCCCCATCCTCTTGACACCCTCCCTTCAGATATTTGTACACATTGATAAGATCCCCTCTCAGTCTTCTCTTCTCCAAGCTAAACAGGCCCAGCTCTCTCAGCCTCTGCTCATATGAGAGATGCTCCAGTCCCCTCATCATCTCTG
>VXAA01002100.1:445147-561506 GCA_013399115.1 Anseranas semipalmata
ATGGCAGCACAGCCCTCTGGTGTATCAGCCACTCCTCCCAGTTTAGCCTAGAGAAGAGGAGATAGAGAGGGGATCTTATCAACCTCTACAAATACCTGAGGGGACAATATAAAGAGGATGGGGCCAAACTCTTCTCAGTGGTGGCCAGTGATAGGACAAGGGGTAATGGGTATAATTTGATGCACAGGAGGTTTCATCGCCATATGAGGAAGCACTTCTTTACAGTTCGGGTGACAGAGCACTGGAACAGGTTGTCCAGAGAGGCTCCGGAGTCTCCTTCTCTGGAGATATTCAAAATCTGCATAGATGCCATCCTGTGCAACGTGCTCACGGTGATCCTGCTTGGCAGGGGGGGTTGGACCAGATGATCTCTAGAGGTCCCTTCCAACCTCAACCATTCTGTGATTCTGTGATTCTGCCCTCTCTCTTCTATTTTCATGTTCAGACATGCAGACTTGCAAACCAATTGCCCTGAATTGTGTTTGTGGGGCAGAATGGACAGAACTGAAGCAGCAGAGACAAATGAGCTCCACGACTTTGTTGACAGCGACAAAGTTTGCTGGTTGGTTTGCGGCCATCAGGTATGTCTTCATATACACAGTTCTTAGATGTGTTGTAAGTAAGGACCAAGAAACCTTCATTAAGAATATTAGAGCTTCCTTTTAAAGCAGCCTTTACGGATGCATGAGTCAAAATACAGTTTACGAGTCAAAATACAGTTTCTCTAGGGATCAACCCCACCAATTCAGTTGAATCATACACTAGTCTGGGACCAGGACAGTTGTTCTCACAACTTGGTCGATGAAGAGAGGCTAGGTAGGGGGAAGCTATGCTACAAAAACTTCATCTGGAGGTGGAATGACGTGATCTGACAGTCTCAGCATCAGCCAGCTCAGTGCGTCAGCATTGGCAATCAGTTATCCTGGCTTGTAAACAAGCTTGTAATCACAGCACTCCACCATAGCATTCATTGGAACACACCTGGAAAGGTATGCTTGTTTTTAAAGAGAAATCTAAGCAGCAGCTTTTAGCCTGGTAGATTTTGATTGCGCATCCACAGATGTAATTATTGAATGCATTGATTTCATTAACCATAACGTGTGCTTCCTTACCCATTTGTCCATAGTTTCCTTCAATGGGTGGCATAGTGCTTGCATAGTAAGTAACAGGTCCCTCAGTCCCATCTGGCAGTGCATGACTCAGAATGGCTTTAGCACCACAATGTGATGCAAACACATAGCCCTCTATTATCTCTTTTCACCCAGATGAATAAACCCTGAATCAGATGTCAATAATTACTTGACATTCTTGGAGATCTCTGCATGCTGGTGAGTTTATCTCCATACAATTTCCCTGTTGAGAAAGCAACAAAGGGCTTCAGCAACTGCTGCTCTGCGTGATAGGAAGCTGTGGTAGAGGTTGAGCAATCCAAGGAATGCTTGAAACGCCTACTTGAGTTTTGGCTCTGGAGCCCCATGTTTTGCTGTTTCTCTGCTTTCTGTTGGGTAGATGTTTCAGTTCTTCAGTTCCTGTCACTTGGCCTCGCTTTTTGGTAGGATCTGTCCCTCCTTGCCAGAAGCCCGGTGCTGTGTTTGTGGAGCAGAGTGCACAGGATGGAAGCAGATGAACAACAACCACAGGAATGCACATGAATACATCACCAACTCTTACTGGCCATTACATGAAGTTGTCTGGACCAACAGAACAACATCCTGTGCATGACACAGCATCTTGGGTCAGCATTCGCATCATTCAAACCTGTTATCTGCATAAGTCACTTTTCTTTTCTGCTGAGCCTAAGGAACCATGTGCATAGTTGTCTCATCATTATACTTCGCTCATGAGCAGCTCACCCAGAGCTGTGGCTCTGCATACCCTGACAGTAACCAGGTAGCAATATATCTCATTGTTTGGAACCATGATCTCTGTGGAAATCATCTTTTTAGATAGGTAAGCAGCTCCTTCATCTAGCCTGTCATGGGGAGCTAACAACCCAACAGGGTTGTGTGCATAGCTCTGGGTACTGCAAGTCTCTCTGCCCGGGAGCCCCGAAATGCAGAGACTTTACCCACAAGTGCAATTGGGGGGTGGGGGGTGGGCAGTGGTTTGCAGTGATTCATGTCATTGTTACCCTGCTGGGCTGTTGTGCCAGCCCTGTGGTAGTTACACTGACACACCTTTCAACGGGAAATGAACGAATGATGAGATACAGTCTTGTGATATCTCCCAGCAGTTACATTTTGAAATCCATGTCAGAGCCTAACCTGAAACTTCAGGGGTCTTCATGTGTATTTCTGCTTTTCTAAACCATGGCCTCAGCATCCGGCCTTTGATGGGCAGCAGGCTGCAAGGCACGGGCTCAAACCATCTCTTGCCAACACTGAGCACAGGCACAATGAGGCATGCTATGTTTTGTACTGGGTCTGTCCCAAGGCTGGATATGATGGATGTGTAGTGTGAGGTCCAGGAGCATTTCCCCACTCCACGTGCTATGTCTCATAGCTCTTGGTCTGTATGAGACGGAGCAGCTTCTATCTCTGTGAACTAACAGAGCCAGGGCTGTGGCGGTATTCCTGATATGACCAGCCCTGATAAGACCCAGCCCTGCATCTCCCCACATGCCAAGGGGCTGCCCTTGTGAGAGAGCACACCTGGGAGCTGGGAGAGAGGGGGACAGTTGCACTGACACACACCACAGGCAGAAAACCCTTCTGAAGAGTACTTGTTTCAGTGTTATTGACTTTTGCTTCTCTCCCAGAGCCCTGCAGGGGCTTGAGCTTGCTGGGTGTCTGCAGCCTCTCCATGTTTCCTGTTTTCATTCCAGTATCTGAAATGCTAACATACCGCATGCCTTGAATTCCAGCCCTGACGCACCAGGAAGAGGGGCCAAGGGCAGATGCATGGGAGTCTTGGAGCCTTTCGTGCCCTTTCTCCAGCCAGGCTGGGGATATTGATAGCTCCCTGACTCTGTCCTTCATCCTCTTTCCTCCCTTCTCTCTTCTAATTCCAGAGCTGCTGCGTATCCCTCCCTGTTTTAATGCTGGAGTATTCTTCTGACAGAGAAGGGCTCTGATTTGCCCTGTTTCAATAAGGACAGCAGTTGGAAAGAGCTCCCTTTCTGAATCAGTGATGTTAGTCTAGTGAGAAAGTGTGTACAAAAGATTGCTCTGAGGTCCAAGAGCTTTTGCAAAATATGTGGCATAGCAGACATAATAACACTTCCCCATTGTAGTGATAACTTGCTAATTCCTCCCTCTTAACGGTATAAATCGGGAGTAAAACCCTTTAGCCAGTGGAAGGATTCTCTTCGCAAATATTTAATAACACTGCTTTCAGCGCAGTGTCAGCCAGATGCATCCCTTGTGTGCCGTCCCTCAAGCCCCCGCCAGTACACACACCGTACCCAAGACACACGAAACATGCAGACTTAGCAATTCATGATTTAAGGGACAAATTCTGCTCCTTTTAATTCCAGTGGTTAGTTGGGGCCAGCTGTTGAGAGCAGAAATGTGGCCACTAGGCTGTGGCCAAGGCAAAACCCAAGCAACGCGCAACAGCACTGGAGAAGCTTCCCAGCCCCATCTACAGCACCTGCTGCTGGCAGGACCAGCTCTGATCTCATCCCCTGCTGGTGCCTGCAGGACATCGTGCCGCTGCTCAGCTCTGGCCAAGCCATCGGGGCAGCCGGTGGCTGTGCCCACGGATGGGCAGGACACGTACTTGCAATTTCCAGCACTGATGGCATCACTCAAGGTATTTCTTCCAAAAGCCGTGCTGTCCCAGGGGCAGCTGCCTTTCCCACTGAGGAAGGTGACAATAGCGTGAGAGCGAGCGATGGAGAAGCAGCAAATTTCCACCCAAGGTGGATCTTTCTCCACACACACCCATCCCTCTGTGCCCTTGGCTTTGAGCTTGCAGCTCTTCTGGCCCAAAAGAAGGCATCTCCACCATGTACCTACTGCCTGCTCCACTGTGACTCACCGCCTGCCCCCTTACCAATGGCTGCTCAGCTTAAGGCCCTGAGCATCTCAGACCTTCTGCTATCGGCATGAAGCCTAACCCACAGAGTTCAGGTTTCCAGCCTGGGATCAGCTGGCATCAAGGGCTGCTTCTCAGGTGTCTCTGCAAGATCGGATAACCCAGGGCAGCAGGCTTTAGTCCCAAGGCACAGCCCGCGCTCCTGCAAGTGCTGTAAGGACATGCAAGTTGAAAACCCCTGCGCTGGATGAGAGGGCAGAGCAGCTCCTGCTGGGGAGGTGTTGCCGCAGGCAGGGTGCGATGGTGAGGCAATGCCCTCGGCTCCCCGCCAGCCATGCGGTGCCATCGGGGTACGGGTTCCTCCATCCCCCTGCCACCCCCAGCCGCAGCCACCAGGACCAGGGGTGGGTCCTGGACACGGTGCCCAGAAGCTCTGTGGGTTAGTCCCAACTCCTCTGAGCATTTCAGAGCCCACTTCAGCTGCACTTCGGTGGTCAGTTCCTTGGTTTGGGCTTCGGATGAAAACTCCTCTTTTTCCTTGTTTAAAATCATATCCTCTTCCCACAGAAACAGCAACGTGAACTGAGAGATATAAAAGACAAATGCTTTCTCTCACAACATTTTAACTATTTAATCAGGGGAGGGGCTGTATTTTGCCTTACTTTTACTCACTTAGAGACACGGGTAGCTTAAAGTGAACATGTGATTATTTCAAATTGAAAGCTCTACTTTTTCACAAAGCATTATGTTTTTAAAATGTTGCTTTCGCTAGTATTTTCTTTTTACTCCCTTCACCATCCCCTCCCTTATTTTTTACCTTCACCACACCCAAGACAGATGTTTTTCTTGTGAGAAAAGCAAGACAATTTTTGAAAAACACAGAACTAAGTGAGAGACAAGAAAAGGCGATCAAATTGCCTATTTCTTCTAGGTTGAAAGCACAGAATCGGTGTGCAAAGTTCTCCAGCATTCTTGCACAGCTCTAGGAAAGAGGCTTGTTCTGAAAAGGCTGTTCTGATGAAATCACACTTTCCATTACAAAAAGAGTCTTTATCAAAGACATCTTGACAGCTTGCCCTTGGCTTTGCTGGCTGGCTGGAGCAGGCACTCTCTCAGTTATTTAAGGAAGTGTTTTCAGGTGCTGAAGTGCCTAAAGCAGGGACTGCTCCTGTGCCTATGTGAGCTGCCAGCCTGCTTCCCCAGCCAGGTCCTTCTGGGCTGTAGACAGGACAAAATGGTCCCTATAGGCATCCCAGCCAGCCAGGAGCTGAAGCCTCAGCAGCCACGGGGAAAGGCCTCTCCTTTCTCCAGATGAAGCTTCTCCAGTGCGAGAGCCACATGAGCAGGAACCATACGGTTGGAGCCCACTGAAGTGGGGCAAGCCATGGATCCATGAGGTCCTACTGCTGGATGGGGCCAGCACCCACCCTTCTCACAGCCTGGAAATACAACCACAGCTGGTGGTTGTATTTCTGACCAGCAAAGGCTGGTAAGAGGCTACCAGCTCCTCTCACTGCATGTCCCTCAGCCTTGTCTAAGGCTGGTCCACCTGCCTGCCAGAGGCAATTTGTACATCATGTACTGGTGGCTGAACCCAGTTTGGCAATATCTTTGTGCAAAGATGAGGAACAGGCGGTGAAGGGTTTAAAATAGATCCTCTGATGCCTTGTTTGTGTGTGCCTTTCCAGGTGACCTGTCCCCACCACATTTTTTAACATCACTGACAAAAGAGGCACGTCTTGCATTTTCTGCGTCTAATCATAAGAAAGGTCCCATCCTGGGAAGTTTTGCTCTTAATCCTGATCCTTCTGCAGTTTTCAGAAAGCCATTAAAAATCCCATCTCCTTCTGAAATTTACTTAATCTTTGAGGACAAAAATTTAGGAAGAGGTACAGAAAGGATTGGAAACTTATGTGCACATGAGGACTGCCCCATTACCATAATGGACAGCACTGAGAAATACAGAAGGGGTGTTCAGGGTTTAAGTCAATCTCATTTAAGCTGATCTTCAGAGATCAGATTGAGGCTTAATGCAGAAGGAAATGTCCTGCACCTGCTGCCTCAGGGCTCTTGCACCTTCTGATCATTGTCACCTCAAGGAGCAGGGGCCATGTGCACAGTGCTTGCTCCTTGTGAGCAGATCCCAGTGTCCTGACAATCCTAAGAGAAAGGCTCAGGGACTGCCTGACTCAGTTTCCTAGACACACTGGTATTTGCTGACAGAGAACATGGTTTTAATAGTGCAGCATGACCAGAGGTGATTTAGGTGGCTCATCCAGCTGTGCTGGAGCCCCCAGAGTTGTTCCCTGCAGGATCTAATCCCAGGGGGCTGCTCCTTGCCCTGCTGGCATGCTCACACCACTCCCATCACTTCTCAGCTCAGGGAGTCCATGAGCTTATGCTCAAACACAGGGCTGGGTCCCCAGGAGGGCATGGGACAAAACTCCCTCTTCATTGCCCATCCGGGCTGCAGGCTTCTGTGTGCCAAGTGGTGGGATTTTGGTGTGCAGCACCCTTAGATTTTGTTTTCTGTGATAGCTCATCACACGATGTGGCTTTCCTACCATTTCAAACAGGGCAGACACTGTAGTGTGAGCCACTGCTCCCCTTAGGACAATAAACTTCCTCCATCCCAGCCTTGGTCTCGCATGGTCCTGCCCTCCCACTGCTGTCTCTCCTGCAGGCCAAAATCAGCGTTCTGGGGAGGAAGGTGGGTAGTGCTGGGGTATGTAAGCAAAATAAATCAAGAGCCTGGAGCTCCCATCTGTCTCTCCCTGAACACTATGCAAGGCAGAAGCCCCAGCATCCTATTAGCCCCTCTGCTGCTGGCAGGACTCCCAGATCACTCCATTTGTGACCAGCCAACATGCCCTTCATTTTTTTCCTCTCAACCTTTATTTAATGCATTTGGGAGTCCAATGTCAGCACTGCCTCCAGATAAAAGCATCTGCTCCAGATAAAAGCATCAGCTGGACACATCAGTGTGACTTCTAAGTACATGCATAACAGAAGGCACACTCACAGTGGGTCAGACCTTCACAGGAAGGAGCCAACAGGACTATGCTGGAGGACAGAGAGGAGCAAGAGTGTTCCCTTCTGTCTGACCAGGTCTCCCATGCTTTGAATATCCCATAGAAATGCTCCTTGCTCTCCAGAAATGTGACTTCTCATTGGCATCATGGCTGTGTCCAGCTCTGGTGACTCCAAAGGGAATGAAGAGTTCCCAGCACCCCTCTTGTGTGGCCTTGAGAAAGAAGCACTGCTTGTCTGTGCCTCAGTCACCCTATCAATAAAACAGGACATGCCACACTGCAGGCTCTTAGGGGTGAGAGCAGCACCGGGCGTGATCCCTGCACCCCATGGCCAGCTAGAGCTTCTCAACAGCCCACCTCCAGGGTCAGCTGCCTGCTTGGCCCTTCACAGAGCCATTTTGGGAGCAGTAAAGGAGGTACTGATGCTGTTTGATGGAAGACCCCCACTATTAGGAGGAAGGTGGGGGCTGGTGAGGTCTGGGTTTGTCACTTAAACATGGGAAGGTGCCACTTCCCTGGTACCTGCTGCTTCATCAGAGCAGTGAGGCTTAGCCCTGCCTGTGGCAGCACCAGGGTCTTGCAGCACAGTAGCGGGAAAGGGGCAATTTTTTTCCTTAGGCTCTCTCAGATCAATCCCACCCCTCTGCTGATGGTGACAGCTGCCCCTGAGAAGTGATGGGTCTCCCAAAGTGATGGCCGTATCACCACATTAGGCACCGTGGCTCTCCAGAGCAGGGACGCAGGCTGGCTGGAGCAGGATCTCGCCCACCTCCAGGCACAGGCTGACCCTGCGGAGCAGAGAACAGCAGGTACCAGAGCAAGGAAATGCCCCTGGAAGTGACTGACCATGAATCATTCCCACACTCACATTTTCTCCTGCATTATTATCCTTTTTAAAAATTAAAGATGGTAATAGGTTACTGTAGTTGAAAGTGAGATAATGGGAGATTTTAGGGAGATAAAATTCTAATGGTATCCAGGGAGAGAGAGGGATAGGGAGAAAAATTGAAAGGGATTCATTATGAACTTAGCCTCACTTATAAATATTCCCCCAGGTTAGGACCTTATGGTGTTAATAATTAACCAGAATCTTATGAAGGCTAAAATAGCTGCAACACACACGAAGATCATTGCTTCAGCATTCAGCATGTGCACAAACCTTGCCCGCCACTCGTCTCAGTTACTGTGGCAACAGTACATCTGCTTTCCACAATATCCTTCATTAATCATTTACACCCTGGAAAAAAAATGTCCTGGAGGAATGATGCCACATGCACTGTTTCTGTTCACCTCCTGCCAGAGAGTGGGACCAGCTCTGAACGCAGCCTCTCGACCGCTATTTACAGCCAAACCCCTGCACCAACGCAAAGTGTAGGCTGGGTGCTCCGCAGCTTCGTCCATTCATGGCCTTGATGGATTTGAGTTATTCACTCATTTTGGTGAGATTTCCCAGCACAGCAGGACAAGCCTCATCCAGCTGCAGCCACAGGATGGTGACCACCTTCTCCATCCCATCTTGGATGCTCATCGCAAGGCTGCACCTCGCTGGTTCATACAGCTTCTTCTCAGACTGGAACAGGTTATTTGAAGATTACAAATAATCTGGGTATTAAATAACTCCTTTTATAATTTTTCCTGGGCTATCCAAAATAAGAGAAACTGCATATTCAGCATGTAGTCTATACCAGACCCTCATATTATACTTTCTATGTCAGAGTATGTTGGTGTTTTATACCACCGCCCAGTAAACCTCCTGGGCCTGGGCAAATTGTATCTCCAATTTACTGATGGAAAAAGTGAGGAACAGGCAGGCCAAGTAACCCTCCCTGATATAGGTCATACACCTGAAGGCCAAAAAGATCTCTGCTTTCTCCAGCTGAGTGCCCATGCACAATGTAATTGAGTCATCCCTAGATTTTCTTGAAAAACTAAACAAATTCAACTCTTTCAAACATTTTCTCCAGCTATCAGATAGCTTATATATATTTTCTACACTTTCCCCAACTAAGCAACATCTGTGTGGAAACACGGCCTGCAGGCCTGTACGTGCATCCCAGATGGGCTTACTGCTGTACGGGTGTGACATCTCTCCTCAGTGCTTCCCCTAGCTCTGTGCCACCACACTGCTCTCCTGCTCCTCACAACCTGTTTGCCCCTGGTGCTCCACACCTTGTCTTGCCCCTGCTTTCCAGGATGAAATCCTAGACAGAGATCAGAACAGAGTGGTGGGGGCAAGTGGAAGTAACATGGGGTACAGCTTTTTCACGAACGCTGCCCTGCCAACACCTTGTCCCTCCGGCCAAAGCAGCATCCTCAGCTCATGGCAGAGGAACCGAGTCAAGCCAGCACCAGCCCTGAGCTCGTGGTGCATTCCTGGACACCATTGCCTTGAATGTGCCACGAAGAAGTAAGTTCTGGTGGGACCAGACCCTGCTATCCCAGGTGCAAGAGCTATCCCTGTGTCTCCTCCTCCCTGGGATTCCCTTATTCTGGGATTTTCAGGCTAGTTTAGTACAGTTAGCTGGTCATCACTGACTCTGGGATTTTGAATCTCCCTGAAGCCCAACAGGTATTAAAGATGTGAAGCAAGCCAGCTGCTGGGAAAAGGATGGGGCATATGTTAGAAGCAACCTGTTTCTGTGTGAGCAACCTCAGACACCAGCCATTTGTCAGAGCACTTTGATTTTACTGACTCTGAAATGCCAGTGTGAAACTGCTTACAACCTGCTCAACCACAAATCAACCTGTCATGGGCGAGAAGCTCCAACCGAATGATCCTGCACTGAAAACGCACCTCTCCAGCCGCAGGCTTTGCCCACTGGACTCACCTCTGACTTGCTTGGCTCACCTCCCACAAGCTGCTCATCACCCGAGCGCTGATCTCACTTAAGTGCTGAGCCCCCACTGCTGTCAGGGGCAAAGCCAGGGGCTGCCTGCCCTCAGCACGGCCCTGCACTTGCGAGCACCTCATCTCTCTGGTTCCCTGGCTGCAGGCAGGTGTCGAACAGGACTGAGGAAGGACTGGTTTTGTGGGACTCTGCTTTGAAGTGCTTCTCTATGGTATGCCTACTGCAGGAGGAACTTGGACCTTGCTTCTCACTCTGGGTAGTTTGACAGGGTCTCACAGGCCACGGTCTCAGGTACTGGAGATATGTTTAAAGGTAGTGAATGGACATCACTTCTGCCAACTGGAAGAATCCATCTGGGTCCTGAAATAGTTTCCATTCCTTGTCCTGGATAGCCTGCAGACTCTTCTGGTTCTACAGTGTTAATCTGTGAAGTCCTAGAAAATGTCCCTGTGTGCTTTGGGACTGCAAATACAGCCGGTCTTTCTCATCTGCCTTTCTTTCCTGCTACTTCATGGATCTCATCATAACAGTACTGGTGGAATAGGACCTCTGGAGGTCTCCAGTCACCTCCCACTCAGAGCAGGACTGTTACCAGGCACTCTGTCTGTGTTTCTGTCCTTTGGAGACACATGCCCAGCAGTCGTTTGCAAAAAGTCCTAGGAGTTAGTGGGAGGAGGGCCTGGTGGGTTAAGAAAAATTCCCTTGACGATTGCAGTACAATGGCCCTACAGGATGTCTCTGCTATTAAAGCAGTGGAGCACTTGCCATTGACCAGAAGGTGAAGTGTCACATGCACTGGGAGGCGATGGGCCATCCTTCAGAAAAGCCTACTGCTGAGCTCTGCAGAGCAACATCTCATTACAGCAGTGCCTATGGCTGGAGAAAAGGCAGATGACATGAAACAAACTGACAACAGATGCCTCCCAAAAGGGTTAATCTTTAACCACAGATAAACATTGCGGCATAGATGAAACTGCAGAAGGTGAAGGAGGTCAGGTGGGATTGTACACTGTGGGGATGTGGGTATCCATGCCCCACAGAAAGGGTCCCCCTAAATCTCACCACCACCTCCTGAGTACACAGCAAGTCCAGATGCTGGGACTACTGCAGCATCACAGCCTCTCTCCAGTGTTCACATCAGCCTTGAGTAGAAAAGACACAGCCATTCTTCCTCACGCACTTCTGTGCTCTGAGCCCTGGACAATATAGAGGTAGATGAAGGGAATTCGTCAGAATTTTCTTATTAAATGGGGAGTGCCTCTGAATTTCTTAGCCTTGGGAAGAATGAATCCATCTCTGCGGCAAAGTGCAGAAGATGTTGGTACCGAGTCACTTCTTTGCTCACAAATTCTGTGCCATAAGGAAATGAGATGAGGAGGGTTTGCTGCAGAGGACCCAGCAACTGAGACAGCTACCTTAAAGGAGGCTGTAGTGAGGTGGGGATTGGTCTATTCTCCCAAATGCCAGGTGATAGGATGAGGGGGAATGGGCTAAAGTTGTGCCAGGGGAGGTTTAGGTTGGATATTAGGAAAAACTTCTTTACTGAAAGGGTTGTGAGGCATTGGAACAGGCTGCCCAGGGAAGTGGTGGAGTCACCATCCCTGGAGGTATTCAAAAGATGTTTAGATGTAGAGCTTAGCGACATGGTTTAGTAGAGGACTTGTTAGCGTTAGGTCATAGGTTGGACTGGGTGATCTTGGAGGTCTCTTCCAACCTAAATGATTCTGTGATTCTGTGAAGACATCTCCAGAAGGTTTTCCATTCTCAGCTGAACGAGTATGCCTGGGCCAGGGAGATTGTCAGGAACCAGGTGTTTCGCTACAGGAAATCAAAGGCAGAGAGTTCAAGTCCAGCTGTTCAGTGGAGACATGAGGGTGCTGAGATCTGATGCAGAGGTATCAGGGAAAAGGCAGAAGCACACTTCCATTTCAGGAAGGCCTTGGCTTCCCAAGACATCCTGCACTATTCAGCCACAAGTACCCAGACCCCAGGAGGCATTTTAGGAGACTCATGCTGGAGTGGTTCAAGGGTTCTCTGCAGCACAGGCAGAGCCAGACACACTTTCTTCTTGTTCCTGTCTGGGTGACAGTTCAGCTGTGCCATGACAGCAGAGCAGGGGACAGGGCCGGGACCACTGGGGCTGTGAGCAGGGAGGGGAGCAGAAAAGGGAGCACCCCCAGGGCAAAGAGCTGTGAGGTTTGTCATGGCTGGCTTCAGGAGGCTGGGAAGGGTCAGCAGGGCTTGCAAGGCTGGGTGGCAGGTTGTAAGGGTTAGAGAGATTTGGAAAAGCTAGCAGGAGTCAGGGAGGTGTTTGGTTTTTGTGAGGGTAGTTGGGGAGCAGGTTAATGGGAAAGGTGCTCAGGGCTACCTGCCCTGCATCCCAGCAGGGCTGCATGCCGGTTGCTACAGGCAAGCGGTTACCTGGTAGTTTTGGAAGAGATCCAACAGCCAGCACAGAGGAATCCCCTCTCTGCAGTGGCCACAGGTACAGGCAGCATTGGTCCTGGGTCTGGAAGCGTGACCTCGGGCAGATAAGGCCCAGGTTGGTGGGAGAAGGCAGGTACACAGAGCAGCTGCAGCCCAAGGAGCACAGCGTGGGCTCTGCACAGTGTCTCCCAGCCCCTGGTAAGGAGGACAGCAAATTAGACTTCTTTAAATAACCAGAATCTCTTCAGGAAAGAGAGTAAGATCCTCAGACGGCCTGATCTCCACTTAATCCCTGCAAACAGACACCTCTGATTAGGAGGATTGGTTTCTTCTGGCGGGGGGGACAGATGGAGGGCTTTGCTTGGCAGGAGCGAAAAGCTGACATCTGCTGCTGTGTTTGCTAAACCCAGCGAGCCCCTGACTTCTGTCCCCAGTTTAATTCTCAGCCTTCTCACTTTTCCTCACCAAACCAGAACCCTTCGTTAGCATCCAGCCTGGAGCACAGGCCCCGGTTTTTCACCATCTAGCACACATCATGTCGGAGATGGCACGCGAGTGCTTGACCTTGGAAGGGGCCCTCGAGGATGAAGGGACAGCTTTGTCTGCAAGGGCTCAGTGACACCAGGGTGCTCCACACCCCACACACCACTGACAGAAATTAGAGAAACCACATCACCGAGACGGAGGTCTTGGTTAATGAGCAGTGGCACTAATGAATCCGTGTGTTATCGCAAGGTATCGTCTGCTTCTAGGACAGCCCTGGGGCACTTCAAGCAAACAGATGAAGGAAACATGTCTATTAGGACTTGCCACACACCTGGGCCAGCCCCCCCAGGTCTGGAGCTGGCTGTCTGGGGGACAACAGTACATTCACAGGAACAATTTATATGGGCTCATGACAAACATTTTTGCTGGCCACTTTCTGCCAGATTTGCCAGGGTGTTTATCAAAACCAAAAATTAGTTGTTGTTTTTTTTTTTTTCCAGCCTCATTTTCTTAACGAGATTCTGAAATTTTGACCCTCCCCCAAGATATGTTTTCTGTGTTGATGAAAATCAGTTTTGGCTGAAAATAATTTTGATGGAAAATGTTCATCTGTCCCTCCAGCAGGGAAATGCCCGAACAGAGCCCTGTGATCCAAAAGTGCTGGCACGACTGAGTGCCCTCTCTTTAAAAGGGAGCAAAGGAAACCACCCCCAGGCAAGGGGAGCAGAGCCTCTTTAATCCTGCCTGCATTCTTGGAGCAACCTCCAAGATGTAGGAGACCCACTGAAGTATCTCAAACCACCAGCCAGTTGTGGTGAGGAACACACTGTTTCCTGGCTATTTTCTTTCCATCCTAACCCAAGTGGCTCTGAAGTGTCCTTCCAGACCGGGCAGCAGAGGAGAGGAATGGGGCACATGCTGATGAGACACGGGGCTGCACTGGGTACTGTGATGTTTGGTACCTGCGCAGGCTTGGGTGGACATCCAGGCATTTCATCCAGAAGTGCCCGAGGAGAAGGAAGGGACACCTGGGTCTATATTTCTCTAACACAAGTATAGAGTGGCACTTTTATAATGGTTCATCCCCAGGGGTCTTCACAGAGAGCAGCAGCCCCAAAGTAGGGTGTCACCAGGGAATTACGCCACATGAGTGGGATGCTGGACCCATGTGGGATGGTGTCTGCAGAACTAATGTGATGTGTACGCTGGAGCTGCCACAGGTGCCTACAGGAAGAGACCTCCTAAAGACACTGGGGAGGTCTGGCCAGCAGCCCAGGGCTCTTGTCATCCAGAGGGGACCCAGAGGTGAAAATTATGGCTATGGAGAGCATGAAGGCCGTTGGCAGAGCAGCACAACTACAGGAACCAAAGGTGGAAGAACAGTAGATTAAGAACAGGACGGCTCTTTGGGAATCCCTGGTCTGAAACAACTGGAGGCACAGGGTGGTATCTGCCAATGGGCAGGACATCACAAAGGCTGACATCACCTTGGGCCTATATCTATATATTTACACCTGGTTCAGGTGTAAAAAGGTCTGGAAATATTCCTGGGCACTGGGACCAACCAGCATGAGCAGCCCACACTATCTCATGGACTTTCTGAGTCTCCACAGCAGGACGGATGCATCCAGAACAGTTCCAGGAGTGCTCTAGCTGCTTGACTGTGTCCAGGAATCTCTTTGGAGAGAGCTAGTTGACACAGGCCAAAATCCAGGGCCTTTTCTGTCAGTTTAGCAGTGCAGACAATTGCATTTCTAACCCTGCCAAACTCTGTTTAATGTGTCTGCCACGATCTGCTGCTCTGTAGCAAAAGTGAGGACTGAGGGCTTGGCGCCTGGCATTGGTTCATCCCAGACAGGAAGCAACAACTCATTTTCTGCCATTAAATTCTGTAAGAATGCTTTAAAAATGAGAGTTAGGTGCTAAAATATCCTTTCTGCATAGAGTGGGTAGATATATTAATTAATCAACCAGCTGAATGCTTAGAAGGACAGAAAAACAGACCATTGTCACACAAGGCTGAATGGAGATCAGTGAGATGCACCGTTGTAGCAATTTTACATTTGCCACCATGCCATGGGACTCTTATTTGCCATTTTAATGATCATCTATGCCACGTTTGTCAATTTGCTGGCATCACATTCGATAGCATTATTACCTCGTTGAAGTAATTTTGAACACAGTTTCAATTTAAAAACTTTATCCATGTCGCAGGGTCACAGAGCACCCACAGGAGCACTGGATCCTGTAGCCTTATGCATGGCATGGCTGGATGAGGCCCTTCATGCACTCCTCTGGGGAAGAACAGGGACAGTGACAGCGGGAGTGCCTGCAGTGAAAGGTTGGAGACAAATGCTGTTGCAACACAGGACAGCACCAAGAGACTAGTGAAGCCATTTTTCTCCTTTGGGAAGTGTCCTGAACCTCTGCCCATGGAGCATTATCCATGTTGTAAGAGAGCATGGAGGTGGCTTTGTGCTCCATACCAGAAACAACTGCTTTCCACTGCTGCTGCGTGCAGAGTACAAAGGAAATCCCCAGGCTGGACACACGGTCTTCCCATCTCACCATCCTGTTCCCAGGGACACGGGGTGCAACCACCCCCAGCCCCTCCACCACTGACCAATTATCCTAAGCAGCCTAGGACAGGATTTATGGGACATGGTGTTATTGCAGGCAGTGGACGCAAGAACCCAGGAGCTTTTTGGGTTCCTAATTAAGCCCTTGTCAATTCTAACACCTTCCAAATGGAAAGAGACATCTGCTATGTCCAGTTGTATCCAGCACTACAGATAATAAAGTGGATGGATTTCAATGACCAGGAATCCTCAAATGGTGGTTATTTTATCATACATTTCCCAGAGATTTTGCTTTAGGACAGTTTAGCGCTATGGCACATAAAGTATAAAGTAAGCAAGCTAATTCAGTCCAAGCAACTTGCTGAACAAAGGAGCACAGCCATTTGTCTTCTTGCTTAGGCATGCTGAAGAAGACCCACTGTAAAGGCAAACACAATTTGCCCAAGGCTTAGCCACTCTGCATTGATCTGCCTTCAGGGCCAATATCTATTAGCACGAGGAGAAGAGGACGGTGTTATCTAAATGTGCTGAAACACACAGGTTGTGCAGTTCTTCCAACTCCCACTGCTCCCCAGCAAGGGAAGGGGCTGTCATCCTGTGCTTGGGGTCCAAATGGGGGCTGAGCTTCCCTGGGGAGGTCAGGGCACATGGGGGCTCCAGGCGGGTGGCCGCAGACACCCATCCACCAGTGGGACCTTGCCCTGAAAACCGCGCAGGGCCGGATCCAGAGCAGTGCCTCTGCCTCCATCCCCATGCACCCAGCAGCCAAGAGTGGGAGGGAGGGGGAGCTGTCTGTTTGTATATGTTACACGGTAACCTTTTGGGGTGGAAAATAGCTCTAAGCGCTGAAGAGGAGAATTAAAATGCATTTTAATGATATGTGTTTTATGTCTGAATAGGCATCTTGGATTACAGTATCATTTGAGTCCATGTGATGAAATCCAGCCAGTGAGAAATCTCCCATTATCTCTTTCTACGTTAATACACATATTTACGTTTTAGAGCTTAAATTTAACTGTTACATTCTTCAACAAGTAATTAAACTAGGCTTCAAATGAGGAAATAACTTCACGTACTCTCTGCTCCCCCAGCCACATATGAATATTAAAGAAAGTGGTTGGAAACACATCTATTTGTGAAAAAAATTATAAATTAATTAAGTGCAGTTTTCTTTCCCTGCAGCTTCATTCAACCTTTATATCAAAAATGACATGAAATGCATCTGTGTTCATTTGTTAAAAAAAATCCTTTGAACACATTTCCATCTCCATTTAAATTAAAAAATGACTTAGCACAAAGAATAACAAAAAGCCTTCTGTGCAGGAATACAATGAGTAATGAACTTCAAATCATATCTGCATGAAAGATTGTCAAGATGGATATTGTTTTTCCATATGACCTGTTTTTTTCTAATTATTGTATTTTTCCTGGCTCTGATTTTATAAACAGTGGCACCTCTTCCCTTTGCTTGCTTAAGAAGAGGATTGTTTAATCTTTGACATTTCATATTTCACAGTCTTCTTTGCAAGTGTCACACAATAGAGCCTTGTTGGTCTCAGTTTAATTAAACACAATTACTTTGCTTTAAGTAGCAGAGGCAGTGACACTTTAAAAAGTTCCAACTCAGTCCCTTTTCTACTTGAAAAATAATACAGTGTCAGTGAATAATTAAAATATACACATCATCAGAATTAATTAGCATCTTAACACTTTTAAGTGCTTAAAAGCCTTTAGTTCTGGACATTTTATTTGAAACGCTTTTGGAGACCGCCAGAATTTGCAAGCAGCTTTTTGTGATATTCTTCAGGTCATGGACACCTTCACCTTTCTCAGCAGCTGGGCTACGAGTTAAATCCCCGCAGTGTGCCACAAGGTCATCTGCGATGTGGAGTCCTCCACCCGTTCCCTCTGAATATGCAAAGTGGGCTCCAGTACTAGCACAGCCCCCCCACACCAGGCTGCTCAGCGGCATCTTGCAGGCTGAGTCCTGAAGGAACCAACGCTATTTCAGGGCCATTTCAGATCCACACTGTTCTTCTGGTTTCTCCATGCAAAATACCCATTTCTAAGCAGTGCTGTATCAGTCATAGCTGGGAAGAGCCAGAAAGGTTTTCTCACCACCTCACCTGCCCCACATGGACTGGAGACCACAGCCCACTGAGCTGTGCCAGGGCCAGCTCCGGCACTTGCAGCATGGTGGAATCCCAGTCACTTATTTCTATGCAGTTCGCATACACTTGTATAGTAATCTGTCAATATTCCGTGCAGTCATTCCCATACACCAGCCCATCAATATTTATTGCAGTAATTTCCACCCGTCTGAATAATAGAAATTGCAGATGAAAAAGCTGGTCAGCAGCAGCAACAGGAAGGAAATTGGGTATCACAATCTCAGTCGAGTGCCTGGAAGAGGCTGCTCTCTACTTGAAATGTAGCTTTGTGCCTTTCATCCCATTACACCTACTTGCTCCAAACCAGTTCTTCTTCCTCTTTCATGAGTACACTTTTCAAATGATAATGGGCTGGTGTCATGACCTTGCTGAAGCAGAGACTGCTGTGCTAAAAATATTAACGCTTTTCATTCTTGCTTCCAAGTCCCAAATGGTTTTGCTGTTTTTCTCTGAACATTTCAAACATATTGATGTCATTATAGAAATGAACTTGCCCCTGTCTGGCTATAATATGATAATCCACAGCATATGCATGCGAATTTTGATTTCATAACAATTTTGGCTGTGTGGTGCCCAGGCAGCTCCTCTGTGCCCTCAGACTGGTGCATCACATCACGGACAAGTGACTTATTCAGGGCCTCGTGGCAGACCCAGGAAAAGGGCTCTGGATGTTCACAACCCAGTGTGATCTTCAACACACTCACACTTTCACTGAACATATGGATGTAGGAAGTGGATCTTGTAACCTACTCCCATCCAAGACAGATCTTACCCTATTGCACTGGCTGACTGGTCAGAGGGGCTGAATCCCTTACCCACAACACCACATTTGGAAATCTGGCAGGGCCAAGACCGTGATGCAGAGCCACCCCCAGGCACTCACATTTTTGATTCCCAGTAACATGTTATCTCCTATTTCTGCTCCTTGGCTCACAGTTACTGATTGATGGATTTACTGAGCCTTTGGCTCTAAGGCCACTTGCTCTCTGACAGAACTTCCTGGGTTATTCCAATGTCTGCCTTTCTGCAGCAAAGCTGCATCTTCATGCAGTAGATCTGGCTTGTCACCATGTCACAGTTTTGTCATTCTAAGTGCAGTCTCTACCCTCCAGCGCTGGCCTCAGCCTTCACAAGCCAGTCTCATTTGCAAGATGGACTTTCTGCCACTAGCGAGTCCTCCATGCAGCCAGAGCAGGGATTTGGCCTACTAGGAACTCAACACCACTTTGTAAAGCAAATTAGGAAATGGACCCCAAAAGAGCCAATTGAGTTTGATGATTTCAAGGGCTGGAGCTGCAAAGTTTACAGCTTCAACGGAAGCCATGGCAAGCACATTACTGATCTGGCTGAAAGGCTCCTCAAGGATTCACGGGGCGCAGCTCATTTCCAGTTTCAGTGTAGATAGGGCACTCCCAGGCACCAGGGATGTCAGTGGTAAAAGGCCACATGCATGAGAGCCTTTCTCTGCTTCCTGTTATGGCAGATGCATTGAGTGACTGTGCCTAGATCCCCCCCATCTTTGGGCCTCACTTGCAAAAGAGGAATGAAAATAGCTCCCAGTCCCATGGCCTAGGAGGGTCAATTAAACCTTGGACAAACATCTCTGCTCTTGGCTTTTGCATCCTTCACCTGCAGAGGAGGCCTGGCTGGTGATACCTCTGTGGGAGCTGATAAAACAGCAGGGATTTGGAGGCAGTTAGCATTGACTAGCCAGACATGAGCTGGCGGGGATATTACTTGGACTGGCTGGTACCACCTGCGCAGGTATCCAGTGCTGGCTCCTGTGGCTGCCATCCTCCAAAGCCAACACATCTTCACCTGTTGGGACCACCTGGTCCCTTGTGGTGCCAACAGATGTGTCACAGCTGAACTGGGGGCAGCGACTAGACAGTGCCCGATGACCGATGCTGTGTGTGTGAGCTCGAGCTGCATGTCAGCCCCTGGAGATGACGGCAGCGCAGGTGCTCCCACTATCAGAGGTAATCACAGCACTGCAAGGGTCCTTTTTGTGCTACTTTGGGAAAATCTCAGCTTTTCAGATAGAAAAGGTAGACATCAGTGTCTCAATCACTCAGGGTAAAGTTGGTGATACAGAACCAATAACGAAGTTCTTGTCTACCATGGACTCCAGAAAAAAAGCTTTGAAAAGGACGCAATGTTTTCCTTAGATAACTGATAATACTCTGGGTATAATGTGCAGCCAATTTAATACTTAGCAGCTTTATGCCTATTGCAGATGTCTGTTTAAGAGAGATTTCACAGTACACAAAGAGGTAAATAGCAGATTTCTTCCTTTAATGGGCCTTAGGCTCATCAAATGATATTTCACTTTCTTGTGCACAATATTTTTATTCATTAAAGGGATTCACCCTATTTCCAAGGGTGCTTTCTTCTCCTTTATTGACAGTTCACCTAATGTGTTCAAAGTTACCCATTGGGCAAGACACAGGCAGTCGCTACTTCTCCTCTCCCAGCCAGGATGTACTTTCTGCATCCAGGAGTGGCTCCTCTCACACTGGAAACGCACAACTTGACAAATGTCATGTTTTCTGGATCCATTCTTCTCTGAAAGACAAATTGTCTTCAAAAGCCTGTGTTCATCCTGAAAACAGGCATGTCATTACAAATGGCAGACCTAAGGAGGCATGGAATTTGCTTTTGAGACAAAACAGCTTATGAAATTCAAAAATCTGTGCAAAATCTTTGAATTCTGTTTCATTTTTTCCCACCATATTGATCATTTTTCTTCTCTTGCCACCAATATCTGTGCATGAGCTTGTTTATTCAGGACAGGGCTCTGTGTAATGAGAACAGACTCTGCTAGGCAGAGCCACTAAACAAGGAAACCATGAAAGATTGGAGAAGAAATTGGAGAAGGTAGTAAATACTCTCAGACATGTCATTTGTTGTTTTTTTTTTCATTCCATAAACCAACAGTTTCTTCACTGGTGAGTGCTTTTTCCCACACTTGGTCAACTGGAACCTGTTTGTCTGAGCTAGCCCAGACCTGCAGGCTATCCCCCATGTTTATTTGCACAAGAATGACTTGAGCATCGAGGTCAATGCAGGACAGTGGCAAAACATTGCCGCTGGTCTGTGCGACACTCCATATTGTTCCAGCTTCTCTCCTCACAGGTCTGGGACTTATGAAGCACAGAGACTCCGATTCACAGAACATGGCCAATGGCATCCCACACCACCTGAAGGCAGCTTTCATGCTGACAGCCCAGAGCTGGAGCCAGCCTTGGACCTGAGGAGAGCATCTCCTCTCCAGCCTCAACACTTGGCAGGGAGCCTGCACAGCCATAGAATGGGTCACAAAGTCCCCAATTCCCTCCATTAAAAGCAAGCATTTGCCGCTACACACTGAGCACCAGACAGGGTTTGAAGCCAGCTGACCTGGCAGGATTTGGCTGTTATAAAATCCAGATGTTGTTCCTGCATGCTGGAGGCCTACCCCTCTCTGCTTTCTTCCTTCACCCTCCTTCGACCAGCTTCTGATCCTTGAGGCTCATTTAAAGAGAGACCAGGAAGGCTTCTTGTTCCTGATCCCCTAAATCTCTCACATTCAGGAGAACTTGGTGGGATTTGCTGCACTGACAGGCAGCTGTAAGGGAGTAATTAAAAATAGCTAAAGGTAGACTTGTGCACTGGTTCACGACACCTAGGCCGGCTCTCAGGCTGAAGGATGGGCAGCCTCTGGCCTGTGACCCATCTGAGGTGGGGAGGTACCAGCACACAGCTCTGAGGTACAGGCTTGTGTCTTCTGGAGGCCCTTCCAACCTCCATCTGTGGGCTTTCAGGGGAGCCTGCCAGCTACTGCCTGTCCACTGGTACAGACAGGTCCAGAGACATAAGCTGGAGCAAACAGGGGCTGTTAGAATATTGTGCGTGTTTTGCTGCTGTCAAAATGAATGTTACTGTTCAGACCAAAGGCTTTATTCCCCTGAGACCTGTATCACTGTTGTTGTTGTTGTTGTTGTTGTTGTTTTACTGACTTAAGACCTAGCAATAGCTCCAGATATTTAACTCAGATCCAATGTGTGAATTATGCAAGAGCTGAGGACAATTTGCACATGCCTGGGTTCAAATGCACAGCTTCTGAACCTTGAGCCACAATGTGAGTATGGAAGCATAGGTGTTCTGCTCAGAAGATGCATTTGCTGAACTCTCTAGATTCATGTCATACTGAAGAACAGATCAGATGTGGTTGTTCACCCATATAATCTACAACTCACTCCAGTGGGATAAGGGTGTTTCCTCTGAGAAAAAAGCAGTGAACTAGAAAGAGAGCTTTGCTCTCTTTAATGGCTATATAATTAATGGCTATATAATTTGGCAATGGGATTTGAAAGTTCCTGATCAAAGAGAGATTAATGGTCCAGATAAAGAAAATATTAAAAGAAGCAGATGCTTCATGTTTGCACACTTGGCAAAGCTATGAAACAAGGCAGGAAGAGCCCTGTATCAGCTCCAGTACATGGCTTTGAAAGAAGACTGTGTCTACCACAAGCTTCACCGCCAGCAACTCAACTGAATAATTTAATAAAAAGTTCAAGCAGCATTTCTTTTGTGTCCTTTATAAAAGAATTTCTGATTAGTTTGCTGTTTTAAATTAGTCACAACTTCAGGCATGTGGGAAGTAAATAAATATTAGTGAAGACAAATTGTGATTGCATCATCACTTTTGGTAGGATGCTCTGTTCTTTCCCACTAAATGCCAGGATCTCCCAGGCTCAGGTTTCCTGAACTGAAGAGCTTTGCAGTTCCTTTGTGCTATGAAAAAAATAACAGAAGTTTGCCCCGTTCTTTCTTCCTGAAGAAGAAAGGCAAGGAAAAAAGCCTGGTAAGAATAAAATCAAAAAAGAGAAAAAAATTAAGAGGATGGCTGACATGGCTTTTCCATCTAAAGCACTTGCTTATTTCAACATATTTAAGCTTTTTTATTTCAAAGCTGAACAGCAACAACAACAACAAGAAGAAAGTTAAATTATTTGAAATAAACAATTTGTTTCTATTCACCCCTGAGACTTTCAGTTATGTGTCAAGCAGCTGACAGCGCTTCCAAATTGAGAAATGTTTATCTGAAAATAAAATGCTTAGACTTTTTTAAACACAGATAACCCCTGCAACAACACAAACTCTACGATAACCGCTCTTTCACTCTCTTCCCTGTCTTCTTGCTGGAATGAGGCACTGCTCTTACTCTGCCTCTACCTCACCACCTGATGGAGCCACAGTGGTTGGGCACAGCCTGTGTCTTGATGTAGCAACATAACTCAAGGTCTCCATGGCTTGTAAACTCTGAGCCAGGATTTCAGCTGCAGGAAATGATGGAGCACACTAAGCACACACATGCATCAAGGTTTAATCTGGGCAAAAGGTACAGCCCACTAGACAAAAAAGAGTTGGGAGAGAGGTTAAGGGAGTTTTGACACCCTCTGTGGCCTCTTGCTTCTTGGCTGCTCCAGAATTGCTCATATTCATTGTGTAATTCCTGTGATGGCCCCAGCACCGCCACCCAGCCTGGTTCCTTGGATAGAGATCCTTTTTAAAATTAAATGCTTCCACATTTTTTCCCTTTATTTTTGGATTTTTGTTTCATTTTTCACTCAAAACAGATTTTTTTTCCTAAGCTTCGTAGCTCAGTCAAGCAAATGAATTTGTAAAGCTCTAATCATTTGCATCTCACAAAAAGTCTTCTAGCCAGAGCAGTAACCCTGAGCTAGTGGATGCATGGGGATTCAGTGATCCACTCCTCTTGAAACAGTTCCCATGAAATCTCCTTTGTTCACAGTGATCCACACAGGAAAGAGATCCACATGAAAAAGAGCATTATCATTATTACACAACCCAAATGCTGGGAAACGTAATTCTTTTTTCTGGAGGAAGCCAAAAGAAACAGGAGCCCTCTACTCTGGAGATGTAAAGACAGCCTTGACACCAAACTCCCCCAGTCTGGAGACATGGCTTGGTCTGCAAGGCCAGCAATGGTTATGGGAGCTTCAGAGGTTCAATATCAGAAATCTGTTAGTAAAATCGTGAAATAGACTGCAAATTTCCTCTGTATTTTTCCATGCCTGCCCCTACTAACTTCTGTAAAGAAAGCACCATGAGGCTTTGGCTACGCTGAGGAAACGCCCACAACAACAGCTTGGTGACACAGCCAAGATGGTAGTGTCACACTTGGAAGATATTGCTTCACTTGGAAGTGCCTCTACCTTGGAAGGGTAGTACTTCATAGTTTCTTCGTAATCACCAACATTAGACTCTTACTCTGATTTTAAAAGATAAAATACTCAAATAATCAGGAATCAGAACTTTAAATAGACACAAAATGTCTGAAGTGATGAAATCACAATGAGAAACACAAAATCATCCACACTTACCAGTGGTCATGCACCCCGCGTCTGAGTCAGATAATTCGAGGGACTGAAATGACTTCATATGTCATGCAGTGCTCAAAGTACCAAGCATCTGTGGTAGCTTCCTTAACTGTATCAACGACAGCATGACCATTTCTGCATTTCTGCTTGAGTTACTGATGGTAAAGAAGGGAAAGGCTGTGCTATGGCATTGGGTATTTCCCTTTATTCTTGACATCAGCAGAGATATTTGCAGGATGAGTTCTCTTATGTAGTCTCTTTATGTAGTCGTAGATTGCAAGACCAAAAGAGACTGTCTTGACCAGCTACCCTGACTGCCTGCTGGCACAAGTTCACAGCATTGTCCTGGATTTATTTTTAGTAATCTAGAGAACTATCCACACATAATTTACAGCTAAAGGCCAGAGGTTCAGGCACCATCTATTCTGAATAAGAACTTAGAGTCTAAATGGAGGTGAATCAGATGCAAACCCTATTGTGTTCTTCAGCAGCCATACAAACTGCTAAAACAGAAGGTGCTATTTACAACTGTGAGATGTTTGAGACTAAACTTGGTATTTCCAGTGCTTTTAGATACAGCAGGGATCCTAAACATGTTTTTTATCTTTTATTTTCAGAGTCAATGTATTAATATTTTGTGACCCAGCTTGTGCTCTTGCAAACGACTCCTTCTTGCCTGCTGTGCATACCTGTCTGAACCAAATGGTCAGGATCTGGAGGAGTACAGCCACCTGTATGCCACAGCTGCCACCTCAATAGTCTGCATTTTATAGGCCATTTGACCAGTTTTCTGTGTGGTTTACTAGCCTGTCATGCCATGTATTTACTTCATCTTGGGGGGAAGAAAAAGAATTAAAGTGCAAACAGTGCCTTAATGCCTATGTGATGTCATCTCATGGAAGCAAAGCAATATTTGCAGCCTGATTTAGAGCAATAAACCTGAGCTTTTCCCTGTGCCACACTCTCAGGGTGCCCAAATGCAGGAGTGCTGCCCCGTGCAGGGGGGATTTCACCCAGCAATGGCACTGGTGCCACAGCCCCCTCCCAGTGCTGCTCGGCAGGGAAGGTCAGCAAGTCACTAATCCCAGGGCAAACAGGGGCAAAATGTGTCCAGGGATGGTAAGTGCATCTTATCTCTGTTTGCGAAGAGGTGTCACCTTGCCAGCTGGGGTGTGTATCTATAGCAAATGCTAGATGTATTTGATATATTTCCCTCTTTTCTCTTCCTTGTTTATAAATGCATTTGTTAATGCAGAAGGCAAATGCCTCCAAATGCCACAGGCTGAGCAAGAGCTACTGCTGGCTGGGCAAAGCTGAGCAAGTTATGGATGCCAAAGACTTCCAAAACCTTTCCCTATCACGCCCATTCTCCAGCAAGGGATGTCAGTACACTGGGGATTTTGGCAGAGTGATGCTGCGGCGACCATGGCTCAAAGCCCAGGCTGCTGTGCTCTCACACCAGTGCTGTGGATGACTCCCCACTGCCAGTCTGCCCTGCACAGGAGGAGGTCTCTGCCGCCCTCCCTGCACCTACCAGCGAGTTAACTGGAGAGAAGTACAAACCAAGCCTCTGGGTGTCGGGCTGGGGCTGTGCAGACAGCCAATACATCCCATAAGGAAATTGATCCAAATGAAGAAGATGGACACAGGAGACCTCTCCACAGAACAGGGCTTGGATCAAGCATCTCAGACTGGCCCTAGTCCCAGACCATGGTACCCCACAACCTAAAGTCATTCATTTTGGCACAAAGGGGGACAGGATGCACTGTGCTGAGATGTCTGCAGTAGGAGCTGGGGAGGTGTGTGCTCAGTTGGACCTTCTCAGTCATAGTATTTTCCTACATCGGGTGCATAATACTGACCAAAAGGTGACTATGCCCTGTGCTATCCTGGGCAGAGGAGCTCAGGACAAGGCTGAGTGAAGGTCTTCCATGAGCACAACCTGGGCTCTGCAGCAACCTACAGAGCAGACCCTGGGAGACCAGCACAGTTTTGGAAAGACCTGCTGCTTCTGTACAGCTGGAGAAGACTGCCACTCAGCTGGGATCATGCACACCTATGGCCTGGACAGGCTGCCTAGATAAGATGCTATTTCTGTTAAGCCTCTCTGCTTAGCTGATTAATGGGGATCCAGTGGGGGTAGATAACTGACGGGATGCCTGCGACTTCTAGGTATGTTGTCCTTGCTGTGACCTGGCACAGTAGCTGGCTAGAGATCTGCTGGATTGCAACAGGGCTTGCTCAGTCCCCTGCACCCCAGAAATCCCTTCCCTGCCACCACTGGCTGTGTACATGCTCCCTGGTCTCCTCTGCTTCTGCTGACAGTGCACATGTAGGGGACACCCAACACAAAACACCCGTCCTGTGTTTATGGCCCCACAGATTTCCGCTTCTCCCTTCTGTCCTGAAAAGAGTCTGTGAGGTCTGAAGGACAGGTTAGTCCTGTGAGGAGACAAGACGGGGTGATCAGTGACCAGATGAATAATAAAAGTTTGGGATAATACTGCTCAGAGGACCTTGGTGGTTGTCAAGACCAGGTGTGGCACTAGGTGACCATGTGTGTTCACAAGATACGGCCACCATGTGACATTATTTAGGGTCACTGTACAGTGACTTGGGGTTGGACTACATATAAGTAGGAGTGTTCAGCTTTCTACCAAAAGTAAACTTTGAGAAAGTTTTAAATGCTTGCTTTAGTTTGTCAAGATTAAATTCGGCTCAATTTCAACAATCAAAATTTGAATGACAAAAATTAATATTAAAATACGGCTTTCAAGTCCTTTTGATGGCTAAGAAGGGCTTGCACAAACCCAGAATAACTGGCCACAAGAGCACATGTGAAATGTCTTATCAGAAACAATCTCAGCTGACTGCCTTCTTTCAGCCTGAACATTGGCAACACTTTACAAGTGTGGGAAAGCATACTGTGGACAGAAAATAAAATCCATGTTAAGAACACACTCAGTGGACTATAAAACAAATGAAAATTAAATAGGCACAAGGTTAATGACTAAGAGGTGGAATTGTTAAAATATATCTGAAGCAAACGTGTATTCTGAAAATCTCACAGGTCCTTTACTAGATGGAAATCACCAGGTTGACACTAGCAGTCTACTGTGTTTACCACAGCTCCAAGGAATTCGGGAAACCATTTTGCTAGTATCTGCAAAGTGGGAGATGCTTTCCCACCAAGCTGAGATAACACAGAAGTGTCTGCTCCACCACTAAGAGAAGGAGGGTGTGAACCTGCAATTGAGAAAAACAAAGCTTAACTGATTGCTTAAACACTTCAAAGTTAAACAGCTCTAATGACCTGCAACCAAGGGTTTGCAAGTGGATGCTGTCATGGGATGATGATATTTTTAATAAATCTAGAGACGCCATGAAAGATTTACAAGACGAGGGGAAAAAAACATAAGATCAGCAGGGAAGCACAAGGTAATTAGAGAGCTGCTACCCTGCTATAAACTTAGGGAATGGCAGACACATGCTGAAAGATGGCTGTGGAGGTGGTCACACACCATCATTAACAACACACAGTAAACAGGCTTCTCAAATGAAGTTCTTGAAATCTGCCTCATGGTGGAAAAGGTGAGATGTTCAGTGTATTTAATCTATGAATTATTTGAAATGTATGAAATCTATGAACAGACTAAAGGCTGAATTGAGGGGACTGCAAAGTGAATTACAGGTACTACAAATGCAAATAAGTAATCACAGGAGTACCTGATCTTGGCACATGAGGCACTCTCCAGCAGGTAAGATCTTCATTTAAGGACTGCAAGGTTTTAAAAGGCATGCCCAATTCACTGGGCTCAGGGAAAAAACTGGGAGAACCCATGGGCTGATATTCAGTCACAGAAGCAACAGGATTCATCTCTTCTGGTCTTGATATCTATGGAGATCTTCCAGAAATGTCCTCCACTGAAAGATTCAGAAGATCTCCAACAGATTTATTGCAGTATTTAAGAAGTGAATGTTCGTACTCCACATCTTAAATAGCACTATCTATAAAAAAAAACATAATTTAGTCTTCCTTAAAGAACTACATTCATTACAACTTCTTATCTTTAATTCTTATGCAATAAACTGATCATAACAAGCTGATTACACAATAGATTTATTAGAAAAATAAATAGTTTAAACCGTCAAGAAACTGGAGAAGTTTCCTAAAGCAGGCAGAAAACACGAACTGTGGAAATAAAAACCAATCCTAGAGAAATTGTAACACTTTCCAGCACAGAGTTAACCAGTTTGGCTGTGGTGCTGATGGTGGGACCAGCCTGCCGGGCTGCACTGGGGGCTGCTGGTGCCACATGTGGGCAGGGCAATGGCCAGTCCTCTTGTCACCATGGCACAGTGAGCACACCACCACCCCTGGGGCTAATGCAAGACCTAAATCTGGTTGTGGTAAACCTTCTTCTGGAGGCACCTCTGGCTTCTCACAGCTGCAGTGTTTCATGGTTTCTAGTTGCTCCCAACTACGGCCTCTTAGCAATGAAACTGCTGTTTGTTCTGTGTTGGAAAATACCAACTCACAAAGCCCCACTTATTTCTTGGAAATATCTTAGGCTGGGGAAAGCTGCCTGGGATTCAGCTCAGCTGCCGGGCTGTCCCCACACGTGGACCTGGGATTCCCAGGGCTGCAGGTCTGGTGGGCAGCACTTGGCCACCTGCCCCATGCTGTCTTCTGTGCAAAGCCCTGGCTCCCAGCCCCATTGCGACCAGCCAGCTGGGTCCACCTCTGACTGGCGACACTGGGAAGTGCTGGGAAACCAGGCCTAGGCAGCAGGTGCTCTGAGCAGCGTGACTGACAGCTGTCTGTCACACAGCTCTGGAAAAGTCTGGAGAGGTTCCTGTTCAAAGGAAATGCAGAAAAGTTTCATTTTCAGCCCGGTTCAGACCGAAACCAAATTTCCACTACCCCATATATTCATTTTCTTGGAAATCACACTTTCTGATCAAGTTTCAATTTCTTTTTTCAGTTTGTCTCTTCAGTGGTCAGCAAATACAACTCTCTTCATGGCTGCCCCCAAATAGAGAAGCTGCCTGGGAATGGGGACCATCTGGATTTCTGAGCAGATGAAATGTAAAGATAAGTTCAGGCTCCTACAATCAAGAAACAAAGTATTTGCATAAAATCCTCTTCCTTTACACCTGTGTTATTTCTGCCCTAAATGATGAAACATTGCCCTATTGGTACTATAACAATCAAAATGCCTAAAGAAATGGCCCAGAGCTACTCAGGACTCTGAACAGATGCCACAGCACTGATAGATAAGCAGCACAGCTAAACCCTTGAGGCTCTCGGGAGACAAGCAATGGAGTTTTTCAATATATATATTTATTTATTTGTATCTTTTGCTGCATTTCTCCACTATGAGGACAGAGTTGTTAACCATATTAAATCTTAAAATCTCAAAAAGGGAATCTAAATCCTACCAATTACCTAGTCCTGTGCAAAAACCATCGCAAAATCATGGGACATTTAGTAATGGTATGGTCTCCTTTCTTACGTTACTAAAGCTCTGGGCCAAAATGATTTTCAGGATCACATAGCAAGTATATAACAAGAGAAGGAGAACAGCTCAGGTTAAATACATTTTCTCTAGGGCCACAGAGCTTCTTGTAACTACAGAATATCTGCTGCAATCCATGATTTGGGGAACAGTTATTTTATTAAGTGTTACATTATTTTATTAGCTATTGTATCAGGCCTCAGATCAGTGGAGGCACACTCAGTTCTGAACCTCAGGAGTGGGCTCAGTGCTGCCCTCAGTTTTCCTGCCTGCACTTGGTTTGCAGCAGCAGCTGCTCTGCCTGGGCTGTTGCTTCTTCCCTAACAGCTTCCAGCTTTTCACCTCGTGTTCTTTGCTTCCCTTCTGCAGTGCTATGTTAGGGATGAGAGTGCTAAATCAGCATTTTCAGATGCACAAAATAACATCAGTGGTAGAACAGGGCACTGTGTTCAAGAAAAAGAAAAAAAAATAGAGCAAAACCAAGAGTAGGCATGACACTTTTAGAGTGCAGAAACCTTCTGTTTCAGTTCAGCTGTCAGTGCACCACAACAAACTTCCACTTTCCAAGAGGATGGAAAATATCCCTTTACTGATACTCTCCAACGACATTAAAATGGTGCTTCACCTCCTGAAGACCCTGTTTCTCTGGTCCTGAGTTGCCCCTGTCCCAAAAATGTGAGAAACTAAGTACTAGGGGAACAACAGGAAAGAAAACACCACTTTGCTGTAGCTGCTGCACAGCATGTTCCTGACCAGCCTTGTAGATTGCCAACAAAATATGAATTAAATACATTTACTGCTATTCCTGCAGCTGACAGAGGAGCTGGCAAACAGGTCCCTCTGCTGCAATGCTCCCCTGCCCATGATAATGCCAGCAGACTTCTCAGAAACGAGCTCTGCATCAAGGCACACCAGGGACACCGTGAGTGAGAGGAGGAAGCATTGGTACCTGGGCCATTGGTGCATCACCTGTGATGGAGAGCCTGGCACAGCCAGCACAGCTTGGCCAGCTCCCCGGGGAGCTGCAGACCATGCTTCATGCTGGTGCGGCATGTGCCTGCGTGGCATACACCAGCATGGTACACACCAGCGTGGTGTGCTGCCGTTGCACAAGGGGGACATGCAGGCACTGGGGATGAGCAGGAAACGCTCCCTGGAACAGGGGGTGTCCAGATAGCCAGCAGGGAATGGACAAGTAGTGCCCAAACATCCGGGCTGAAGGAGTCTGATGCTGACTCTGGATCTTGTTGATTTTTCTGCTTTTCCATAATGCTCTGATCTTGCATACCGGGGCAGTGTTTGGGCCTGAGCGTATGAGAAAGGCGGGTCAGAAAGACCACAGGAGCAGGAAGCAAAATCACACGCTGAGCTCCCTGGTCGCGACACAGAAGAGGTGGAAGGGCAGCCAGGAGCAGGAGGTTGGGGTCCCTCAGGTGCTGGCACCCAAGGTGGGCAGAGCCAGCCTCCACACTGTGTGACTGTGCGGGGTGCAGCACTCCTTGCAAGCGGGGAGTGCGAGCTGTACTGCAAGGCGACGGCACAAGGGGGCACAGCTAAGGTTGCATACGCTGTTAGCTTTGGGGCTGACAGCCCACACATGCTTGGCATCCGACCTTGCTGTAGCAGCCAGATGGCACGGCATTTTTCCTTGCAATTACCTCTCCACCTTCTCTTTCCAATGTCCCAACTAAACGCTCTTGTTTTAACGGCTGTTAACACAGTCCATCACAGTCCTTGTGAATGTCTTCCAAGGGCTAATTACCGTTATTGTTAATGCCTGCACCTTCCTTTTGGTCTCAGTGTTTGATCCCCACCTTCTGTTGTTGAACCTTGCTAATTTATTATCTATTATTGGTTTATCAATCTATTATTGATTACTGGTACCTCCTGGGTCTTCTGGCTCCCTCTTGTGTATTCAGCCCATTTTGAGCATGGTCAGCAGGACAAGTCCTGCAGCATTCTCAGCACAGTGTGACCAGGTCCTCCACCATCAGGTTATTTCTTCCCTTCTGGCATCAAGACAGCATCAGCAGAGCTGCTTGGGAACACCCTTCTATAGCACCACAAGTTAATGAAAGCAGACAATTGTTCAAGGACATCTGTGTTTCCCTTCAAATACACATCAGAAAATTCCCCTCACCCCAGATAGAGGTGGAGCATCCTTTATGTCACATCCCAGTCTTAGCCCCAGGGCCTGAGTTGGGTAGGGCTGGCCTTGTGGGGCCCTGGACTGAAGTTTGGGTGACAGACCCTCAGGGGCAGGTTACAGCAGGTCTGGTGCGTCCTCCTTTGCCAGACACCACCTCTCCCCAGCGCTGCTCACAGAAAGCCACTGCAGCTCTGGGTAGGTAAAAATGGCAAGCTGTGCCAGGCTAAAACGGAGAAAAAAAAAAAAAAAAACTTTATGCACCAACTCTGAAGACTCTGACATCTGTATTATTTATATTCCCTACACAGCCTCAGTGCAGGGCTATTGGCAAAGGAGCCAGCACCCATCTCACCTGATGTTAGCTTCTAAGAGCAGGTGCCAGCTCTAAGCTAGTCATCTCAGTTTTCTGCTAGCTCAGCACCACCTGAACGTATCAAGTCCATCCTAGAGGAGGAGCTATGAAGATCCATGAGGTCAGGTGTGACCAAAATCATCTTTTCTTACTTTATGCTGCCAATTCCTTTCACAGTTTTGCAGCCAAAGGCACACCTTTTGCTTTTGCTGGCGTCAGACATGAGCATGGCCAACGCTTAAACTCTTTAGAGTCATGTGAACATGGATCATAGGATAATTCATGTTGCATGGGACCTCAGGAGGCTTTCATATGAAAGGCAGTAGTACTGTAGGCAAAACTTCTGGGCACCTTTGTCTTTCCAAGGTTTGGGACTTGAAATTCTGGGTATGTCTAGGGCTGCCAGAGCAAGGTAAATGGGTGCAGACAGGAGTTGAAGCTTTTGAAATCCTTAAATATCACAGTTGAAACAAGTTAGGGCTAAGCTAGGCAATGGTTTTAGCAGCATATTCAAGCCTGAAACACTGTCAGTGGAAAAATAGTTCACATCCCATAGTGTATCTAACTGCCAGCATAAAACTTCTGCTTCCTATGGACCCTTTTGTTTAGAGGAGGGGACAACCCGGTTCAGTGCCTTGTAAATTAACAGGAGTGAAAAAAGTAAGTATAGCTCCAAAACCATCTGCAAGAGATAATGGGATCTGATGGACACATCTCCTTGTCGTAGCTCCAATCTCTGTATCATATCTCTAGAGAGAAAGCATGCTACTGCTGTGCAACCTAGGAACATCGTGGCTGGATGGGATTGTGGGATGCGTAGCTTTCCTTAGGAGAAGGGCACTGAACATGGGGCACCTGGCATCTACTCTACATTGCCCACAACCCAAACAGGACACATTGATCTGCATTTTCCTGAGGGAAAACAAACTATGTTTGGCAAAACTTAGCAAAACTTGAGGCAAATATGTATTTTGCATACAGCAATGTGGGTTTATGCAACCAAGCCCCACTACAGAGCACTTCAGTAGAAGATTCCTGAATAAATACATGAGGAAAAATGTTTATTTATCAAGGACAACCGTTTTGTGAGATAGGCATATCCCAGTGCTAGGCCGTAATGCTGGCCCCTAGTATTGACCCTCTTCTGGTCTTTGTAGCTGCAGGTACAAGTCAAGGCCACCAGACACTCCTGAGTGCATAGGTATCCTCAAAGCAGTTCAACCTCATCTCCTCCCTTTCCTTCCTTCTAACTAATTAATTTGGGATATTGACAGTATTTAGAGCTTGGCTCTGTTCTGTTGTTTGTGAGGATGCAAATGAAACATTGTTGAAGCTTGTCTGGTGCTGGAATACACAAAGGCTTTGTGATATGCTGATTTCTCACGCCATGCTCACCCTCCTGCCAAGCGACTGATTGAGTTGCCACCTTCCCGACTACTCTTTTCCCAGGCAGCTGGAGGGTGTGGTGCCACCAACATTTTTTTAGTGGCAAAGCCAGTTTAAGAAATTCCTTCCCCCACCCCTTTGGTTGTGTCAATACAGCTGTCTGGGGAGCTGTGTGGCAATTTGTATGGCTGACTTGGTCACATAAAAAGAGTAATGGGGGGGGGGGAGTATTTTTTTAAACCTGGCTAATGTCAGTGGTCTGGTCAGAAGGGACCCTACGCAGAAAAGGGAGTACCAAGCAACAACAGGAATGGGCAGCTGGGGGGTGGGAAATCCTCAAATCAACTTTGCCACCAGAGAAAACACCATCAGCTCACACACTGATGGCTTCCCAACCCTCCATGGCTTCACAGTGACCTACAACTTACATACTAGTTGAGCATTACCTATGCAACAGTCCCAGTATGTCTCACAGCAGGAGACTGACCACAAGATTTCCACAGGCAGCCCACCTGAGACACTGACAGCACAGTTTTGTGCAGTTCTCTTTACACTAGTGGGCTGGGTGAAGGCTTCTCATGGGTACGTGGAGACCCTGCACACCTCCAGGACTGGCTGCCATTCCATCAGATTTATAAAAAAGAGGATGCTGGGGGATGTGAATCCCACGAGAAATCAATAGATGGAGTCTGATGCACCTTCAGGAAGAGAGTTGGATCCTAGAGCTGCAAGGAAACCTTCCTTCTGAAAATGCCTGGTCAGGTGAAGCTACAGCTTACGCGAAACCTGAGGCTTGGGACTCTAAGCAAGAGCAAACACTGTCCCTGGCAAACCCAGAAGGCCCATGCCCTGGGATGACATGGATAACCCACATTGCTTACACAGCACAGTAACTCAACTCTTTCTTGACCTGGATAACTTGGAAATGGGGGATAGAAAGACTCAGTGGATACTAAAGACAGCCAAAACCACAGGGTCCTGGAAAGGAACAGGGTCAGGTGATTGTGCAGCACAACCCCTGAGAGTATCTGTTGGTGAGTGCAGAGGGGACCTGATCCTTCATTAAGGACACCAAGCAGACAGGTTGGAAGTGGGTGCTCCCATCCAAGGTAGCCACTCACCCTTCAGCCCTTAGTAGCTGGTTGGTTCTTATCTCAAAGATGCCGAGATTTCCCTGTGTGACACCAAGGAGGGATTCAGGATATACAGGATTAATGGATTTCCAAGTAAAGCAGGTGCTTCCAGAAGGGGTGAGGCTTAGAAGTGGGTTTTTATGCTGAGTCTTTGTGAGCTGGGGGAGGTGATTGTGCAGCTGTGTCAGACTTGGCTGCCACCAGCATGAGCACACTTGTACTGGTGGCAAGGTTAGCATTTGTAGCTGAGGGTGACACGCAGACAGGCAGTCTTCAGTCTTCTTTTTAGGCTGGTCTCCAACCCTACTGGGTTTCCTTATTCTTGTGGCAAGAATTTCTATTCTGAAAGGTTTGGGGAGCAGGAGAATTTTGTGGATTTAGGGATTTGCAGAAATTCTTAATTATACCAGAAGAGACAACTGTCTCCCAACAGCTGCTGCTCCTAAGATAATGATGAGCACAGGGTGATGAAGACCACCTGCCTCCTGCCCCTGGGAGGAAGAAGTTGTGATAGTTGAAGGCTGAAAGTGTGCAGGGATGACAGCATATCAGCTTTAGAATAGTTTTGCAAGCTCACCTAAAGTCCCACTGCCAGACCCTTTGCTCTACAATATCACTGGCACAAAGAACAGCTTTGGTCTCAAATGGGTGGTTTACAGGTATCATTTACTAGACCTAATTCTCCAGAGAGTAACTTGAAAATAGATTAGAACATAGAACGGGGTGAGTTATCAACCTCTTGCACTTTACTGTTTGTGAAAGCAAGCCAAATTTCATTGCTGGTGGTCAAGAGCCAAGAGCTTGGACCCTGGGGCTAGCAAAGCATTGACTCCACCCTGCCCCACCTGAGCAATTGCCCCCTCCTCTCTTCTGCACCCCTTCCCACTCCTCCCTGCCCAGCTGGCTGGTAGCATGGGAAGGGTGCTGGGACTCCAAGTATTTCCCAGACTTGAGCACATTCCCAGCTGCATTTTTTGTTAGTGGCCCTGCTGGTCTATGTGGAAATGATGTGAAAGCAATAGGAAGCACAGGTGAACAACAGGGAACAAGAAGAGAAAAGCAGTAGTTATTAACAGTGACTTATGGGGAACATGGACTAGTGTTGGCCCTGTTTGATCAAGAGGCTGGATGAGAGATCTCCAGAGGTCCATCCCACCTACCATGACTCCAAGTCACTGATGTCAAAGGAGAATTCAAAAAATTCCTGTGTTTTCTGAGATACGGCATTTTCTGAGACTGGTCCCCGGACTCTATCAAAAAAAAAAAAAAAAAAAAAAGTAAATTGGTCACTTCATTCAAGAAGTGGCACCATTACAAATAATGAAAGTCCATCATCACCACCCCAGCAGCAAAGTCAGAAAAACAAACCTCTGATTCTGCCATAGGTCATTTAACTTCAAGCTGAAACCATGAGAACCATATAGAGGCATGATGCCTTGGAGATAATCAATCCACAGCTTCAGTGAAATATGGGGAAATGAGAAAGATAAAAACACCAGCCTGTGGAAAAGCAGTGGCTTTATGAGGAGAGAAGATGACTGGGAGATTCAGGCCTGCCAAGACAACTGGCCAGCAAAACAGCTGAGTCTTGTAGACCCTAGGGAGACTGTACTTGTACTAAATTCTGCCTGAGAAAAGCAGTTCTGAAAGAAAAACACAGTGCATTAGGTTGGGTGTCTGTACATGAGACAGGGCTGGGATTCTCGGATGGTGGCTCTGTTCTGAATTTGTATTTTTTTCCTTTCTGTAGAATTCATGAAAGGTACCAGATACCTAAGCAGCAGCATTGGGACTGATATCAAAACTGATCTCCAGTTTTTGTTGGTATGACTTAGGTAAATCCTAATGAAGAACTGGGAAAGGAGCTTGAAACCAAGCTGCAAATACACAGTTTGGTGTCAAATGCATGTGTCAAAAGGGGAACCAGCTGGGATCTGCACAGAGCAATAGGTTAAAAAACTAATTGGTTTCTCCAGGGACCAAGAAAACGGTGCCAGGAGTTCTGAAATTAGCACTGAAGATAAAAGGGGAAAGATGAGTAAAGATGAGAGAATACAGCAAGCATGAAACAAGCCTCTTCAAATAGGTCAACAAAAGGAACTGGTTAAAATGTGAGTGTAACCAAGATGTTTGTCAACGAGCTTTGTGCTTCTACTACTCACTTAGAGAGTGGTTGATTAAAGATTGGCAGTAATGAATACTTCAGAAGCAATGCATACCATTTTATTTCAGGGGAAGGCTGTAATTCATGTTCCTTGCACTTCATTTCTTTTGAATATTGCCTTTTCTGACTGTAGATTTGGCAAAAAAGAAGGTGCGCAGGGTTGTATTTCCAGCATGCACCCCCAGAGCACAGAGCAGCAGCCATTCATTCTTGGCTACAGCTGAAAGTGCCAAAAATCCGCCAAATCAGTCCTTGTTCAGTTCTGGGGACACCCCCTACCCCTAAGCAAGGCTCATCGCAAACTCATCCCACTGGTGCCACGTGAAATTGCAATAAATTTCAGCTCTTAGCAACCAAGTCTGGATCTGAACAAGTTGTTCTCTGTTTTGCACTGCTCCCAGGACAAGTGCTTCCGCAGTGAACACTCTGGTCATTAACGTGTGTCCTGTTGTCTCTAGGGCATGACAAACCTTTCTGATTCTTATGGCACATGCTGATAGCTTTATTACCTATCTTCACACACCATGAGACACATTTTTGCACACAAATATTGATTTGAATACATATTTTGTTTCAACTCCAGATGAGAACCAAATGTTTTGCAGATCAGGTTTTTGAGACACAAACAAAATGACAATTTTTGGATTGTATTTTTAGTCAAGATAAAAAGTATTTTAATCCCTTATCTTCAAGAATTTCCTAACAGTGTCCACATCTGGTCCCCATACAGTTAGAGAAACCAGGTCAGACTGGAAAACACAGAAAAGCCTTGTAATCGCTGGGCCCTACAGAAACATCTCCCAAACAGCTCTCACTGCATAGAGTGACATTTGCTATCAAATTAATTTCCCATTATCACTGCTGGCTGCATTGATGGACTATTGTCTCCTTTGTTGTTGTTTTTTGTTTGTTTTGTTTTGTTTTGTTTTCCATTAAAACCACAAAAGCAGAACCCTGTTTGTGGGAAGCAAGCATAGCCTGGCTGCTGAGGGCTAGTGGGCCAGGAGAGCCCAGGGGCTGGTAGCTTGGAGCATGGTCCTTGATGCACTCCAACACAGAGCCTTGCTGGGCTGCACTGCACGGAGTATGGCCTCCACTCTCCATCACCTCCAGATCCTCCTCCCCATCTGGATGCTGTGATGGGGGGTGGGAGGGTGGGTTGCAGATGGAGAGCTTGACACAGCCTTCGCCCCTGGGGAGATGAAGAGGGGCAGTCAAAAATGGGAGAGTGGCTGGAGGTCCTGCTGCCATCCTCCTGCTGCCCTGCCTGACACAGGCACCACAGCCAGGGCTCCTAAAGCCACTGGCACACCATGCAGGTAGCTAACAGTACCATCCTTCAAGGGGATGCTCAGCCACCCCCATGGTAAGTGGAAGGAACAGCCTCTTCCAGCCTGCTGTGAACAGGGCATTCCTCTGGGACACACAGGGCTGTTCCCCAGCACCGGCTCTTATCAACTGGCCTATTGTTTCACGGGCTAATCTGATGGAGAGAAAGGACACTGGTTATATCAGTGCTGAATGCTGCTTTCTGGCAGAAAAGGTTATTGAATGGTTATAGAAGGGTGAATGCGCTGAACAAAAAGGCCCTCCCTGCGCCAAGCCCCTGTCTGTGTCTGCCAATCTCCACTCCAGCAGCTGCTGTCCCACAAGGTTTATCTGGGCTGAGCTCAGGCTGCCCGGCTCACCGCCCCGGGCTGGACCAGCAGTGCTGCTGGCTGCCCGCCTGGCACAGCTCCACCACTGGCAGCAGAGGAGCATGGACAATTTTTGTGCTTGTCCTCCCCGGTTGCCCACACACCTTCAGCAGCTGATGGGACTGAGAAGGGTCAGCCCAAAGCAAGTGCAGTGCTAAAAGTCCCCAGGTCAATCACAAATTGTTTGATGAGAGCCTGAAAATACTGGTTTTACTTACAGCTGTGTGGTTGGCTGAGAGATGGAAATGTGCCCAAACCGATCCATGGCTACCCACACAACCAGCTGCCTGGGGCTGTTTGCAGAACCACTGCCCATGGCTCCACCCTCCCTAACCTATCTCATTTCCAGATCTGTCTTCTAAAAGCCCACACAGCTGGCTCTAGGCACACACAGAGCAACCTCAAGCACTGGAGTGGCCAGTGTCAGCCCAACCCTATCTCTCCAAGAAGCCCCAGTCATCTTTCTCTCCTGCCCTAACATGCTGCAGGTTGATCGCTCATGAATGGCAACCTACTGAAGCCTTGTCAGAGGCTGAGGAGACTCCACAAGAGTTGTTTTGACTATGGTAGTTACAAGATGCTGCCCTCTCCTAGTCCCCTACTTCATACCTGAGACACCTTTGTCCTTCTTTGACATCGGTAGCGAGGAAATGTCGTGTTTCCACCAACCAGGGAACAGGGGAAGCTGAAGGTGAAAGTTTCCCATTTGCAAGAGCACTTGATACGATCCCCAGCCCCACCAATTGCACAGTGTTTTATGGTAAAAGAATAAAGTAATGGACTGATAGTTTGCAAATGGGCACGGAGAGAAACTCAGGTTGTTTTGCTTCTTGTGGGCATTAGGAAGAACTCTGTTGAATTCTCTGTTGGCTTTAGGAAAGTATTCCTTACACCCTGAACCATTTTCAAGATGTCATTAAACTCCACAGACTTCGTAGAATCACAGAATCATAGAATACCCTGAGTTGGAAGGGACCCAGAAGGATCATTGAGTCCAGCTCCTGGCTCCACACAGGACCACCCATCGTACTTCGAAAAGATTCACAGTGCAGGCACCTTATCCAATTGGTTGCTTGCAGTTCTCCACGCATGAGTCCCCCCAACACATAGTCCAGCTTAGACACTAAACATTAAGCGTGATACTTAGAAATTACCTGCTAACTAGGAATTTTGTTGCTGCCAATCTACCTGGTAATGCTGAAGTTTAGGGAAATTGTCTTAGACCTTCCCCTCGCAGGAAACTCCTAAGGCATCTCAAATACTCATTGACCTCTTCTGTGAGGTTTCTCAGGAAGATGATGGAGTCTCTTTTCCTAGGGATTTTCAAAGCTCAGCTGGACAAGCTCCTGAGCAACTGAGGGTCCTAAACAAAGTGAAGCCCACTTGGGGCAGCATGTTGGACCAGAGACCTCCAGGCATCCCTCTGAACCCAAATAATTCATGTCTGACAGCATTTGCTAACTAAGATCTTTAACCTAGAGGTATCTCTAAGTATCACTGTGTATAACAGACTCACATCACTGACTGAGACTCCAAAACTTCACCTCTGCTTTTGGCAGAGCCCATATGGAGGCAGACATGGCAAAGTGCTCTAGAGCACAATAGTCAGGGTACGGTCCCCCTTCCCAATCCACTTCTTACTTGTGTGTTACACTCACACATGCAAAACTGGATGATGCTTGGCTACACTAAGGCAAAGTCAAGTGGCTCAAAACCTAATAACAAAAATGTCACCCAAGTCATCATAAGCGGGAAATATCTCGGATGTGAGGTCTTTCAGATCTGCCCCCAACCTGTAGGTATGAGACAGCTGAAGTTGTCCCAGTGTGTCAGCAGAAATATTTCCAGCAAGGAGAGAGAATTATAAAAAGCATTGTACAAGACATCAGCAAGACCATATCTGCTCAGTGAAACACGAACTCAAGAGAACCGAGGCACAGGAGGACCACAACTGTAGTGAAGGGAAAAGAAACCCTTTTCTTAGAGCAGATGCTACATGGGCTTGACCTGTTTAGCCTGGTAAAATAAAGGCTGCAAGGGACTGCAGTTTTCTGGGGAACATTATGGGGTCTGGAAGGGAAGAATTCAGGTCATACTTCAGCTACTGAGCAGAAAAAGGTTCTCAGCTAGGCTCTGCAAGCAACAGAGTCTTGCCCATTGATTTGCTGTGCCCATCTGCCTCATTGGGAGGGTTTGCATCAAAAATTGCCTGGGATAAGCTGCCAATGATATCTGTAATTTGCTGTCCTCAGGGATTTCTGTCTTTCTCCATTGATTACAAAGGGATGCAAGATAGGCATCCTAGACCAGCCGCCTGATGTCTTCACAGCTAGAGTCAGGTGAGCTGAATTTCCCTAGCGTGTGCTCTGCAGCACAGGTTGGTTTAACCCGTTTAACAAAACCACCCAGCATGTCAGTGTTGGAACATGCAGGTGCATCCAGGCTGATAATAGTCATTTCCATTAAGCAGACAGAGGAAGCCAGGCAACAAGCCTTAATGGGATGCTGGGTGCAACCACACCGCAGCAAATCCCAACCAAACTGTGGAATCTGGCACGGGCAGTGCTACTGCTCTCCAGGCCTGGGTCCCGGCACACCCTACAATGTACAAGGGCACTCATGTAGCAAGCAGTTTTCTTAGCAGTAACCTTCTTCTTGGTGTGTAAGCATGAATGAGAAGCATACATGTTTTTTAGCAAGCAGCCTGGTAATAGCCAAAACACATCATCTGTGTGGAGCTGCACTGACTGCTGAAGAAACAAAACCATGGACGGACTGTTGTTTTGGACTGTGTTTCCATGTCTTGCAAGATTTGAATGTGAGTAACCCTTGGAATGTATTGTTCCAGCCATTAGCTGTGTTTTGCTGCCCCGGTCTTGGTGTTAGTATCTCTCAGCGTCAGGCTATGCAGACATGCCTGCTCTTGTTTTACCAGGAATCCTTCTGGGGCTTTGGCTGAGCTGAGGTTTTACAATGAATGGATCCTTGCCAATGTTTAGCCTGTGAAGGCACTTTGCCCACCTTCAGCAAAGCTGAACAGCAGACTAGTGTTTGCAATGTGAACCAGCTGTCAAGCATGAGTTACATCTCCTGCCCTGAAGGGAGCGGGAAGAGAAGAGGCAGGGAACATCTATCCAAACAAGTTTGTACACATGTGATTTTGTAATATGCTGCCTAGAAGAGACTTGAAGCCATAATGTGGAAGAGTGCAGAGACGATTGTAAGGATCACAATCCTGTCCCTCCAGGAGGATGGGACAAGCACGTACCATGCGCTCTGCTAGCATTTGGCTACGGGCACCCTTAGGTTTAGATGTGCGGATGGCTTTGAGAGCAGCACAGCCATGCAGTCCTGAGCTCAAACACGGTGAGTTGGTGTCTCTTGGTTTACCTGGCCCTGCAGGAAATTCCTCATGTAGTAACAACGAAGCTGCCAGCATCATTCACTGCACATGGAGGCTGTTTCACAAGCATCCAGTAAGGTAGGAGAAGATTTCAGAGTGAAGACATTGTTTTAAGGTTCTGTGTTTTCATGGTCTTTTGCCAAGAGAGAAACAGAAGGTTTTACTAGCACCAGGATTAAATAAAATATTAATAATGATCATGGTTAGGGCCCAGGTGGGTGCTTCTTTCAGATATGCTGCTGGCTCCTGAATCATGCTGGGGAAAAACTAACAAAGTTCTAGACACCTCACCAGAAATCAGACTCCACCTCACAGCAGAACTTCCCTGGAGCATCTCACTCTCCCTGACCAAGCCACACTGCTTCAGGGGGGAAAGCAGATAGATCATCTATAAAAGAATATGCTGGGGAATAACAAGGTTCTGAAGAAAAATGTGCCACTGAAATTTCTGCAGAATTTATTTTTTACACTAAAATATAATCCCAGGCCCTAAGGGTATCACAGAATCATAGAATCATAGAATGGCTTGGGTTGGAAGGGACCTTAAAGATCATTGGGTTCCAAGCCCCCCTGCCATGGGCAGGGATGCCACCCACCAAACCAGGTTGCCCAGAGCCCCATCCAACCTGGCTTTGAACACCTCCAGGGATGAGGTAAAACAACCTTACAAAGAAAGTAGGAGCACCCTTTTTATTTGATAAGGGAAGCCAGAGGGACAGATCCAGCCCACTGGTGCATTCCTCATCCTAGTGACTGTATGACTGAGAGCACCAAGGAACAGGAGAGGTTCAGAGACTTTTATGGACTACCCCAGTTCAGAGAGGGGAGTGATCCAGGATCCCACAGATGCTGCCCAGACTTGAACCCCTCCTGGCCTGACCAGTACATGTGGATGGACTGTCCTCACAGCCTGCCACAGCAGAGAGCTGCAGGCACCAGCCCAGCTTGGACTCAATCTCCCAAGGAGCATGGGTTTGCACCGTGTACCTGTGTGGTCCTGCTCTCCTGCTTGACCCCATTCCCCACAAGATCCTGGCGTACTCTGTTCACCTGCCACACCTACTCTAGAGCCACAAAGTAGGTAAATCCTGGAGAAGGGAGACACAAGCTGACTGATGGTGTTTACCCCCCAGGGCAGTTAAATTCAAGGTGGGCATGAGCCTGCAGTCCAGAGAGCAGGGGCAAACAACCTTGCAGGCACCACCTCCCTCCACCCCTCACACCCAGAGGTACCCCGATCAGGACAGGGAAACACCTGTACATGGTGGCACTCAAAGGAGAAGCTTGGTACTGGCTTCCAAAGGGTTCCCTAAGACAAAATGGGCTTGTTTGTTGACATGAGCTGTATCTCCATCACGTGCTCTGCCTCAGCATGGCCCTGGCTCACACCCGCCAGCAACACCTTTCCTCAAGATCTTTGGTCTTTCCAGCTGACTTGCAGGCTGATGGAAAGCATGTTGGCTCCCAGAACTCCTGGCCTTGTACATGCCATAAACAGCTCCTGGGAACCCCCGTAATGTTACTAATGTTTAAGCTGGGAGATAAATGCATTCAAGCTAAGCAAGGAGTTGATAGTGTAATCAGAAACAAGTCATAAAAGAAGGCACAAGCTTTGAAGCTACCTGAATCCAGGCTCGATTTTCAGCTCTGAGCAGATTTCTCTGTGGGCCTGCATGGGCACCAGCTCCACACAGCAAAGAACTTTCTGGAGTCATCCTAAGGACTTGGCTCAGCCACAAGTCAACTCTTGTCTCCTAGATGCCATCTTCTGCCAAGCTGTCCAAGGGCAGTAATGTGAGGGCTGCCCAGTCTCACAGTGATGTTCCCTCCACTGGGGAACTGGGTCAGAGGCTGCTCTGCCTGAGCGTAAATCTGAAAAAAAAGGCCTTGAATGTTGGAAACGTCCCCTGCCTGATCCCGCAGGACAGCCCCAGGGGAGCTGCATGCACCCGGCGGGTGGTCAAGAGACGTGGGCGTGCCAAGGCTGGTTGGTGCCACAGCCTCAGCCGCAACCTCTCACTGCCTTTTCTTCATGGTGGGATCTCTTGCTCTGTGATTTCTGAGCTCTCTTCCCACTCTCTTCCCCAAAAGAGGCAGGCTTCTTGATTTCTACCCTGGCAGGCTGGGACAGCTTGGTTTCCTTTCCCCTCTTTTAAGAGCTTCGCATGAAGGTACCAAATGCAAGCATTTCAAATATACTTCCCTGCCTTGTTCCCCAGCCCAAACATGGCCTCATGGATTTTCCAAACTTCAGCGCTTTCTATATCACACAATTTGAGAAGAAATCACTGTATACACACTGCATGTCACCGTGTGCTGGTAGCTCTCTTCTGCCTCTGCATGGAGGTCGCACATCACTGACGAACAGAGCTGAGTGGGGTGAGCATCCCGTACCCCCTCTGTCTCCAGGTGCTACCAGCCCGTCCCTTCCCTCAGCTGCTTCTCTCTTGACTCTTTCGCTGTGCACCATCTCCAGCGCAGGAACTGCTGCCTGCTCCTGATGATTGCAATATCTCAGCCCAAAGGACCCATGCCTGGCTGTGGTCGTTGGATCATAACAGCAACAGGAGGGGAAGAGGACAAAAAGACCCCTGAATAAAGAGGACATGGGCCCAGCCACCCCTCCAGCTGGCACAGGGCTGAGCACAGTCAGCTTTCTGCTACCGTCCAGCACGACTCGCAGCCCCACAAGTCCGACTCCCAGGAGGAATAGGCACAATCGAAAGCTCTTGCCTCTGGGACTGGCTTCAGCACAAACGGCTGCTGCCGGATTAATTTCACTCCAGGCTGTGAGCTGCATGAGCTGCCCTGTCCACGGCTGCGGAAAGGATTTGTTCTGCTGACAGGTAGCCCTGGCAGGAGGACGTTCCCGAGCAGCCTCTGGCACGGAGTGGTGCTTCCACTCTTTTCCACACTGGTGTAGAGCAGAGTAAATCCTCTTTGATCAATGCAAAATCAGGTGTAAAACAGGAGAATCCGGCCCGGGCCATTTCATTCTCCTAGATCTAAGCAGGCTCGTGATCTTCATCAGTGTTGCTTCCTGCTTGAAATGCTTTTCATTAGCTGCTCATTCAGTGAACACAACCACTTCTGCTACCTCAGCAAAACACATGCCACACTTCTCACTCAGCAGCAGAAGGCAAACATTTTATTGCATTTTAATCACTGGCAGTTTCAGCAGTTGCTTCCTGGTCTATGTGTTTCTTGTACCCATCCCACTGAGAAGCCTCTATGAACTTTGATTGCAGAGATGTGCTTGACCAAAAGCTCTCCAGTACCTCCTCAGGCTCCAAGTAGCTGCAGGGCTGATGCAGTTCCTGGGGACGCTGGAGGCTGAATGCCTGCTTATTTCAGTGGCCTTTTGATCCAGTCTTGGAAGAAGTGGCATAACAGCATAGCTGCTTGCTTGCAATGGTGGGCTGCCCTGCCAAGACCTTGACCATATCATGAATCTTGCAGAACCTAGCTGGGAGATTTCATACAAAACTTTTCTTCTGACAATGATGGTTTCTTGAAGCTGAAACATTTCAGAGTAACAGACCATTTCAATGCGAAAAGGGAAAGGGAAAGGGAAAGGGAAAGGGAAAGGGAAAGGGAAAGGGAAAGGGAAAGGGAAAGGAAAAGGAAAAGGAAAAGGAAAAGGAAAAGGAAAAGGAAAAGGAAAAAAAAGATCTGAGTTGCAAGAGGGCCTTTTTTGGAGGAAACCCACTGGCAGAGGAACCTACCCCAACCCAGCCATCGAGGAACCAAGTGAAGTAGACCAGAAACCCTCTGTGACAGGGGTGCAGCCCACCATCAGGCCAGGGTTACAGCTTGCTCTGAGGCTGACACTGCAGTTTCAAGCCAAGAATTGCTGTGTGACTAGAGAAGGGCACATCCCAGCCCTGGCTGGTAGGGTTGAGCCCAGCTACCCAGGATGCATTTGCAGGTCAGCTTCCCTCGCTCTGGGCAGCTCCAGCATAGGCTTTCCTGGACAGTGCTTGGGGACGGGCTCTGCTGTGTCCTCACCTGCCGTCTGCAAGGACCCTTTCCCCTGGGCAGACCGTGCTCTGCTGAACGTGCTCTGCTGCTCCTCTCCCAGGCCCAGGCTTCCTGTGCCTCTGAGTCACACCAACTGCTTAAAAGAAAATGTTGGTGCCTCATTTCTTCATTTTCCTGTGTCTCGGGGTTTTCCAGCCTCTGATCCACACCCTTCACGCTGCCAGGGTGGAACTGGTTCTCCTCGCTTGGGCATGCTCCTTAACGTGCCCATAATTCTCTCACAGACCCTGTGCTGAGGTTAACAACCCTCTTCCTTTGTTCCATAGCTTCTTCTATAGTATGGTATAAGCATGCAGGAAGATGGGGCAAGGAGCCCTGCCAGCTGCTGATGGGCCACTGACAGGCACCCATAAGCTGGCTGGGGACCCGCAATGGCCTGTGGCAGTAGCAGTGGGACCACAGGAACCCTCCAGCACCTCATTTCTGCAAGGGCTGCACACTTGGTTTCACTGGAGTCCTACCTCTTTAATCACTTTGAGAATGAGTGAGAGAATCAGGCCCAGCATGAAGGTCAGCCTGTGGCTGTCAGCTGTGCTTCACCACGTACACTGCCCTAAAGAGGAGGGTAAACGCCATGCAGAGACTCCAGCGGAACAAGAACAAAGGCAGATCCCTTCTCCTCCCCCCCAGCACTATCTAGAATCGATCCCTGCCTGGTGTAACACAATCCCCCTGCTCTGCTGCCTGCCTCTTGCCATGCAGAGTCATGCTCAAACAATTTTGTTCCAGGCTAACACTGAGTTAATTTGTCTGAAGCCCCGTGGGATTTCCAGGCAGCCCTTCCCAGCAGGGGGATTTTGCTGAGTCTGCAAAATAATTCAGCTGGGGAGGGGGAGTTTGTGGTCCCCCCAGTTCTCCAGGTCTCCTCCAGCTCTGATCTCTGGATCAGAGAGGTCTCGGTTTGCCCCCAGACAGTGCTCACTTAAACGGCTGGAGTTCAGGATTTTCTCCACAGAACAAGTTACACAGTGTCGCCTGCTCCCCCCACCACCCTCAAGGTCAAATGGGGAGGTTTTGTGATCTGATGAAAGGGAACAGGGAGGAAAAAAAAAAAAAACAGAGAGATGAAAACTGATCCTGACCTCTGGCTCCAGCCAGCACTGCCAGCGGTCCCTTCAGCCCCTCCTGGCTCGTTCTGCGCTGCCGAGGGACGCTCATTCCCTGCACCCAGGACGCACTTTTGAAGTGATTATGAAAGGAATTATGCATTCAGGTATTCTAAGAACCGGCTGAGTCTTTTGTCCAGAGAATGGCTGGGAAAGCTGATGCCTTATTGCCTGCTCCTTAAGCAAATGATTGTGCAACCCTGGCATGTTGCAGTGCTCCTGCTGGCAGGTGATGAGAAACTGGGCAGAAAGCAGCCTTTGAAATGCCCAGCTGGAGAGGGAAGGGTCTTTCTGGGTAGCCCTGACCCTTCCTCACCCCCCTCATAACCTTATGGCTGCTTCACTGCCCAGGAGATGCTCAGAGATTTACCAGCAGCCACAGTGCTTGCATCTGTACTGGTAATTTAAACATGCCTGGCACTGTTTTCTGGCCCTGAGGCCACTGACACAGAACAATCTATAAACTTGCTTATCCTCCAAGCCAGGATGGCTGCATCCAAACACATAGGGCAATAATCCCAGTAGTCCATGCTGCCCTCAAACTTTTTCCAGGAATTGTTTCAAAGAGCACTACCTGGGTTGGCCCAAAATCATGCCAGAGACCAGCCTGTGCAATCACTGTGAGACCTGGGAATATTCCCGATGGCCTTCTAGCCCAGGTTCCTGTGGTGCAGCCCTCTGCCATCCCCGGATTTAGCAGAGCTGGTGCAGGGTGCGTCAGGACAGACAGCCCCAGCAGGAAGCAGTGGCTTGCACATACTTACCTGGATAGCACAGGGCAGTTGTATCTGGCTGAAGCTGTGTGCCAGTCTGGTCAGTCCTTGAACTCCCACTGCCCTGAGCTAACGGGTGTCGTGCATCCCACCCCACCAGCAGAGACCTGCAGCTTTCATTGCACTACACTTACCTGCAGCACGTTGCTGATGCCTCAGCCTGGTTAGGGACATGAGCCAGCACGAGTGTTTTCCCTTCCAATGCTGTCACAGACCCAGCTGCTTGAGGAGTATTTGGTTTTAGTGTGTCCGTCTCTGGCCGTATCCACCAGCGCCTGTGTATGGGCTGTGCACAGGGTGAGAGGGGAATGAATAGACAGAAAGGGGAGAAAACACTTTTGCTGAAACTATGTGGGAGAGCAAGATGAAGCTGCACTGGAACACAGGTGCTTCAAAGCAGATGAGGACAGGAGAGCGAGCTGTCGTCTAAGCCAGCCAGCATCAGGAAAGGCACTAGGGGTGGGACACTAGGCTGCTTCCCATCCCAGCTCCTCACCACAGGCAAGCAGCATCGCTTGGCTCTGCCTGCTCAGGAGGCAGTCACAACAGATTTCATATGAAGAGGCTGGTGCAAAGCAGGAGTCTTCGGGTGTTTGGACCGGGACCCTTAGTCCAGACCGCCATCCATCCTAGAAGGCTAGGCAGTGGTTAGCCTACACTAAGTCCTTCTTTCAGCCTGGGCAGTTGCATCCACAATCTGAATTTCTCTTGCTGGTGGATGGGGCTGTTCAAGTCCGTAGGTACAAGGTACCTGGCTTTCCTTTGCTCAGGAGTACATTAAGCAGTTGTCTCCCCCTTCTCCCTTATATTTTCCATCTGCACCTATTTTTTCCAATGCACCAAGCTCAAGTGCTTTGCTCTGGTGCCATGCTCCTCAGCCTGATTGCTCAGATGATCTACCTGATATGTTCCTACTCCTTAGCTGGGAGGGTGCCAGAGTGCTTTCTGCAGAACTGCTGGACTCTTTTCCAGCAAACATCCTGTCAGTAGCTGGATTGTTTGAATATCCAGGGAAATCAAGCACAAGCTGCAGATTGGCCAGGCGTGTTCCCAAGAAATAATTTTATCAGAACTTCTGGCAGAATAAAGTGCCTGGTTTAACAGAGGCTTTTCAGGGCTAGGCGTGGAAAGCAGAGATTTAAGTGTCTTCTTTGTTTGAGTGAAGTTGGAAGCTTGGCTCGTACCTCTCAGTCCCAGTGCACGCCCTGGGTGCAGGCTGGAGAAACAACCGTCCTCATCCTGGGCATGTAATTAAATGTTCCTTGGGACAGAAGGCTGCATCTTGTGCCTGCTATGTGGTTCAGAAGACACTCATTCAAGTACCTGAGGTGTTTGTTTTTTTTTTTTTTTCCCAAGGTGACATACTAACCACAGGACTGTCTTAGACTACCAAGACCCAACTCACATCTTCACAAGGACGATTTCAGAGGTCTTAGTTTATTCCTGCCTCAAAAATCAGACATTTTGGGAAGCTCTGTCTATTGCCGCCTTTTCACAAAACCAAGCTTTCATTTCCCATAAGCAGAGAGGACAAGTTTGTCCATTTAAGCCTGTAGAGAACATCTTCGCATTTCTGGTTTGTGTTTTCAGCAAGACATCACCAAATATCAGCTGAAGCAACACACTCAGAAGTGCCCAAGTGGCCATCACATGCCACCCCACAGAGCCAGCAGAGAGATGTGTAGCTCAACCAACAGGATCATCTGCTGCTTTTGCAGTGTGGGACATCACAGGGCCCAGTATCAGAAAAATCACACTTCTTCCTGAGTGTTTTATATGCTATTGTTAGCAGCAGTAATCCTACAGTACAAGCGCTGTAAGGGATTAGGAAGGAAGAGCATTTTCCCCGTGCTGAGGTGATTGCACAGTAAATTTCCACAGATTAAAGTGCAGGGAGTCGAGGGTGTCTCAGATACAGCAGTTCTGTAATTGCTGTTACCTTTGTGGGCTTTTTAAACAATAAAAGAATGAAGAAAAATGTTGTACCAAAAGCATGTAACTGAAACCTCAACATTGGATTTTTTTTTTTTTTTTTTCAGGACGGCGTTAGAGTCCAAAGCTGCTTTCATAATCATTTTGTTGCTTTTGGCTGGATTTTGGGCAGGTATGCATCTTCAAGACTGCTTTGCTAGGAGCACAGAAAGGCTAATTTCTCTAGCAATGAGTTTCAGTGCTGCCAGACACTGTCAAGCCTCAAAATTATGAAATCAGGTTAAAAGAAAGAGATTTTAGCATTAAAAAAGCACATTGGATCCTGTTAGCTTCTTGCCTACTGCATTCTGACCTTGTCTGTGTTTTCAAGCTTTTGTCTATTTCAGCTAAGCTGAAAATAAAGAAGAGGCTCAATCAGCATCCACATGTGGGTTTGTGGTGGGAAACCTGTAGGTACCCAAGCTGTCTGTTCACCATGCAGTCCCCTGCCCACTGGAAGGACGTAGCCCCAGCTCTCCCACCAGCCCCAGACAGCCTCAGCCATCCAGGTCTGTCATGCCGACACCTGCAGGGAGAGGAGTAACATGCTCACTGTCTGTGTGCCTGGCTCCCACTTGTTTGGGTTATGTGGGAAACATGGGTTTTGTCAAAGAGCAGCTGCCCATCCATCACCCAGAGTCCAGCCTAGGCTAAGGGTGCAGTTTCTTTATTTGGAAGCAAAACCTAGCAGGAAGGATGGTTGTTTTGGTATTGTTTTTTTTTGTTTTGTTTGTTTTTTTGTTGTTGTTGTTGGTTTTTTGTTTGTTTGTTTTGTTTTGTTTTGTTTTGTTGTTGATGTTGTTGTTGTTTGGGGGGGTGTTTGTTTGTTTGTTTGTTGTTTCTTTTTGTTCTATTTTTCTTATTTAAAAGACATGAAAATGGCTTCTCTGTCTTCACATGGGCACAAAGGAGGGCAGAGATACAAGGAGGTACATGTGTTTGCATCCATCCTGTGCCATGGTGCTTATTCCCCATTCACATGGGTGTCAACAACAGCCTTGTCCAAGCTTCCCTTCCCCTTGGCAGCATGACCCCAGCTATTTTCTGTGGTCTGCAGCACTTTTATTTTCCACGGGGCTATAACAGGCATGGTGCAGTGACATGTGACAGACTGATTTAGGCCCTGGTGAGAGGATGTTTACAGAACTGGGACACCGGCAATGTAATACAGACAAGCAGGATGGCTTTGCTGCTCTAACTGTGTGGATCAGATGAGCTTAACCTGTTTGCTCCTTCCATAAATGTCCCAAAGGGAACAGAGAGCATCTCCACACATCTCCCACCAATGTTCAGTTAGTGTTGTTGTTACCAGGGGGTTACAGAAATGCTCTGTTAGGGGCCAGTGCCATGTCTGTTATGACCCTGATGGCAAGGAACAAAATCTGGAGGTTGAGGCAGGTGTAGCAGAAGCTGAATTCCCGTTTATTTGGGGAATTTCAGCAATAGTGATGGCACTGTGTCTCTTCAGAGTGACAAGCTGCTTGCAGCTTCAGGTGCTTCTCTGTCTTACCTGGGCAGAAGTACAGGCCCCTCTGGTGAGGAAGACACGCATGGTTGTAATGTCCCTAGTCATCCTCATGCTGCATCCTGAGAGTCAGAAATTTTTCCCCATGACTGTAAGTGTGGATAGTCCAGCCAGAACTAATGCAAGCAGAAAGAGAGGACATAAGGCAGCCAGTGAACCCAGAATAACTCTAGAAACAAGTAGCCTTTCCAATGGTGTCTGATTGCTCCATCAAAAGCCCAGAAGAAGGCAAGCTGCCAAGTGGCTCCTGAACGATCCCTGGCGTCTGTCAGTGTGTGGCCACCACAGTGTGCCAGAGAGGAGCTGGGCTACCAGGTGAGTAGCAGCACCCTTGCACAGTGAAACACTGCAGGAGGATTTGGAAGCTCCCAAACTTAGTGCTGGGGTTGGGTCTCTTGGCCAAGCCCTAGGTCAGGTTCTTCATCCCTGTAGTGAGCAGGATGGCTCTGAGATCACTTTCACAGACAGCTGCTCTTCACTGCGTAGCAAAGATTATATTCACAGAGCATTTTGGTCCTCTACCACAGTGTCCATGCATCCTGAAAACCACCTTCCTTGATGCTTGTCTTGCCCCTGACACTCCCATGACATCTTGAGTCTTGCAAATATTTACTTCAGATCATCCAGACAATAAAGGTCCATTCAAACCCCTTCAGATTTATCTTCTGACTGTGAGCAGCACAAGGTGGGAAGGACGCACCTGGTTCCCCCCTCAGAGTCCTTAACTGCATGACTTGCTCCCTTCAGGTCAGGCACACACAGGCAGTCCAGCCACACCTGCCCTCTTCTAGACCTTGTTTTTTTCACAGAATCATAGAATATCCCGTGTTGGAAGGGACCCACAAGGATGATTGAGTCCAGCTCCTGGCTCCAGCACGGAACCACCCAAAAATCAGACCGTATGTCTGAGAGGATTGTCCAAACGCTTGTTGAACTCCAGCAGGCTCGGTGCCGTGATCGCTGCCCTGGGGAGGCTGTTCCAGTCTCATCTGCTTTAAAGGAGCACAAGACATTGCAGATCCATCTCCATCTTTACAGGTCAGCCTGCAAGGATGAATTCAAACTCTCAGCCAGAATGACTGCACACATAAACAGACAAAAGCACACGTGGACATGGACACACAGGTGTGCACACGCACACAAGCACACACATTTTCACAAAAGCTCAATGCATTGACTTTGGCTCTCACAGATTCCCAGGATCTCTGACAGGTCAGAAAGGCACCTGCAGCCCAGGGGACACTGAGGACACCTTCACCTCTTCCTGGGCTAAGCATAACTCAAGTCAGTGGGGATGTTCCTCAGTACAGAAGGCCAATTTGTACACAGAAAGCTGGCAAGATGAGAACATTGTAGGTGTTTAAAGGGAAATTTCAGTCTGAAAAACCTCATTAGTAAATCCAAAATGGTGAACAGATGAGGGTGAGCTAAACTGAAGCAGCACAAGTCCTGTCAGCAAACAGGGGAGCCAGGCAGGAGTAGGTGCCATTCCTGCTACACCCAGACCAGACTGACAGAGCATATGCTGATGCCAAGAGTTGGACTCAATGACCTTTGTGGGTCCCTTCCAACTCGGGATATTCTATGATTCTATGAAAAATTGGCTCTTATCTTGGCCTTATCTTGGTGCCTAACCCTATGTAAACACTGTTGAGTGAAGGAACACAAAATTTAACAGACACCCAAAATTTTCCTTGGTGTTACCTATTGGGATTGTGGATATCAAAGCTCCCTAAATTGTTAGCCCAAGCCTCATGAATAGCACAAGCAGATGACAGATGCTCAGTTCTTACTTCAACACACTTTGAGTTGCATTGGTAACTTCTTTGTTCTAGTAGGTATGCCCCACACCTTGGTGAGCCAGACCTTTTAAATATGATCTGGGGAGGTGAGGAAATGCCCTCCACCCTTGCAGATATTCGGTACCCAGCACCTGGCACTTCCACTCTTACCCCAAACATATCTTCTCCCCAGGCTTATCCTCCACTTGCCCTTTCCCATGGGGAATTTTCCTGAACCCAGCAGGACCTGAAAAGTGGGAGTTGCTGCAGTGTGGAGACACACCAGGGTCCGTACGAGTCATGGCAGAGCAGAGCCAGCAGCAGGCCAACAGGCAGAAAGTCAGGAAATATCAGTTTGAAGTAGGTGAAGGCATTGAACAGGATGCCCTGTGCGATGCTGAGGACCGCAGCTCTGTTTTCGGAGGTGGTACCATATTTCCAAGTGTAAAGACACTCACAGAGGAATTACTAGTTAGGCTGCATTATAGGAGCTCACTGGTTGTGAGTGATGGTGGAGGAAGAAGATCTGGCTGTATTAGTTACAAAATGATTACAAGCTGCTTATACGGTGTGCCCATAAAAAGGCAAATGGATGATAAAAAAGAACAGGGCTGGGAGACACCGCAAGATGCCAGCTAATCCCCTTTTCAGCACAGTAGTGTTTCTGTTGTTTATGACAGGAATGTGTCTGACCTGATTTTAAAATCCTCTCATGCTGGAGACACAAGATTTTCCCCAGACAATTTCCCCAGCAGTAGTCTGTCCTGGTAGTCAGCAGGTTTCCACTTGTGTTAAATATAAACATTCTTTGCTATAGATCATCTTCACTATTTCCCTTCTCTTTGCCCATGAACAGTTTGTTGTCTTCAACTTTATGCAGATTTTTCACCTGTGATAGCTTGTCAGCTGTCGAAACTGTGCCTCCCTTGTAAAAACATCAGTTTTGTAGTGGGCATGTAAATGGTTTTCCAAAGGCTCCACCTACATGAACTCATTCATGAGCACACACAGACATGTATTCCCATGTTAGCATACTCTTATTATTTTAGGAAGTCCTCTTGTTCCACCATGGAAGGAGAAAAACTCTTTAAGCTGAAGGATAACATAGTTTCAGAAAAAAATCCACCTAGGAATCAAAAATAGTGTTTAGTCCTCAGAACAGGAAGACCAAGAGAAGCATACCTAAACAAATGACTGTGTAATATTAGTGGAGGGCTTGTTAGTGTTAGGTGATAGGTTGGACTAGGTGATCTTGAAGGTCTCTTCCAAGGGTCTCTTCCAACCTAAAGGATTCTGTGATTCTGTGATATTGTGCCCACATTAGCAGGAGCCTGGGCAGCAATTTCTAGCCCTCTGTCCCTTGTCTCATCTGTGGGGCACGGTGGCTGTGCTCCTATCAAAAGTCTGCAATACAGAAAGAGGGGCTGAAGTCAAAAGGCCACAGGTGGGAACAGGCTGAAGGGTAGCAAGTGAAGGGAAAGATCTGTTCTGCCTTTGGGATCTGGCAGGACTTCTCCTGGTGGGGCTGGCACAGTGCTGTGTGTGAGGATGCACGAGCAGGCTGCCTACACCGTGTTGTTCCCTGGGGAGTGGGGAACCTTGTATTGCTTGCCGAAGTGGAGGTCCCTGTGTTATACAGGAGCTGAAACCTGGTGAGCATAGTGATGTCCCTTCTCCTGACAGCCCATGGTTCTGTACTAATTGTCTTCATCTTACAAGCGGCCGGTGCATCTCTGCTCCCCAAGCCTCAGTGCTGGGGCAGTGATCTTGTCTGTCAGCCTTTCATGGCCGAATGTTGGCAACTTCTTTTCTGTTGCTTCAAAATGTGTGGGCTTCTGATGTCAAGTCCTGTGTCAGTTCTCAGTTACTGGTGTTTCAGCACCTGGGTGAAGACAGAGCAGAGCAGAGCAGACGCCAGAAACAGGCCCCAGCTCTTGGAGCCAGATAATCTCATTTCATTTACTAATGAGCTGGCTTAACCCCATCCTGATTGGCAGGAAAAGCTTAGAAATGTGGATTAAGTGAGATGTCTTAGGAAGCATGGCCTGGACTCCAGCCAGGCAGGGTTGCACCTTTGGGAAAGAGAAACCCTCCAGCATGATTTCAACAAGACATTTTCCAGGAGGTACACTTGCTGCCCAAAATCCAGTGGCTGGGGTAATTCCCCAGCAGGATGCACAGGCCAGTAAAGTCCTGGTGGTTCCTTTCCTCACACAAGAGGCTCAGGGCTATTCTAGAGGTTTGCCCTGTGTGTTCAGAGCAAGGCTGAGGAGCAGCGTGCAAGGCCGTGGCCATCCAAGGTCCTGGCCATGCAGGATTCACCTTCTGTACAACTCGGGAGGATTTGGATGGTGGACACTCAGGGGATGCTTGGAATGAGAGAGCAGATGTGCAGCCAGTGTTTGGGCTGGGTGATAGGTAGGAGCAAGACCTCGGGAGTAATCTGCCATGGGAAGGCAGTGCGTAGGACCAGTCAGACGGCCAAGATTGCTTCTGAAACTTACAGAGCAGCACCCCAGAATGAACATTTAAAGAGCAGATTTTGTAAGTAGCTCAAGAGTCCAAATTACAGATCAACAAAGACAGCCAGATGGACACTGCTGCTTTCTGGACATCTGCATCATTTATTGATGCTATCAGCAACCAGTCATGCTGCCAAAACTGGAGGCAGAGAGTGCCTTTTGCCAAGTCTATGTCCAGCACAGCCTTGTGCTCTGCCACAAGGACAGAAAAACTAACCAGGACTCAAATTGTGAACAGGAACACATCTCAACTGTTCAGTGTTCCTGTGAAAGCCTGTCCCAAAAGCCAAGCTTCAGTAAAACACTGTCCTGCCTGTTGAACCATCGGTCCTGCTCCAATTTATTAATGAGCCACATTCTTACTTTTGCTCCTGGAGTTTTCCAGCTCTGCTAGTTCTTTTCAAGTACTTTAGCTTTATGATGACAATACTATCTTTGCAATCTGTCAGTGCAAAAGTTTTATATCCACAATCTTATCAAGTCTCTATGACTGAATTAAATGTTCCCCAAACCATTGGCAAGCGGTGAAGCAGTCCAGAACCTCCCACATCCATACTATCAAACTCTCTGAGACTCCAGAACAACATGGTAGATCCAGCCTGTCTAATGGGACTGGTATCTGCCCTGCAAGGTGTCCTGAACTATGCCCAGAAATAATCTGGAAAAGCATCAGCTGGCCCAGGCAAGCCAAGCCCACAGTGGCATGGGCTGTTTCTTGACATTGTTTACTAAACCACTGCAATGGTGCAGAAAGGTTTTTGATTATTAACAGCAGCTCATCATGCACTCTGATTTTAATCCATGTAAGACTGTTGCAGCAGGCAGGAATAGTAGAGCCTGCTGCCTTCAGAAACCTTCTGGAGTGCTTGCTGGAGGCACAGTGATCTCCACTACTTACATATCCTTAGTGATCTCATATAGCCCAATATATTTAAAAAAAAAAAAAAGGAAAAAAAATGCAATTTTAAGCCTGTAGCACAGGGAAGAGTGCTGCCTTTATGCAAAGGTAGCCAGAAGATCCTCAAATTTTATTCCTGCAGGCACTGCAGGAATAAAATGTGCAGGTGACTGCACATAAAAGTCCTGGCTGCCTTCTTCCACCTATTTAGCAGTTAGTTTTGTCTAGTCTGGATTAGCACAGCATTGAACAAGTCAGTTAGTACAAAAATGTTGTCAGCACTAGGAAAATCACTCACCCTGTGGACAGGCTTAGTGCACAATAAGCTGCTCTGGTGAGGGCACAGATGCAGCATGTTCGAACATGGAAAGAGAACTGAAGAGCAGTATTGCTTGTCTCTCTGGTGAATGAATTGCAATGGCCAGACTCCTTGTTCAAATCCCACAGGAAGCTTCATTTCCCAGTATAAAAAGAGATTTATACAAACAAAAGCGTGGCACTGAGTATGTACAGAGCCGCAGGACAGTGTCAGCCAGTCTTTCCCAGTCGATGCTCAGCACCGTTACTGCCGCACTAGTGCTGCACACAGAGAAGTGGTAACCTGCTTAAAAAGGAGAAAGGACCACAGCAAAGAGATGCCATCTGCCACGGAGCTGACCCTGAGCCCCTCCTCCGTGAAATGGTGACTCTGGTATCAACAGCAAAGCTCTGCTTCCAAGAGTGAAACACAGAGCAATTGACCTTTGGGTGACAGTTTGCAGAGTGCCAGCTCGAATGACATTGTGGGGAGGGGGGTGGGTATTATTAAGGTATATGATATCACCCACAAGAAGGGAAATGGCAAGGTGTCCCCTGGGAACAAAGCCTGTGATTTCTCCCAGTGTTAGACTTCTTGGCTCACTGCTTCACAGATCCTCTGCTGGAGACCTTATCACCAGGGTACCTGCATTTCTCATAAAAAGGTAAATTGCCTTTTAACTCCTCTCTACTGCTTTATAACCATCCTACTTAGATCTAATGATGTGCAAAAGTTTACAAAGCATTTTCAGATGACCTGGAATGCCTGCCAGCTTGTAAGTAGAGCAAATAGCTTAGTCAGGATAATAGAGCGGAAATCCACTGAATAGCTCAAGTCATTAAGATGTTTGCATTTGATGAGACAACCACTACCAAGGGCCAGGGAAAAAGAAATGAGCCAGTGCTGCTCATGCAAGGTGCTGTCAGGCATGCCCGCATTCATCGTTGGCCTCTCCAACGCCTGCGGACTGGAGTGAGGTTTGTTAGGCTCCAGCCTTCTCCCAGTGTGCCAGCATGATCGCTTCCTGCACGAGACCTTGAAAAGCTCCAAAGCACAATTCAGTGATTCTACAGACAATTAAATAAATAACAAATTAAATTCCATAATAACCACATCTGCATCCTTCCAAAGAGCTGCAAGGAGAAGGATTGAGGCAGCGGCTGTACCTCACTTGTGCTTATTTAGGGAGACATCATCAACCCGAAATTGTAAGGTGGAGTAAGATCTCTTCCCATCCATCTGCACTCTTGTAGCTTTCAGCCACATTTTACAACTTTAAGCAAACTCTTTTCCCCCTCTATTGCTGAGTGAAACGTGCAATTCTTCCCAGGAGCAGCTGAGTAGCCAGCTGCCCAGAGAAGAGGGAGGACCATCGCAGGAGAACCATGTGCTGAGCACTGTGAACTGGGGTGCCAGGGAGGAGACAAACACTGTGCAGAGGCAGAAGTCCTTGGGCTCAATTTAGGGATGTCCTTTCACAACACGCCAGCTTGGAAAGGGAAGCTGAGACAATCGCAAAGATCTTAGAGCAGATGCGAGAGAATTTTATCTTTGCCATTCAGCCTCAGGGACAAATGCAAAGGGGAGGCAGAAGGGATCAGGACTGCCAGCAACTGCAAGTTGTTTTGCACTGATAGGCTCTGTGAAGGGGGCCACGGGTCAGACACCTTCAGGCAATGTGTTATGATGACAAGGGCCCTTGTCCCTACCCATGTCTCCGCTCCACTGGAGGAGAGACTGACACCATCAGTACTTCTGTCCCCTTGCTCCAGGACACTCAGCCTTCCTCCTGTTCTGTCTCCTAGTATTTTGCTTTCTCACCCTAGAATCCAGTTCCCAAAGCAGGAAAAGAAAAAAATAAAAGTGGGGGAAAGGAGAATGCTAGTATTCAGGTGGGTGATATTGCACTAGGGCTTGTCTTTTATCCTGAACGCTCAGAACACTGTATGAGAGCTAATTCTGGGTGGTTATATCAGAAAAAAAAATCCAGACCAATTCTTCAATTTTCCTCTTCAACTGGCTGTGGCAGCTCAGCATGTCCAAATGGGTATCTGGAAGGACAATGGAGAATACACACCCTTCCAGCAGGACATTCAAGTCATTCCTAATTGGGCTAATTATGTGCTGACTCCATATGTGCCATTTCAACAGCTTGTGGGACCCTTAAGAGAAATTAATGAATTTAGCACAATGTACATTACACACACTTACACAGAATTCTTCCCCAAGCCTCATTTTCCTTTGTAGGACTCTCAACACCTCTGGATTTTTTATTACTAGATAAACACTGTGACAGCAGCAATTGTCTGTGATAAAAAAAGTCCCAAGGCAAATTAGATTAGTCAGAGGTACAGTGCTGAAGTCCTCAAAATCCACTTCTGCACCAGGGAAGCTGTGTCCTTTGCAATGCCATTGTGTTCTAATGTGATCCTTTTCTGGTGCAGCACAGGTGCTGTCCTAGGGCTACAGAGAGGCACCTGCTCTTTCACTCTGGCAAGAGCTGTTCTCATCTTTTCCCTTGGCTTTCTGTTAGCAGAGGGAACTCAACATTTGAACAAAACCTGAGGCACCACCGGCTTCCTGCATGGCTGCCTGGCAGTGACAGATAAGATGTGTCTGCCCCAGGATATTCTTGCAGCTCTTTGGGCCGTGGCTTTGCCCACTAAGAGGGCCTGTGAGTCTGTCCTGAGTATAGCCTAAATATAGCAGGACCAAATGAGCCAGGTGGCCTCTTCACAGATCCCACGAGTCTCTGTCCCCTTCCCCATGCTGGTATGAACATTTGGCTTCAAGCAAACAGACAAGGCAACAGCAGTGACCCCAGCTCTGCAGGAAACATTCCTCTTTCTGCAACTAGAAGACATGAAGCTTTCAGACAGGCACTTGCTGGGAGTCTGCAAAAAGTGTGTTAGGAGTAGTTTCATGGGCACTTAGTGGATGCTGGATTTCCACATATCCCCCTCCTCACCATTCATAAATATATGCACAAGCATCTTTTATTCACACAGATTTTGGCAAAAGGCCCACTGAATTCAACAGAGAGAAGTCCATTGACTTTGGTAGACTTTGCACATTGTGGGTGAGAACAGATGGAGGCTCCATTCACCAGTTGCCACTCATTACTTAAAGCTTATTATTGTCAAAGAGTTTTGTTAATACATTCACAAATGAAGTGTGATCCAAGGGTCTACAGCAGAACGTGTAACTGCCGCTGAGTGCTGGTGAATGGCAGACACGCCATTCACTATCAGACAAGGATGGCGTGAACAAAGGACACCCTGTGTACACAGAGCTTACAAACAGGAGTTTATTGACCCACATTATCTCCCAACTTTCAGAAGGCGGCAGGTATGTAGGTAGTGCTACATGGAAGGAAAAAGCAGTTTCCAGCGACCCCAGTGTGAGACACTATAGACCTGTCACAAAAGAAAGCGAAAGCAACCACGTGTGAGCTCAGGTCTTCTCTGTCCCTTGCCAATGGGAAGGTCCCATGGGCTTCTGCAGGAGCTGTACCAAGCCTTTCCATAAGCTGTAGTTACCCAGAGTGGAAACCCTCTCCTTGCATCCTGAAGTAACAAGGAATCACATTTCCTGAGCAGAGCAAGGGGAAGGGAAGTCTTCTAGAGGGAAGGATCTCCCTTCACAGGGGCACTGCAGCTTTGGTGGAGATCCTTCCTCCAGGGACCCACATCCATTGTGCCTCTCAAAGCTAGATCTCATCTCACTTCAGCGGAGCTCCACAACTCTGTGTAGCAAAGGAACTAACACAGGGACTGCCTAGTAGCTCATGGACATGCAGTGTTCAGCAATCAGCTTTTGTACAAGGCAGAATTTTACATTGGCTATGGGGCTCCAGGGTTACAGCAGACTTAATAAATGTGCCTGTAGTTCAGAAATCTCCGACATTATTAAAGCAGAAGGTCCAATGGCTCTCACAAACATGAATTGATGCAAGCTGGAAAGAGAAGTTAAGAACCCCTGTTGAGTTTATATTGTAAGATAAAAAAAAAAAAAATTACTTGTAGGGCTAATCTAGAGGAAGCACAAACAGCTCTGAATCAGGAGTAGCAAGAGGGAAAGGAATGGCTTACTCCAAAATGAGAATACAACCAGCAAAAACAGGCCAGTAAAGAATGAGGAATATTTCTCTTGCTGCAAGCCAGAGGCCAGAGCCAGTGAGACTGTTTCTCTAGAAAGCTTTGGGAGAAACACACCTGGCACGCTTAACACAAAATCCATTCCCTGTTGCAGGTCAACAGCCTGAGCAGGTCTGTGCCATTAACAGGCAAAACACCCTCTGAGACAGATACTTATAACTAATATTGATCTATGCAAATACCCCAAAAGATAGCACTGCAAACACATGTAGCAAGAGGTAATTAATTTCAGCTCACAAATATCTGATAAAGATGACACCACAGCCTCCTAAAAGCGTGACACGTTACTGGTTGTTAATTACTGGAGTGACACCGCAGGGGAATATCTTCACGTGGCAATTGGAGCCTTGACACTGGGCAGCCTCACATCTCTTTTTGCTGCTTCAGGTTTCAACTATAAAGCAGCAACAGATGAGTTTGGGGACTACCCTTGTCCCAGCTGCATCGTCTACAACTGAAAAACAAAGTTAGGTTTCCTGATTTTGTCTTCTTCTGTGGGTTCACAAATGTGCCATAGGACAGTGGGACGGTGTGAAAGTGTCAAAGACTGCCTGGGGCTCTCACAACTGCAGCAAAGCACATTTCTGATCCTGGGAAACAGAAGTTCTCCCTAGAAACACAAAAATAACTTGGTTGTGTCCTTTTGTGGGCTTTCATTTCTTGGGCTGTTGTCTGTAGTTTGGGGTTTCCAAGCTGAGAAGCTGCTCCTGGAGTCAAGTGTTTCACAAAATCTCAGGAATTCACAGAACTGTGTGTAGTGTTCTGCTTTCCTTCAGAGAAAGGACCTTCAGAGAAAGGTCTTCTTGAAACTTCCGCCAGGCTCTGTGTTATTGCTCAGAGCTGGAAAACTAGGTGAACAGAGCTGGGAGACGTCTGGGACACATCGGGTGCAACTCCCCTGAGAAGGAACTTCTTTTGCTGTGCAAGAGGCTATCAGGGAAGCCAAGAGAAATTTCCCCTTGTTTTGGTGTGATGGTGCTCAGTTTGTGCCAGGGACAGAAAAGAGCCAGCTAAGCCTTGGGATGGGACAGAACAAACAGACCCACTGAGAAATGGATGTATGGAGAAATGGACCTATCCCTCGCATGCTATGAAACCATCTCAGTTTGGGCAGCAACCACATCGAGTGCACAACAAGTGCTGCAGATCCTCCTGTTGCTCCCAAAGACTCTAGATATGGTCTTGTGCCCCATCAACTGCCTGGATGGCTACACACTTCTGTATGAGCTGCAAGGACAGACCAGCAGCCTGAGCAGCACAGCGAACAGGGTGTCATATTCCTTTGATGGAGGTCCTCGTGGTGCTGGGGGCCTTGCTTACTGCCCACCTACTCACACTGCCTACACAATGGGAAAGAACATGGGTCAGTGCAGCCTCCCTTCTGGCAACTCCGTTCTGACCACTGGAAATGGACTTTGTATGAGATCCCACAAGACAGAGTTACAGGTGACAGTGAAGACTATCTGAGAAATGTAAGTGTGTCCCCAGAGGACACGAGACACCCACGGTTTCCAAGCAGACAGTCTGAAGGATCGTCTGTTTGCAAAGTTCCTCATGCGATTTGTCATTGCGGACACGGCTGCAGTGTATGCACTGGTCTGGACCTGAGACACAGCTCTTTGAGGTAATTTCTGCATAATCACAACCATTTTCAGCACCATGAAGTAACACCATGACTTCCTCAAAATGAGCTGTAGGCTGGTGGGGTCTTCTGTTTGAGAAGAGTTATCAACCAGCTAATTCATTTGGTTTTCAGCTGCTCTGTGCACCACAGCAGCATCAACTAAGCCAAACACAGCCCAGAAGCTGGCCCTTGTCATACTGTATTCTGTCACCAGCAGCAGGAAAACACATTTGCCTGGGTGTAATCTCACATGACTTACCTGCCACCAGAATCAGACAAAATATCCTTTACATGTTTTTTAGAACAACGGTAGCCAATGGGATTTTCCGTTGCAAAATGTCATTTTGTTCTGTTTGAAATAAAAATGTCTAAATAAAAATACTATTTCTGTACTTAGAAAAAAAAATCAAAGTTTTATTCTAGACCTTTTGCAAAGATTTTTCCCTCGTTCTGTCTAAATTCCACACTATTTTTGACTTTTAAGAAGCAACAGGAAACAGCAGAGGATCTAGAGGAAATATTTTTCATATTTAGATTTCCCCAGGAAGCTGAAAATGGAGACATAGTCCAATGGGAAGTCATTTGCTTTGGCGCACGCCTCTGCCAGCACTGCCTAGCATCAGGCTATGTCCCCCTCATAAGGCAGAGCAGCTCTGAAGCCTGTGCAAGGCCACCTGCCTGGGACCAGCACAGTTCTGCCCCACAGCCCCCTGTGCTGGTAATGTGGCCTCCTGGAGGCTGAATCTTGGCAGCTAATGTGCTTCGAAAAACGCTTTGCCTTCTACATGGAGACTGTGTTTAGAAAGCAATGTGCTGCATTCACTGTTGAAGAGGTTTCCTTTTGCTTTAGCCAAGACACAGGTGCATTAAGTGCTGAAGACAGAGAGGTGAAGCCGGGGCTCTGCACATGGACATAAATGATGGCACCAACTGGCAATTAGTGAGGGCAGAGCCCTCTTTGGAAACTGCACAAATAAGGCATGCTATGGAGGTCCTGCAGGAGCAGAAGGAAGGTCTCCGGGCGGCTCCATGCTTAATGGAGTAAGGCAGACCCTGGCAGGGTTTGGGTGAGTTGGGGGTGATCAGATCAGCCCCAGGGAGATGGGGAAGGGAGGCCTGATCCTTGGGTAACACAGGCTGTCTTCAAGCAAATGCAAAGCATGGCTAGACCACTCCAGGTGGGCAGCTCTGGCTGCTTGAGCCCTCTGGCTAAGAGAAACTGGGGTGGTTTTTAAAGACTCTTAAAGTACAGCTGGAATGACGTGGTTCACACAGATTATCCACAAAGAACTGGCTCACCAGACAACCCCTTACAAGGCTCAGACAATGCAGCAAGACTTTGTTCCTGTGGTTGAACTATGGGATAGGGGTCTGGAGGGACCATCTGTCCTTGAAGATTTGCAAACTTTGCCTGGACAAAACCCTGAGCAACCTGTGCTAGCATTGCATTTGGGCCTGTCTGAACCATGCTATGACCTTACAGTCCACACCCCAGTTGTGCTGGAGCATGTCAGGAGTCCTTGCACGGAGCAATGCCAGAGTCGTGCAAGGTGAGCAAAGCCTGCTGTTTCTACACTTCTTAAAATGGTTCAGGGAAGAAAGTGAATGTATATGAGTTATAGAGGAACTGAGTTCCTCCAGTCCCTGCTTTCTCTTTCTGCTTCATTTTTTTTTTCTCAAGACTACAGGAACAGCATCTCTTTGGTCAAAAAGTGTCTTGGCTTTTTTTTCCATCTCATGCATATCCTTTTAGGGCTGGACTTGTTCTTGTTAGTAGTGGTAATGAGCACACTACTGCAGAGCTGATAGTATGCCGTGTCTTTCATATATTAATTGGTAGCTTACCAAAGAAAGGGAGATTTACGTGTCTCTCAGACAGACTGCAACTAACCTCATCATACAACAAAAGCTGTGTGTCCCAGACAGGTTGCCCACAGCTCAAGTCACTTCACTGGTGAGCTATTTTTACAGCATCTTTTCTTTAACCATTTGGGTTGACCACATACCTGCTGCCTTCCTCTTTGTGCTAACCCACGCATCACACAGCCTACAGAGACACATCTACCCGGCGTCTTGTTTCCCCATACAGAACCACCCTGGTAGGTTGTGGAAGTCTCTCTCCCGCTTGTTTGACAACTGTGGGCAAGCCCAAAAGTTTTACTGAGAAAGTCATTTTTTTCCACCCAGAATTATCTCATATGCTCAAGAAAAGGCTGAGCTCCTGTAGGCTGTTGCTGCTTGTGCACTAGCTTTTCTTCTCCAGACTGCAAGACACAGCATCTCCCATGACAAAGCCAGCTTTCCAGGAATTTGGCCATTCCAACCCAAGTGTCTGCAAGGCCTCGTCTGGACCAAGACAGGTCACTCTCCAATCACCTGTGCTCTTTTGCACCCAGCAGAGCTACTTAAAAAACAGTGGTTCCTTCCACTCAGATACTGGAATAAAAGCAAGGGAAAGAATCTTTCTTCTAAAATTCAAAGGTGATTCTTCAAAAATAAAGCAAGGAAAAACTCTGTCCCCAGCTGCAGTCCCACCAGTGACACCAGTCCAGGCAGGAAAGGGCTATGGGGCATTTTGATCCCAGAAGGCATCACTGTGGCAGGCTCAAATCCAAACAGTTCTCGAGTTGTCAGGTTCAGGTGGTTGCACTTTTTAACTAGAACTCAAAGCATTCTACTGCAAACAGTTACCTTGAAACAAACAAACAAACAAACAAACAAACAAAAAACACACACAATAAAATCAAACCCTTACATTTTCAGGGAAAAATGCTGTGAGCTGAATGTCACCGCTAATCCCTTTGCAGAACTGGCCCTCCTCACCCAGCCACCCTCCTGCTCCATTACAGAGGGCACCGCGGGAAGGACAACTGCCTCGCACAGCCACAGCGGCTGTGGGTGACCAGGACAGGTCAGCACCACCGTGCCCTCCTCTCCATAGAGGTGCCACTCCATGCACCCAAACCCAGACTCACTCCATGTCAGTGTCAAGGTTTTGCAACAGTAACCCGGTGCTGAACAGCAGCTTGGCTCTGTAGCTGGTATCAGTTAGTGTGTGCAGAGACTAAAAATAGAGACCCACCACTCTCGCAATGACTCAGAGATGCAGAAGGGAAACCCGCAGGCTCTGTGCATGGCTGTCCCTTAAGCTGATTGAAAAGTTTTCATCTAAAACTTTGTTTTGACACAAAACGGCTTTTTGAAAAACAAGCCAGCCAAAAAAACAAACCTCATCTCTCATCACCAAAGCTGCTGGGAAGACTTCTCATTTTGTCTGAGTTTGGAAGAGGTCTTGGCCAGAAATGTATGACTTTCTTTTTCTTTAATTCTAGTTGGCAAAAACCCCCAAACTATTTGCCTGCTAAGCTCTTTCTTGGAGACTTGTGAGAGCACATGGAATGGTAGTGCAAGTGAACGATGTGCAAGTCCTCCGAAATTTTCATGGGAAATACAGTACACTTTCCAGACAGCTCTAACTCCACCCGAGGAAGAAAACATATCCACCAGCTGGCCTTGTTAAACACCCATTGAGTGGTGATCCTTTAGTCCTTTAACTCCCTCTGTTTTGCCCATGGTGCAGGGGCACCAGCCAGCACCGCTCAGGTTTTGGCCATGCCATGGGTGGTGGTGATCTGGAGGCTGAGGCTCCTGATAAGGAAAAAGAAGAGAACTGGGATCATGTGGGGCAGTGCATTGCTGGCTTGAGCACTATCTTGTCCATGAGGAGAGCACGTCCTTCCTCCCCAGCCCTCTGTTTATCTGCCCCACAGTTCCAGTCATTTGGTCAAGTGGTCGAGCAGTGGGGCAGGTGGTCAGCTCTCCATCCCTGGAGATTTTCAAAACTCAACTAGACGTGAACAACCTGCTCCAGCTTTGACATTTGGAGGTTGGACTAAGACCTCCAGAGATCCTTGCCAGCCTTAATTTTTCCAGGATTGTAGTGTAAACTCTTTTAGGCTCTCTTGCCTAGTAGAGCTGGGCAAATACAATGTGGACTCTTGAAAACAGTGGTGAGCCCATTAGCTGAGCAGCAGAGTGGGCCACAGCAGCCAGAAATGAATCCAGCCTGCTCTTGGAGCCTCTTCTGCTCTCTCTCAAGCTCCAGCTGGACTCCTTTTGTCCTTCCTTGTCTGGAGGGGAGTGGCAGTGCTGTGGCACTCTACGCAGGAGTTGCAACTCCAGGACAAAAGCGCATTGTTCACAAGGCAGCCCCACATCCATGCTGCCAGCTCCACCTCTGCAGAGGACCTGGGCACCAAGCCAGGCTCTTCACTTCCCTACACAGTCCCCAGAGACAGAGACAGGACAGCCCAGGCTAGCTCTGTGGAGGTGCCCGTGCTGGACTGTGGCTGTACAAGTGCTTCCTCATTGCATGTACAGGGCTGTGAAGGTGCAACTCAACCGACTTGTGAAGGTTTGGATGCTCAATGGTAAGAAAGCCAGGCTTCACCTGAGAGAAAACAAAACTGCTGCTGAAGTTGGTTCATTCTGTGTTAGTAATCAAGCATGTACTGGTGTAAGAGCTGTGTCACGGGCGTCTCATCCTGCACTTAGCATACCCTGAGAGCATCCTCACTGCCTTCTCTCTGCTCTTTTGTAGCTCAAGCTCCAGCACAGAGACAGAAAGCACAGCTCTAGAGGGAGCAGGAGGACATAAGCAGACACACTTTAAGAGGTGTTTAAATACTGAAGCTCGCTGCATTAAATCCCTGAAGAAAGGGTTGATCCGTAAGGAAGATTAGAGCAGGAGCCTGGTTCAGTCCCTCAGCCCTCTGCAGGGGCAGCCCAGAGCAGCAGGCTCTGCACCAGAGCTGGTGGGACCCTGAGCTGGGGAGGAGCTGCAGCACGGCCCTGGTGTCCCCACGTGGGGCTGCCTGGCTGGAGCCACAGATGGAACACGTCCCCAGTTCCTGCAGGAGCACTGGCACGTATCTGTGCCTTGGCTCCCTGCAATACAGGGCAAGGGGAGCCAGTGAAAATGAGATCAATGGGATGCCAGTAATTCCCCCAGACAGCTGGGATGAAAGACCTCAGGAGGCCTCCCACCCCCTTCCCTGGCAGGATGAACCCTACCTAAATGACCAGACCATCTGCCTGCTGCTATGGCCTGTGACCCCAGCAAGGCAGAGCTGTCGGGTAGCAAGGACTGCAACTGCAGGTGGAGATGGCTCCTCCAGATTCATGCAGAGCTCCTCTGCTCAGTGCTAAGAGTGGAGATCCACCATCCACTGTGCACTCCTGGCTGGGCCATTCTCATTCCAGAAACCCACCATCACTTTACCCATCCATTGCTCATGTCCAAGAGCAGGTCATGAAGATAGCATGTTGCCCCTTGTTACCGCATGCAGGTTACACATGTCCCCTGTGTGGCAGTGGTCACTGCTCCCATGACCTTGGCATGGGCTTTGTCATCTCCTGCTGAACAACACCAGGAGCTTCAGCAAGTCCTTCAGGAAGTTCTGAGCTTATCTTGGAGTTGACACCCCCACAAATACCAGCCAAATGGGGCACGTGAACAGATGTTGTGTGGTGGCTTCTGCTCACAGGGGAGGCTGCTGGCTCTTGGGCATAGAATTGGGTGCAAGATCCAGGCCCACATTTCAGCTCACTTGTGTCAAGGCCTTGCAGCCAGACTCTAGTCAGGACAGCATCCATCCTGTGCTGTTATCAGTTTCTGACTCTGAGAAACTCAGATAACAATTTCTGCTGCAAGAACAACTGAATTTTCAATTAAATCATTGAACCAGAAAATTATTTTATAATCAATTCAGATCAAGCCACTTTTATTTTCCCTCTTTCTTACCAGCAAAGTATTATGTTTGGGATTAGCAGGAATATTTTGTTCTGGCTGAAACAAAGTTTCTGCTTTTATCACAGCCCTCTGTACCAAAGTCAGGTCCCTGCCCCTTGGGAAGGATGGTTCACTTCTAACTCAGACCCCAGGGCTGACTCCCAGCCATGACATCGGGTGTTTGGTCTGAGTACTGCCTCCATCTATGGATGTCTCCCACACTAGCAGGTTAGAAGACCTCCCTAAGCCCCTCACACCTCTCCCTGTGAGCCAGCTGTCACACACAGGAACAAGACCCCTTCCTTTCCCTGATGGGAAGGACCATAACCCCCAGGCTGGCAAGATGTTCTCACTCATTGTGGATCAATAAATATTTCATTATTCTTCACAAAGCAGAGAGGACTGAGACAGTATTCCACCCCCTGGCTGTGCACACCCACAGCAGGACAAAGGCACTCCACAGCTCTGCAGCTGTGGGAGTACGGCCCCCAAACATTTTATTGAGACCAAAAAGTCATGTCCAATTTCCTATGGCCATCACTGGCATTTCCACGAATACCATATTCACTGTGAGAAAAGTCACTCTCTGTTAATAATGATACTTGAGTTGGTGGAAAACACTGGGAGTTTTTCCCCCATGAGATGAAACAGCATTTTGTTTTGATCTGAATCAAGATTTTCTTTTAATTTTATTCTGCAAAATTTTGGACCTGATTTTTTTCCTTTTCTCTAGCAAATCTGAAGTTGTTCCTCTGAAGCTGCCAACCCCCAGGGTGTCCTGGTTAGTTTTCTGAAATTTGTTGATATAAGGCAGGATTTGGATCCCCATGAAATTGCCAGCTGCATTTTAAATGCCATATTTTTGCTGTGTTACAAATAACCAGAGTAGATGTGTGAGAGTCTTCTCTGAAATAGGGCACTGGGACAAACAGAGAAGCGCAGTGGGCCCAAAATGCTCATGATGAATAAGAACACAGAAATGTCACTGCTCCTACACACCAGCCCATCATTAAATACTTCCACTTTCTTTAGTGAAATGACAGAAAATTAATTGATGCTTTCAGCACAGCACAAAACACTTTATCCACATCTGCCTTAAAGTGTCAGATTCATGCAGGAAGCAGAAGTGTTCCTGTGAGATTAGCATCTCTGTCTAAAACATGTTTGTGAAAGGTGAGAACACAATAGTAGTACAGTGCATTGTTCCCTCTGCATCTCCATGTGTTTTATTAATGATAACATTGTTAAAACGGGATTATATGCTCTTTAGTTCACTCTTTGGCTTTTTTTTTTTTTTATATATATATATAACTACCTCAGAGGAGCTTCTGGGAACTTCTGGGAACTTGCTCAGAAATGTATTCTTCCTGGACTTTAAAACAAACCTTCCAACTCACTCCTCCAAGACTGCAGCAGAACTCTGCTGTGTAATGGCTAAAGCTCTGCTCTCTTTGGTAGCACTCAATGGATTTAATTTTGCCACCACTGTTTTTCTAAATTCCCGTGAATCATAGAATCATAGAATCATAGAATCATAGAATCATAGAACAGCTTGGGTTGGAAGGGACCTTAAAGATCATCTGCTTCCAACCCACCTCCCATGGGCAGGGATGCCACCCACTAGATCAGGTTGCCCAAAGCCCCATCCAACGTGGCCTTCAACACCTCCAGGGATGGGGCATCCACAGTTTCTCTGGGCAGCCTGAACAATGATTCCCAGCTCTGAGCAGTGCATAGCATGAAAGCTCCAAGTATCGAAGAATCTGCTTATTTTTAAAAGGAGCTGATCCAGATTTCCCAACTGCAGGAAAAGTAATCAAAAGTGCTTCTGAGCAGCATCGTCAAAGCAAGAAGTTCTTCTTTCCCACTGATGCAGTCAGTGTGGCAGTTCTGCCTGTCCTGCCTTCTCCACTGGCTGAGGTTAAGATCCCCTGGGGGTCGGTGATGTCCCTTCAGAAGGTTTAAGTCAGCCTCTCACCTTTCTACCACAGCATAAGGACAACTCTCCTCCATCTAAACCACGTGGTTGAGAGGCTAAGTTTGGATGTCCAGAACTGGTGATTACTGAATAAATGCTCTTCTCTGAAGAGCTGCTCCACTGTTTAGGGAAGGTTGGTGCCCTGTGTCTTGCAGCTCAGATCTCCCTCACAGTGGTGTGTGTGGGCATGACAAAACCAAGAATGTCTTTGGTAGGGCTGATTCCATCTACCGTAGCCAGAAATGCAAGTTCAAGATCAGATTAGCTGCTTACCCATATTAGTGATCTATGGGAGTGCCCCAGGGGCTGGCTTTGGGGCTCCCTGTCTTGCATTCCTTGGGGATACCTTCATGTCTCCAGGCATGGTGACCTGCAGCTCTGGGTAGCGTCCAGCTACCTGGCCTGCCTGTCAAACCCAATTCCAGCTCAGTCTTCACAGATGCCTGGCAGGAGGCATCAGGACAGGCCTTGGATTCACAGACATGACTGTAGACACAGCACAGGAAAAGCCAAAGGAATCTTTCTGGGTGTTCAATAGCTCAAATTACCCTTTCTCTCCTTCCTCAATCACTTCATGAGAGATAAAAGAGGATAACAATGAGTAACACCTATAGGTCTTCTGGGTTTAGATTAGAAGACATAAATATTTTTATCAACAGGAAATCAAGTGGGTTTAGGGAGGTATTTCAGTTTTGTAGGCAGCATTCAGGGACAGTGCTGCTAGTTACAGTGGTCATACTTACTTCACAAAAAATGTGGACAAATTAGAACTCGACCGGGATTGTTAGATTTCTTAGAAAACTTGCAGCAAAAGTCTGAAACATATCATTTGTTCTTTATATGGAATAAATAAATAAATAAAAACATAATTTGAAGTGGTAACCTCTGATTTCTGCCTAGCAGCTGATGACCTGACTGCTTCTTGTAGCCCTTCTCCAGATCTGCAAGTGACTCCAGTAGTTCCACACATGCAGCATCCCCTTTAGAGATGTACCAGTAAGGGTGGGTAGCTCTGAAGTTTGTTCTGTGCATGGCTTCCCTGCTAGCCCATTGAGCTTACAATGCTGGGAACCTTTGAGTGCTGCTCACCCAGCATCAAAGCAATAGTGCTGGTCCCTCTTATTCTGCTCTTTCCATCCCAGTGCCACACAAAGAAGAAATGTGATTGCATCAGCACAGAGAAGCTGAGATGATGCAGCTTGTGGCCACACAAGCAGGAGTGAACTGGCCAAGCAGCAGTATTATCTGGCAATGGTCACATTCTGGCACAGAGTCTTACTGGCTCTGCCATTTCCAAGACCTGCGCTTCCATCCATAGGCAACTCCTATATTTAGTAATCGTGCTGGTGGCAAAGGCCCAGCCTCCAGGATGTTGACTCAGACACCCAGACACTCAGCCACTTCCTGTTTGGATGCCCTGAAATTATTTGCATCACTGAAAGAGTGGTGTTGGTTAAGGGAAACAAAGCGTTATTGTAGAGGAGGCTGAGAGCTGGGTTACGTACCCATGCACAATGGAAAAAAGCAGAACAAATTGTCTCCACCTCCACATCCCAAAAGCTGCACGCACACAGCACGTTCCCAGGAGCCACTTTCACCACTCCTCTTGCACACTGTGGCACTTGTATGGCCAGGGACAAATCAACAGCAAAACATCAAAGAACTGTGATCCCTTACTAAGTCTCCTCCCAGGGCTGCTTTGCCAGCCCAGGGTGACCCAATATCATTTTTAGCTAAGATCAGGAGCAGAGACATACCCAGGAGATGTGGTCTGCTGGTTGGAATGGGTGATAGAAATACAAACTCTAGCATCTGCTCCTTCTCTGCCACCTAGACAATTATGGCCGGTGATAGGTTTTTCATAGAAAAATGCATCTTTCCACTGTCACAAAGTCTTTGCAACCCCACTGTGGACACAAATGTGGGACCTGAGATGTGCAGGAGCTTCTGGTGATGACAGGTACAGGGCATGGATCTCTACCCTGAAGGCAGTGGGTAGTGACTGTGTCTGCAAGCTGGACTGAGCCTTTGTCTTATCACCTCTCTGTACGTAATGTCTTGCCCTTAATCTGCAAAAGCCAATGCTGAGTGAAGGGGCAGATTTGATTCAGTTTGGGCTGCTCCTGGGGAGAGTGGTGATGGAGAGGGCCCCTGCCAGTGCTGCTGGTTTCTGAGGTCACCAGTGTGCAGATTCACCGAGTCTCGTTGTGCCCCAGGACCATCTGCTGTGGCTCATACCCAGAGTGGCAGTCAGGACACTTTGCTGAGGAGCTGTGGATACTCAGAGACATCATTTGCCCATTCAGCTCTACTAGGCTGTGCATATAGCCAGTGCTTCTGTGGCTTCTCCTTTTCCAGAAGAGAGATCAAGAAAAATTCGCGAAGTATTTTTGGGGAATCATACCCTCTGTCCACAGGACCTGGATGTCTGATAATACCCAACTACTCAGTGACCAGATCTTCCCTAGCTCCCAGATACACACAAAAAAAATCAGACCCAGACTTCAACTCTTCAAGGACAGAGTTGCCCTGGAAGCTTCACATCCCACCTCCAAAATATGATCAAATTGCCCTTTCTTCTGTTTTTTTTTTTTTTTTTTTTTTTTTTTCCCAAACCCTTACTAATGTATTCCCAATGTCTAGGAAGGCTGATGAGTCAATAGCACTTCCCCCGTGTCTGGACAAGCCGTGTCTGGACAAGCCATCTCTGGACAAGGGCTGTTTATGACTTAGCTGCAGATGGATTTACCTAGACTCTGCCTTATGTTTAGCTGAGATGCAATTAGTCATGCGGACCAGGAGCTTTGAAAGTGACTGGAAATCATAGTGCCTTGACTTTTCATGCCACCTTAAAAAAAAAAACAGCTGAGCACCTAAAAATGAAGGCAGCCACATTTCACTGTTCCTCTGAAAAGTCTTTGCCAAAGGGCATTTTCCAAGCCCAAATAGGTGAGTGCACTGCTTAAGCTAAGTAATAAAAGGCAAATTACAAATAACAAATCAAAAAAGTAGGTTCTGAGTCATCCACAGTCAATGACAACAATTCTGCAATCAGAATTTAGGTCATAACTGCATTGTTTTTGTATGTGCAAGAATATAATCTGGCACCCACCTTGGCAGCTGTGTTGAGTCAGCAAGGCAAACTAGAGTCAAAAACAGTTAAAATCTTATTTTTTGTCACTCCATTTAGCAGATCTGTTTCTGGATATCTGTCACAGCAGAACAAACCTGCAAAGTCACAGACTAAGCATGGCTGCCCTAGAATTTCTCAGAATAAAGTTCCAGTTTGATTCTTGCAGTGTATTTTAAACCTCAGGATGAAAGTTCCCAACTTATGGCATCCCAGAGTTCTTCATGCTTGAATATACTTTCTGATTTTATCATCTGATAGTAACTTGCCAGGTCAGCAGTGATCATAAAGGAAACCACATGTCTGAGAAGACAAGGATCTCACTCTAGTGGTCTAATTACAGAGCATGCTGTGCATGCTCAGAGCCAGTATGGAGACCTGGAGCAGGGTGCACCATCCACGTGCCTCCCAGTGCAGCTTCAGCTGGCAGCAACCAGAAGCGTTATTTAGCAATCGTAATCAAGTCTGATACAAAGTGTGGGTGATGGCAGGAGGAAGAATCATAGAATCATAGAATGACAGAATCATACAATGGCCTGGGTTGAAAAGGACCTTAAAGATCATCTAGTTTCAACCCCCCTGCTCTGGGCAGGGTTGCCAACTACTAGAGCAGGCTGCCCAGCACCACATCCGGCCTGGCCTTGAATGCCTCCAGGGATGGGGGATCCACAACCTCTCTGGGCAGCCTGTTCCAGTGCCTCACCACCCTCTGAGTGAAAAACTTCCTCCTAATATCCAACCTAAATCTCCCCTGTCTTAGTTTGAAACCATTCCCCTTTGTCCTATCACTATCAACGTGTGTAAACAGGCGTTCCCCCTCCTGTTTATACGCTCCCTTCAAGTACTGGAAGGCCGCAATGAGGTCTCCCCGGAGCCTTCTCTTCTCCAAGCTAAACAAGCCCAGTTCCCTCAACCTTTCTTCATAGGAGAGGTGTTCCAGCCCTCTGATCATCTTAGTGGCCCTCCTCTGGACCCGTTCCAAGAGCTCCACATTCTTCTTGTGCTGGGGGCCCCAGGCCAAGGAAGGATCCAGGGCCTTTTGCTCAGCAGAGAGGACCGTGCTGTCAGCTCCCTGAGACAAGCTGAGCACTGCCTGTTATTGCCACAAGGCCCTGCCAGGAGCAGATTTTCCCCATATCCCAGCACTCAGAGACATCCAGCTTTTGCAGCTTGGCGAGACACAAGGTCTAAACTCCTCAAATTCCCAGATCCAGCCTAAACTGCATGCTCTGGGTGCTCCCGCACATTTCCCTCTGCACTGATCCATTCTTTTTGAAGAAAGATGAGGCCTTGTATTTTCAGTTTCATCCTTCCTTGGAGATATTCAAAACCCACCTGGATGCGATCCTATGCAACGTGCTCATGGTGACCCTGCTTGGCAGGGGGCTTGGACCAGATGATCTCCAGAGGTTCCTTCCAACCTCAACCATTCTGTGATTCTGTGAGAAGCCTTCCCTTCTCCCACCACACACCAAATCTGAGAATATGCAAGTTGACCACAGTGTTGTACAAAGCTAAGCCTTAATTACAGAGTTGAAAACAGGGGTAAAAACAAAAACAAAAAAAAAAAAAAAAGGAAAATACAATGACACGATGCAGGCTTAGAGCAAAGATCATTCCTCGTTACTGTCCAGACTGCTTTCTGGGGGATGTCTAGCAGCCACACACTGGACACTGGCTACAAGATCTTTAACTGGCTGAGCTATGAACTACAGGACCAAGGCTGGGCCAAGCACCAGCACCTTGTATAACTCCTCTCTTTACTGCCACCTCTCTTTCATCTATTTTTTTCTCTCTCTGGCTCATGTTGGTATTTGATGCAAGTACGCAAGTTTTTCATCCCCACCCAAGGCTCCCTGCACTTGCAGAACTCCAGTCTTCTCTGTTGAGCTCACTGCTTTGAGCTTGAAACACTTTCCTGTTGTTTGCAGGACAGTCATAGCATTTATTAACTCTGACGGAGCCTGCGTTGCTCCTAACACATCTACAGTTTTCTTCACAGCTCTTATCTGCACCCACACAATAATATCAAGGGCAGCTATACCAGCCAAGAGCCTTTCTTCAACCAACATCCCCTTTCATTCCGTCAATTTGGGTGCTGCACCATCACCCTGAGCACTAACCCATCGCTACCTAGCAGGTTCAAAACGGAGGAGCAAGAGGTGTTCCCAGTGTTCTCAAGCAGTTAAGCCAAATATTGGCTTTGCAGGACTCCTTGGCTCAAGGCAGCAGAGAGAAGCCAACAGGGGCCACAGCTCCCCATGGCTTGCCATTGTTGCCATCTGGTGCCAAAACCTGTTTGTTTGTATAAGAGTGAAAGGAAATTCAAGAAACGGGGCCAAGGCAAGTCAGGCCTGGAAGCAACAGCGCAAAAACAGCAAACTCTCTGAAGGGCATTCAGTGCGCTTTCAGCTCTGCTCTAATGCACACCGGACCCACTGGAACTGAGCTGCCTGGCAGCTCAAGCCAAGAAAAGTTCGAGGAAGGAACTGGGGCTGGACAGGAGGTCTAAACACCTGGAGTTGTGTGATGGAAGAATTTGCAAACAACTGTAACTGGTTAAGAAATGTGATAATTATGAAATCTTCTGATTACAGCAAAAGGGGTTATTAATCCATTAGACAGGGCCAGCAAAGTCCCTATTAAAGCATCAGGGGAGATGCCATGGGGAAGAAGAAAAGCTGCACAAATGGCTGCTCTGAAATCCAGCAAGTCTGCTCCCCTCTGGGCTGAGGAGCTTTGGGATGCATTCGGTCCTGCTCAGGCCCAAGTGCCATGTGCAGGACGGTGCAGTGCATGCCATGCTAATTACAGCACACCTGATTGACAGCTGCATCTGCTGCAACCCAGATTAAACAGATTCTGCCTCTGATTAAATCCAGACATCCCCTGGAGACTCCTGTTGTGAAATTCATCTGGCCATGGGGGGAATCTGTCACCTGAGGGTCCCTTTACAAAACACCATAGAGTCCAACTCACCTGTACTTAGGGCTGAGATTCAGTCTGATACCAAGACACTCATGAGTTGTCATCACCAGTCAGCGGAGTTTAGGGGGAGGCTCAAGGTGCCTACTTTGAGGTGAACTGACCTGCTCCTGTGTCTCTGCTGTCTCTGAATTAAACAGCTCTCCCACAGCTATCTCTGGAGCCTGAACACCGGTTGGTGGGGAGACAGCTACCCTGGCTGCTGGAGGTAGGTGTCCTGATCACAAACTGGTTCAATCCCAGACATTAAGGGAGAAGAAAACACCTGAGTGCACAGTCCCCCTTCCCAGACTATGAGCTCTGCTGGCTCTCCTACCCTTTTGTCTTGCACAGACCCTAAAATACATTGCTCACAGCAAAGCTCCTGTTCACACCACGGGGCATAAGCTCAGAGCAAAGGTACAATCCCACTGCTGCCATCTCCCAAGACTTTTGGCCATTTGGCCAGCATCTCCAGACGGGAGCAGGGATGCTTGCCCAGAGCTCCACATCCACTGGCTGGCTGGGCACAGATGGGGCATCCCTGCCAGAAGGACTCTCCACCCAAGGGTCACAGCACAGGGACCAAATGGTACATGAAGATAAAGAGAAAACCCAGGCTCACCATGAGAACATAACTAGTGGCTGAGACATCTCCAAGTCTTCACTATGACAAGTATTGGAGCATTATCCCCCACTTGGCCAGAGCTGTGCAAGCTGCAGAGCCTGCAGAGCACAGGCAGATTACCTGAAGGTGGCCTCTGCCAGCTCCCCCCCACTGGTGGGTGCAGCTGGCCAGGAGGGAGGTTATAGAGGCAGGCAGGATAAAGAAACTGAGTATGGATTAACCAGACAGGCCCAGGACCTGGGAAGCATGGCCAGGTGCATGATCACAGCCCTCCACGCCTGCAGGAGATGTGCAGTGAGCACCTCCATGGCAGCCCAGCTGCTGCCAGGCCTGGCTTCATTAGTGTGTGGGCACACAGTGGGGCAGCAAGCGGCTCCTGTGCCTGGTCCTGCAGTGAGGGCCCACAGTCTCCTCTGCCTCGTCGGCACCAGGCTGCTGAGTAGAGTGGGGAGGTCTTCCACACAACCATGGCTAAGCTGGCCCTGGATTTAGTGTCAGATCAGGCTGGAGATGAAATGAGAGATGCAGAGCACAGGTGAGTGGGGCACCTGGCTGGTGGCTGGGTCCCATCCACTTGAAGGGGTAAGAAATCAATGCAAACAAGGGGTTTGCCTCTCTAGGAACAAGCTGCGGGGTGGCAGCCCTGGACAGAAACGGAGGAGGTGAAGAGGTGGCAGGCAGGAGCACTGGACTGACCTGTGATGGAGGGCAGGACAGAGGGGCACGGGCGCCATGCAGGCTGTGAAGGGGCTGCCAGCAGAGATGTGCCTCTGGGCTGGTACTGAGGAAGAGTCAGGGTCCTACAGCCAGCAGCCAACCTTCCTCACATGTGGAAGCACTGTGTCCAGTGCAGAGCGATTACTGTCCCTCCCACCCAGCCAAAGCCCTGGGTGATGCCACTCACCAAAGACATCACGTCAAGCACTGCCGCTGCAGGGATGTGACAGACAGGTGCTGAGCCTGTTGAAAACAGCTGGAGAAGAGCCTCCACTCGTGGAGTGCTTCCTGCTGGAAGAGGAGGAATCCCAGTTCTCCACGCCATCAGGATGGTATCTTAGGAAATTTCCCTTCAGCTTCCCAGGTGTGTAGTCCACTTAAGTATTGATTCCTCTCCTTTGCATGTGCTCTGTACCCACTTGGGCTTGCCATTCATTTTTCAGCTCGCTCCTCTGATGGAGCTGAGACAATACGTTCAAGGCTCATATCTTGATGTGCTTAAGAAAAAACACCGTAGTGTCACTTCCCCCGCATTTGTCAGGAGAAGCAAATGCAAAGCAGCTCTGCGCTGCACAGTTCTGGAGCACGCTGTCCCATGGAGGGCCCCCCCATCCTTCAAACCCCCCATTGCTGCAGGTGGATGGGAAAGGCCTCCCTGGAGCAAGGCATCACACTGGCATCCAACAGCTCTTGCCACAGCTCTGCTACAGACCACAGTGACAGCAAGGCCAGCCCCACCAAATCCTGTTGGTTTTTGTTTTTTGTTTTTTTCACCATAATTCATGCAGGATTTGTGCCACTGATAAAGATGACTTTCCAAAATACAAAAAGCATCAGGGGGACTGGCTGTGCCCATTCTGACAGCCCCATTTAAAGTAAAGAAGGTCAAGACTACCCTTAGAACAGGGATAATTACTCAGAACACAGAAAACCCACAGAAAATTAAAAAAAAGGGGGGGGGGGACATTCAGACTTGAAATCAAAATGTTGGAGCCTCCCTCTAAGAATTACTTCCTGGATTAGTTTTCTGGTGCAAGCAGGCAGCTCCCCTCAAACAATAATAAAATTCAAAAGAGAATAACCTGTTAAATTGAGCAAAATAAATCAAAATTCTGCAATAAAACTCTTGCAGCTTCTCCAGAACATTCTTGCCTTTCTTTTCTTTTTCATCTAGTTACACCCTAGACATTCTATTGACATTCTGCAAAAATTCCTGTCCACTCAGAGGAAACAACACAGGTTTACAAGTGGTTAGTGGAGGCTGTGCTTGTTGCAGCAATTTCATTTCAAGCCATTTCACGTGGGGGACTCACACATCCTCTCCTCTCTCGGGAATATTTCAGTTTTGTTCTTTCTCACTCCTTTCTTCTCTGCTTGCAAAGTCAAGCCCATCCAGCCTGGCAGGATGCAGTTGGTCTTTGTATTAAGGTAAACCTGAAGAAAATCCTATTTAGCTTATGCTCAGGGACAATCAGAGCTTCTAGTACCAAGGGCTTATTTCAGGGGGATTTGTGCAGTTTGACACAGATAGGAGTTCAATTTGAGCTTCCAGAAATATGTCAATTAGAGACTGACAAACAGGGAAATGTCTGGAAGTCCCAGCTCCTGCCCTTGTGCATCTGCTGGGAGACAATCCAGCATGTGCATGGGATGAGTGGACCCTGCTCCTGAGGGAGCTCACAAGTCCGAAGCTCCTCTGGGGAAGAAGAAGGCTGGAAGGGGACATGAAGAGCTCTGGCATGAAGGGTCAGGAGAGGCAAGCCTGCTCCAGGGAGGAGAAACTAGAACAGGGAATGGGAGATAACCAGGAGGACAAGAATAACCAGGACTTCTGCACCAGTGGCTGAGCCTTGTAAGCATGCAGCAAGCACTGAGCCCAGGGATTTATTAGAAATAACATGGCAACCAGTAGCAGAGCTGGCTGCTCCCAGCTCTGGCAGCATGGGGTGTATTTTGATGGTGCATCTGCTGCTGGAAAAGCCTGGCAGAGAAGCCTGCTCCCTGCAAAGCAATGGGAATGGGTTTTGACCCAAGTCTGAGTGCTCCCAAACCCCACAGGGAGCACAGGGAGTGCACAGCAGGTGCCAAGCCTCTCTGGATGCTCCCTACCAGTCTCACAGCCAAGTCAGAGAGGACTGGATCATCACCTAGTCTGAGAAATAAAGACCTGCCACCACATTCCAAGGTGGCTTATGTGACCCCCTAATTAACTCCTGGTCATGGCTGTAGATTTTTTGCTGAGCTACCAATGATCTCTGAGAGAAACACCGCAAGTCACCAGTACAGTGGAGCTGAGAAGGATATGGTTCAGTGGTGGATATCCATACCTCTAGCACCTTATGGAAAACAGAGAGCAAATGAGGAAGCCAAGCTCTCCAGGTCAGCTTAATGGGGGGACTCATCTTCAGAAAAGAGCACTCTGCTCCCAGGGTGTGCCTTCACTTGCCAGCATGGGGGCAAATCAGAAGAGGGCTTTCAGCACTGGTGTAAATGCACCACACAATGCAGGCTGGAGGGAGGCAGGTCCTTGCCTATTATGTGCTGTGAAAGTGGCTCTGCCCCCTCAGGGGAAGGGAGAGGATAGCCAGGAAGGGAAAGCCATGTCCAGGTGTTGCACCAGTTCCCCCTCACTGCACCAGGCCATGTCTCTGGGGCCTCCCCACAAACACCACCTCCCCTTTTAATGGTGGGGAGAGACAGTGGTGGAAATGGCTGGAGAAAGAGGGGGGATGGTGATTTGTTATATCATGGCCCTTTTCCTTGTTTTCAAGACCTGCACGTAAGTCACTGACTCTGCCACTCATCCTGTATGACATAAATGGCTTTGCTGATGCTAACACTCCAAAGCTTATGGGGCCTGATCCAGCTCGTCCCAGGACAGCTGTCCTGCTAAGCTTCCTGCTGGCAGAGTAAAGTTAGAAAAGCAACATAGGAGCTCAGAGAGCAAAATGGCCCTGTGGTCCTGTCCTCCCCCACCTCTGCCATGACCAGAGTGTAGCAGGGTGTGTGCCCCTACCCCCTCCCAAAGACATGGGCTCTGTTTCCTCCCTTGCTTCTCTGGAAGCAGGAAAATCACATGCTGACCTATGAGCAAGTGTTGTGTGAGGGTTGAGCAACACGCACTGACTGTCTGGGAGCCAGCTGGTAAGTCAAGAATTTCCTCAGAACATGCCTCACACCTTGGAGTGGAGTATGCCACTGTGTTGCAACACCTCCTACAAGCTCAGAAGACACATTAAAGAAGTTCAGAGGATAGAAGCACTTCTTCTAGGCCTGTTGCATAATCCAGATAAGTAGATAAGCCTGTAAAATTTGCACAACACTGTGTCCCTTCATTGGCCTTGTTACTGGTCTCGTTTTGCAGGGCTTAATTCAGAGGATCTGATGGATTGAGGACACCTTTCAGGTCATCTATTCCCTGGGAGGTAGCTGTGACCCAGCTCTAGTGTTATGCTACTGGAAGCATTAAAACGATGGGGACACCTCGCTGACAGCTGTACTTTATGCATTACAAATCTGGCCCAAAGACATTTTGGAAATAGTGCTATGACACCTGCAGAAGGTACCTGGACAGCTTTTCTTGAAAGGACTGTGGTAATGCAAAACCACCGTGGGAAAAGAATCATGACCTGCCAGAGACAAAATAACCTTTGCACAAACACAGATACACACAGCTTGGGTACATTCCTAATCATCTATTTACTTGACCCAAAGGCCACATGATGTGGGGATTGAGTAGTGGCAGGACTCAGGTGTCAGGGAAAAAGATGGGATACATGCAAATGCATTTACAGAGCACAGATGTGGTCCAGGGTCTGCTAGAAGATGTCCTGGTACCTTCCCTCTCTGGTATTTACCAGGCAGTCTGAGGGGAGGCCACTGCAGCATCTTCCCAGCAAATGGGTGGCATCACCTGGAGTTTCCCTTTGGGCTGTGGGTGCAGGCTGGACCCTGCCAGCAGGCTCCAGGCATGTCCCCCACGCAGGGGCGCAGAGCAGAGCCATCACCTCTGTCCTCGGGGCATGGGCAGAGCCCTTCGCCCAGCCAGCACACAGGGAACTGTGCTGTGCTGACCGCTGGCCTTGTCCCAGGTGCTTTCTGCAAGCAGGTCCCATGCCTGGCAACACAGGTCCCCACGGGATCGGTTGGTCTGAGAGTGGGAAGTGCCGGGAGCCGGTTGCTCTCTCCCTCCCAGGTTGCTTTGACTTGCTACCAGGCCGCAGCCCTTTAGCCACGTTCATTCAAAAATCCCCTCTGGGGTGTTCATGGCCACTGCGTGGTGTGGGACTTGCATGGAAAATATGCATCGCCGGTAGGAACACAGTGTCAGGAGACACAGGACAGGGTGAGCAGAGACAGCTCAGCCCCGCTCCCCGGGTGAGTCACCACTGTGCTCTTTATACCAGCACCGAAGGGAGGCAGTGATGCCAGGCCCTGAGGAAGGGTTTTGATGCTGTGCTCCATGCCCCCACCAGCGATGGGGACCTTACACCTGCCCACAAAGCCACCTGTCCTGCTTCTCCCTCCTCCATCTCAACCATGAACCACCACGTCTACTCACCCTGCTCCCCACCCTGCTCTGCTGGGCAGCAGGTCTGGCTGGTGTTTGTGTTGGCTCTGAAAGGTAAATGGTTAGAGCCTGGTCAAGCATCCCTATGGCTCAGTCCTGCCTCAGGGCTCCTCCCCATCCCCACCTCAACCTCATCCACTATGGGCACAGCCCAACCCTGGAGCGATGCTTTGTCCTCTTTGCCCAGCCTGGGGCAGCACCAGCAGGAACCTGCAGAGATGAAGAAGGAAGCCAGAGCAGCCTGACTCCATTTCTCAGGAGGAGGAGAGGAAGCAGAGCAGAACAACCTCATGGTGTGGGTGCAAATAGCTCCCACATCTTCCCCAAAATCTCCTCCTGGGGGAGTGCCAAGCGGCCAAGCAAAGACTGGCCAGGGAAGAAAGGGAGGAGTTGCCATAAATGATGGTAAAAGACTTTCCACTCATTGCTCTTCCTTTTTGGTGAGGATTGCAGTACAACTGCAAGATTGCAAAATCCATGCCTCGGTTGTTTTTTTTCCTTAAATGCTAATTTTGAATTTCCAATCTTGAGCTGGCCAAAGAGGGCCATGCTAGAATAACAAAGACCATTTGTTTTCCTGAGGGGGAAACTAGAGGCTTGTTTGTTTTCTTTCAACATCAGAAAGTCAGATCTTGTATGCCTTGCTTGCTGTATTTTTGGATGTAAAAGAGCAGGTGGTTTTGTAGCATCAGATGCACCAGGAAAGCGTAGTCCCATTGCCTGAATTTAATCAAAGTAGTTAAACGGTTGTTTCATTCAGTGGGTAAAAAAATAGCAGAGAGAAAATGTTTAGTCCTTAAAGTTTCAGTGCTCACCAGTGAGGGTCAGATGAAGCTCATATTCTGCACATGGGTCTTCTAACAAGTCGTACAGGAAAACCAAGAAATGTCAGTTGTGATCCTCCTGGCAAATCAAATGTGAAAAACAAGGAAGCCACACTAGGCAGGCTTTTTAAGGAAGCAAAAAAGGGCACTGCCCGTTTATTTTTCCTCAGAAGATCCTCTCTGAGGTCATTGTACTGTTGTAAACTACATCTCAGTTTGGCTGATAACAGAGTTTATTTCTGGCACTCTGCAGCATTAGTCCTGTGTAGGTCTAAACTCATCCAGAGGAGGAGCAGGGCCTTGGAGGACAAGCGATGAACCTGCAGTTGGCTCTGGTCAACTGTGATGTGGAGTCTGAGCATTCAGTTACTGCCTCCTGGTCCTAGCCACATTCATACCCAAAAGGCAAAGTGTCCCTTGCAAACCCTGGGGGCTGAACCTGGAAAAAAGTCCAACTGCGCTCAAAGGACCCAAAGGTTTTTTATTGCTCTCCTTTATGAGGATCCAGTTTCCAGCCAACAAGTGTAGAGAGGTACAAAAATATGTGCCCTGGTAACTGTTCACATTGTCTCCCCTCCTAGGGCATGTTCCTTTCCAAAGATCCTCCAACACATTGCACCATTTCATTCTTTACAGGTTTTTCCTATCTGCTAATCCAAGCTGTGGGAGATCTGTCCCAGAAAAGAAATCCAGGAGGGGATGTCTAAGTCACCTATACGAACCACACAGCACAGCTAAGGCAAGATGATCATGGAGGTCATCTAGAGTCTCCAAGGTTGGTGCCTGCATCTCAGTGGTTACTTGAAGTCCCACAGTCACAAGATAGTGTTGGGTTTATACATTGTTTGCCAGACCAAAAAGAAGTATCTGGGTAAAAATAGACGGATTGTCTCCTGGACTTCCCTGCTGATAAGGTCAGTGTGGGAAGGCCCACAGAAACTCAGAGATCCTCACTTTTCAAGTGAACTTCATGCCCTGTGTGACCTGCATTCAGCCTTTGCTGCCAGGCTGCAGGGTGGCCATGGCCTACCTTTGCCTGCATTGTCACAGTCACCTTCATTTGCCCTCTTGATTTCTCCAAGTGTTGGTCTCATTTAGCAAGAACATTTGTGAGGACTGAAACTAGGAGTCTTCCAGTTGTAGACGTTGTTGTGATGGACAAGCAGCAGCAATACTCACACTGCTCAATTCAAGGGGACCAGAAAGCTGCAACAGGGGCACTATGGGCATGAAGCTTTACCATGGAAAGGTTTGGATCCCCAACGGGAAACAAACAACAGTATCCTTTTTGCTGTCCAGGCTGACCAGACACAAACAATAAATGACCATATAGAAGGAAAAGATAAGGCAGCAACAATGGTGCTCTGAGATGCAGTAGCCAACACTGAGGCTTGTTCTCAGACTAGGGGGAGCTACACCTTCCTCCTGTGACCATGGCCATATTTTTCAGCAGGAGCCAACCCATCCTAAGCCCAGACAAGACATAGCTCCCATATGGCCAGAGGGGACATTCAGAGCTGCCTGCAGAAGCCCAGCAACATTTTTCACTGCTGCCACACTGCAGCGTGAAGAGTTAAATCCTCTCCCTCTGCAAGAGCACAAGAGGAGCTCCCAGTCACCGCCATCTGCTCTCATTCACACGTGAGCTGTGTGCGGGCACTATTCAGTTCTCCGTTTATTCCCTCTGACAAAACCAGAATTGCTGAGATCGTGTATAATGAAGGAGAAGAATGCCTGAGCCGTTCTGGTGTGCACGGGAAGCCGGGCTGGCTGGGAGCTCGCACGGAGGGAAACACTGGATCTGAGGAGAGGGTCCTTCCCTTCGTGCAGCAGGAGGGGTGCTGCCTCCTGGGAAAAGTCCCACTCGTTGCACGTAGCTGCTGGCCTCATCCATTGCTTTGCACAGGGCAGCCTTGCCTACCTATCTGCGTTCCCATACCCGCAGGAGTGTTTATACACAAAGAAAATCCCCTGCTTGCAGCACATTATCCACTCCTCAGCAAACTTTCACTGTCCTGGAGACAAGCAGCCACACTCTGTAGCAATCAATCACATCACAAACAACAATAAGCCGGGAGCTGCCCCAAGAAACCCCAAGAGTCTGTCCGTCTGTCCACACCAAACCTGGCTAGATGTTGCCCAGCTGAAATGTGTTGTTGTAAATGGGCACGAACAGAAATTGCAACTGCTGGTGGGAAACAACCCAATCCTCATTTGGTGAGGGGCTATTTTTTAAAAAATGACCTACTGTCCTAAGAAAGATAAACTGTTCCATAGTACAAAAATCACTTTTCATTTAGAAATTTCTGGCAATTTAAAAGGTTTTTTTAACAAGGTTGGAAGAGGATATAGTATTTCTAGATCATTCAAATTAATTGTTTGATTAATTCAAACCTAGTATTTTTTAAATGGCCTCTTCCACGAAATTTTCAACAATTTGTCCTAATTCAAGGAGGAAATGGTTTCAGATACTCATAACCTCATGGGATGGAACATAAGATCTAGTGAAAATCACCTGATAATTGCTCGCCTAAATCACTTGGCAAACACTCATGAAAAAACAAGTCACGCCAAAGAGAACCAAGAGGGGAAAAGCAAGCTAAATGCATACCAATGAATTCAGCTAGTACAGAACTGCCTGGTCTGCACAGGCCAGAGTGAGTCATGGGCTCTTCTACAAGATGCTGTTTTCTTCCTTGTCTCCCTTTTTTTGGTTCATGCAAATACAGCCTGTGTGTCTTTCCCCTACAGTTTGCTTTCTGGAAGCCCTGGCTTTGCACAGTTGCAGCTCTGCATTGCTTGTCTCTCTCAGATATCTAGCAACTGCAGACCAGAAGGAGCTCTTAGGTGAGTCTGTGGCAACAGGGGCAGGTAAGGTTTAGAAAGCTGAAGCACCCAAACAGGAAGTGATGGGGGCAGGGGACACTCATGCTGCTGCTTTTCCTCCTGTGTCTCAATGGGGCAGTGCACGGTGCTGGTGGGGCAGAGGGAACCATCGATGGTCTGCTCGGAGCCAGGAGGCTCCTGGCTGAAGGGCCACGTCTGCTCACCCCGCCAGCCCTGCAGTACGGCTGGCCCGTTGTAATCCTGGGATCCTCCTGACTGCTTCCTCTCCATTGCATTTCCCATTTGCCAAAGCCACCAGCAGCCTGCAATCGTTTTCATGCACATTTCAGAGGGCAGGCTGGGGATGAATTGCCTCTGAAGTAAATCGCCCAATGCAACACATTGGGAGCAACATTTCCCAGCTATCCCAGAAACCCAGTTAGCTTCCCTGCACCCAACGAACAAATGCTTCAGACATTCCCCTGGCAAGGTTACCCAGTAGCCTGAAATGCTGTGACTGTTGCCCTGTTTTTGATATCCCTTGAAGGATAAATCTCTCTCCTAACTGCTGGGACCCCCTCCAACTCTGTGCTGTGTTTGCAGCCCAGATATTCCAGCAGGAGACTTGTCCCCGGAGGCAGTGTCTGTGCCAGGCAGGCAAAGCAGCTCACTAGGTGCCCTTGTCTACCTTAATTCAAAACAAAGCAGAAAGGAAGCTGCAGTGGGTGTTGGGGTCTTCACTACAGCCTGTCAGCTCCTGCAGAAGAAGCTTCATTCCCTACTTCCTTGCTGGAGCTCTGCAATGAGATTTTAAACTGTCCCAGGTGCTGGCTCAGGGGAGAGGTGCAGGAGCCTTTCAGAGCCAGTAGCCAGCAGGAGCTGGACAACGTAGGTTTCTCTGACACTGACTGAGACCCGCCTCTCTCAAATACTTTCATTCTAAGTAAAATCAACCATAGCAAGAAGCTTGTAAGGTGGCTGACAGCATCTCCAGGTAAGCAGGCAGACCACAGGTGAAGGACTATAAGGAGTGCTGATATCGTGGCTGAGAGCAATGAAGATGCACAAAGCCCAGAGGAGATTGTTCCTGTGCACCTCATGGTTTCAATATTTTTCAGTTAGCTCTGGCAGCAGAGGGTATGAAACTGTAGAGACATCTGAGCACTGCATTCCACGTAAAAATGAAACTAATCAGCCATATGTTTTTTTAAAAGAAGGTACAAACAGCGGGTGAAAACAAAATAGCTTGCGACTCCTTTGAGGCTGAGGAGCCAGTCTTACAACACTGACACCCAAGGAGACCAGAGATGCTGGCTGGCATCCAGCAACACCCATGGAGGTGGATGCAGACCTGGACAACAAGCTCTTGAGACCTCAGCACAGAGGCCAGCACCAAGTGATCCCAGATCATTCCCAACTAGTTGATGCTCACAAAGTCCTCCAGTCTTTCAAGGAGAGGCAGTAAGCCATGTCTTACCCTCCTCTGTCATCTCACATAGCCTGGGCTGGTGGTCTGCTACTGATTGTGGGCACCAGTGATGCTCTGAACCGCTTCTGGATGAAGATGTAGTGCTTTCTATCACTGACAGCCCAAGGCCATAGGTGTAAAACAACTGCATTTTTTCATCATCCTTGCTGGGATAGACTCTCCCAGCTGATCATACTCTCCTGCACTGCACTGAGGTAGGATGTGGTGCCTTTCTTTTTTTTGCACTGAGCAACTTTGGGTAGGGAGCATCTTCCATGCTGTGCCAAGAGAGTGCTCAGCTCCCCTGGGTAGGTAAATCTCAGGACTACACAGAGAGAAGGAAAGAGGAAGCTCATGCCAGGCAGTGGCACGTTATTTTACCATATCATTGCAAGTTACTAATAGAAAGATGGAAACATCATGAGCAAGTAACCAGCAAGGGTGAATCTGCTCAGCCTGCCCACTGAAGAGTATCCACTGTATTATAAGGACAGGAGTCAAAACAGGTAGTTCAGAGCAGAGCATACTGATCTGTACTGTGTAAGACAAACAAGACATTTGAAAACATCTGCAGGAACCACAGCAGATGACATTGCTTTGCAACAGTTTGCAACTGCCAACGGAGAATGCACGGCACAAAGAAAATGCCAGCAGCACCATCAGTGCACAGAGACCCCTGGGAGCAGCTGGCCTCAGCACTGCAGGAGGGGAAAATATTGTTGGCTGGAAAGCAAAGATCCTCTCATGTTTGAGGTGGATGTGGGTGCTGGAGCTGGGTGGCTCCATAACCAGCAGCACTAGGAGAGGAGCTGCAGTAGCCGAAGGCCACAAGGTCAGACTCGGGGTTAGAGGGGTAAGTTGTCTGTGTAAAAGAAGGATGTGAACTAAGCTTCTGGGTGTATGACGTGGCTGATTAGAAAATATACTGTTTGTGTTGGTATCAAGAAAACCCATGGCAAAGCACCTCTCCGTGAGAAGCTGGGGACCAGCACACACAGAGGTTCAGGACGTTGTCCTTGGGATGGAAAAGCTCCTAGCAGTTACAGAAGGACAAGAAAGCAACCAGTCCCCCCATACTTTGGAAAAAAAGCTGGATGTCAAACAACTGCAAGAACTCATCAGGTCTCATCTCCCCAGTGATGGCAGAAAGGGGCAGCCTGGCTCAGTGCATCGGCAGTCCTGCTGGTGCTGCTATATCTCCTGCTGGCCTTGCCATTTCCTGTATTTCAAGCATTGCATTTAACTCGAAAGATTAAATAAATGCATAATAAAAGGAGGATTTGGTCACAGAGAGTGCTGTGGGGCACAAATATTTTTCTGTGCCTGGTGCGTCACTGGGAGCTGGGGCAGGTGCACTTAGAAAAACAGAGCCCATGTTTGTGCACTCTTAAGACTGTTATCAAGCTGTGTTTAGGACCCAGCAGGAAAGTGAAACTCCTTTTTATGGTGTTGAGGCTACTAATGTGTAAGCAAATCACATTTTATCTCGTTAATAACAGCAGAGCCTAGTCAAGAGACTCCAGGCAGCTCTGGGTTAAAGTTAAACAACTCAAACTGCAGTATCCATATAATGACTATAACATTTACTAATGTCAAGGCAGCAAAAGGTGCAGAGAGGTCACATGTGGATGAGAGCTGCCTCTTGGACTAAAGAGGGCATGGAGGTGCCTTGGACTGCAGGGAAACACAGCCAACCACCCCAGCAATCTGAGAGCCTGGCAGTGAGGGCAAACCAAAGGGGTGAAGCCGGGAGGGGGGTCCCCTGCAGGCCCCCAACCTGCAGCAGCCCAGCAGCAAGAACTGATGGACACTGCAGGTGGATTGGCTTGGTGCAGTGTCCCCATAGTGTGCCACAGCCCACAGACTAGTGGCTAATACCAGTTCCATGCTAGCAGAAGAGAGTCAGTGCAAGTAGCTAGGTTCTGACTTACATATACACACACACACATTTTTATTACAGGAAGCCATGGCCAACTGAAACTACACGACATTTAATTTATGTGTTCAAGGATTAATGCCTCTAACCTGGGAGTTCTGGGACAGTGGGAAAACACCTCCATTGCAAAAATCCTTTGTAACTTATCATGCCCCCTTGAGCTGCTAGAAGATGGAGCTGTCATTTGTGGCTGCACAGATCCACTCCAGCACTAGACCAACAGAGCTGACACTGGAAGGCTTGGTAAAGGCCGTGCTTCAGTGTGCCTGTGTGCACAGGTTTAAGCAGTATGCAGTGCCGTTTGGCTTTAGCTGTATCTCTACTAATCCCTGCTGTGCCCTACTCTCATCTGAGGTAGGTATCCAAACACCATCTGCCTACCAGAAGTCAGACTCCAGCAGCATCCACAGGGCAGAAGCTGTCCCTGCTTGTATTATCATCTATGGAAACAAAAATGCAAACAACAACAATTACAAGTGGCTGTGGAGGACACTGGGGAATGCAAAAATGCCAGTTGCAGCACAAAGCTCAATGCAAGATCACCTAGGAGGGGAAGGTGATTTTTATTTTTGACAAAGGTGATTCAACTCACACTCAGTTTCTCCCAGGTTTCACTCACTCATTCTTTCAAACTTACATATAAGCACTAAGATTTGTGAGCCCAAGTAGCCCCGTCAATACTTGTCGTGCCATGGAAAATAAGGAGCAAAAGCTCTAAATTCCTCGTCTCTGATCCTGGGTTCTTCTTAGGTAGGTGGGTATGCACTAGGTCTTGGACATGCTTTTTCTACTGTTTAGGAACTGAGAGTGATTGTGATCTTTTGCTTTTTCATCCTGCCTGCCTCTGTGAGTCATTAGGAGCACTGCTGATTTACTCACACTGGTTGGGCTCCATTCTGGGTGTAATCTCTCTTTTGTTTTAGGCTGTCCTTTGTTTTACTGCTCCAGATGTCTTGAGGAGTTGCTTGTGGATTGCTCTGTTGTTGAAGACCTGCTGATCTAGCAGATCAGCACATACCATTCGTTTAACCCTTCTTCTCACTGTTTTTTTCCTGCTGCTTTCACACCCAGACATTGCCATTCAGGTCAGTCTTAAAGTTCCTGCTCCACAGTCTGAGCTGAACTCCAAATTCCTGACACCACATTACAAAAAAAAAAAAAAAAATCACAGTGGGCTTGGGTTTCTCATTGCATTGCTCAGCACACAATGACAACACCCTTCCATCTCTTACCAGTTCCTTGGAAAAGCATCAGCGTCAGCAATAAAGCTGGATTTAGCCATTCATTCTCTCTGCAGAATGATAGAGGGAGGGCATCATGAGAGTATTTCACACCATGGTCTAGTTTGCCATCATGTCTCCTTTGAAATCCATTGTTTCACCAGTTCAGTAGATTCCTGAAAAATCCCCTGTAGCTTTTAGACTGGAGCTCTTTGATGTTTAGTTAGATTCACACACAGACAGAGAAGATCTGGTTCATCTAAGGGAGATGAGGTTTGGCCCAAAATGTATTACCGGGAAACACTCTGTAAGCTCATATACAGTCATTGATTAGGTGGAGTCTCTTTCCGTGTGGCTTCTCCTCTCCCACCTGACATTCATGTTTAGGATCATTCCTGCCTGTTCATTTTCTATGTCTAACCTCTCCCAGCTCACCTCCTAAGGGCTTCTACATACAAGACCAAAAGCAGAAGACTCAGGTGGATCAAGGAGCATTAAGCTGTTTGTCATGGTGCAGTAGAATGGCCACAGGTAACCAACCAGCCATGTGGAGAAGCACTTCCAAAAGATACAAATTACAGTGATAACCAACAAAAGGTAAAGGGGCAAAGGAAGAACAGAGAGACAAGAACAGGATGGGGGAGACCACCAAGATTTCCAGTGCACCACGGAGGAAACTGAAGAAAGGCCCATGGATCCTACTGGCAAGGGATTCCAGCAGCACAAGATCAGAGTCACGCGTATCTCACTCCTCAGCAGTACCCAGACATGCTGCTGGGACAGTGCCAGCCCCTGCAGCTCCATCCGTGCATCCATGCAGGAACAAAAGCCAAACCACGGGCTTTAGCACTGCATTTCAGTCCTCCTCTTGACCTGGACCCCACCTGGAGCCCCAAATCTCTCAAAAAGCCAAGCTGTTCCAGGCTGGGAGGCCAAAGGGGGACATGCTGGGGTCTGCACACACAGGAGCTCACAATCTGTCCCAAACACCTCAGACCAGCATAAGAAGGAACAAGGTGCCTGAAGAAGCTGAGAAGTTTTAACAGATCTCTTACAACAGGGTGCTAGAAGAGGAAGGATGGGATTATGAACAGAGGAAGGGTGTTTACCAGAGGAGAGATGGGAAGGGGCCATGAGGACAGAGCTGTCTCACAGGACACACCAGGAGAATGAGGCTCTGGGGGGGGGACAGCACGTTCCTCTGTCTCCAGTTTTTGAAAACAGAAGAGTAACAACTGTCAGTGGCACAATGCAGGATGCTCCATGCAGAACAGCAGAGAAGGGCCACCTCCTGCCCTGGAGAAGGCCCTAGGCTCTGGGTATGCTCTCACTGCACAGCTGAGGTATCTCTGCTGGCCTGGCCAGCGTTGTCCCTGGCTGAGCCACCATAGGGACCATGTTTGTGACCTCAGGATCTCCCTGCTATAGACAGCTGCTGCTCACAAAGCTGCTGAGTGCCCAAGTAACTCCCACACCTACAGACTGTAACAAAGCTGCCAGAGCTGGCCCAGCAGGCCAGCCCAGGTTGCAAATCTGCAGCTGACAGGACAAGCCCTGAGCAGACAGGCCAGCATTCCCGGGTTGCAAGCAGAGCCTCTGGCACCTTTCACGAGCTGTTCTCAAGGGGATTATGTTTGCAAATGAACTCTGCCAGCAGGGACTCCCAAAGCAGCCACCATGCAGTCAAGGGACCATTGCCTGCTGCAGTCCCACTGCTTGCAGTCTCCTAAGGCGCTGTCTCGGTCAGGATGGTCCCATCCTGGCCTCTGCTCCCCCAGCCATGACCCATATGAAGGGGCCCACGGGTGCCCTTCTCCTTCCCTGCCGAACAGCAAAGCTCTTTGCCTCATGCCAGATGCTCGTAGGGCTCTTTGCATGGACTGTCATCTCAACCAATTTTTTCTTTTTTTTTTTTTCTTTTTTTTTTTAAAGATTTCCCTTTTCCACTTAGAAGCTATCCTGCTCCCACAGAGCTCAGAGAAATGAGTCTGGTTCTTATCTGCAGGTGTTTGCTGATAGCAGATGAACTCTGGCAGATCTTCCAGGAGGGCGTGTGCAAGGTGATTTCAGCCGTAAAGCCCTCATGGGTGGGGTGTGATTTTTTTTTTACCCTCCTCATTCTCCATTTAGATACTTGCACTGATTTGTAGATTCCTTGGGCCTCGGTGGGTTTACAGCTCCCAAGGGAGGTTCGGCTGCAAACGTGACTGCTGGGCTGCACGTGCAGGCGGGCTGTCCTCAGCAGGGTGGGAGCCGTGAATTGCTCTAACCCCGGACACGCAGCCCAGAATGACACTGCAGTTTTTTTCTCACGCTCCCAGGACACTGCGCCTGATCCCGTGGCCTGATGTGGGGACGAGGGCTGGGCAGGCGCCGTCCCAGTGACATGGGACATCCCTGCCGGAGGCACCAGGCAAGCTGTGGGTTTTGCGGTGCTACGCCAAACGATGGCAGGGCTTTGGGGAGCGAGGGGTGAGGACAGCCATGCCGTGCTTGCAGCATGCTGCAGCCCGAGCGGGGCTGTGGGCGGCAGGAGGCTGCCTTTGTGCACAGCCGAACATCCTTGGAGGACAGAGGTTCTGTCTCTTCGTTCCCAATACAATTCCAATTAGTTGAATAGCAGCGTAATCCCATCCAGCTCTCAGCTGGGAGCTGACCGTGTGAGGGGCAGGCAACCCCCCCCCAAAGCCGAGCGCTGAAAGGGGTCCCCCCAGGCGGGCACCCCCAGCCTGTCCGGCCAAGCCCCTCCACCAGGGACCATCTGCTGCCAGGCAGCCCCTCCTCCCGCAGCCCCCAGCCAAGAGCGAGCAATCCGGCAGCGCCTTGGCAAACAAAGGCAGCCACAAGCTTTTAGCCCCGAGGGATGGAGGAAGAGGAGGGAGCCCGAGCCCTGGGCAGTCCAGTGTGCTCTGCTCCTTTGGACAGATGGCTTTGGCGGTAGTTCTCCAGGAGAAGACGGGGCACCAAAACAGGGGGAGTGTATTGTCCCCCCTCACCAGGTGATGCCACCACATGGAGAAAGGAAGGAGGATGAGAGACTGCAGGGGTCTCACCATGTGTCTGCTCCAAACTGATCCCATCTCCTGCCACAATGTCCCAGGCCAGGACTTGTGTCTCCTGCCATCCTGGCCAAAGGGCAGAGCTGCTCCACCATCTGCTAGCAACAAACAGCAGAAGTGCAAGTGGCAAAGCTGAGAGCTCTCTTCTCTTTGAATCTCTCTGGGTTTTTGGAGGGAATTTCCTCTCACACTGAAATTCTCAGACTTTTCCCTAGTGCCAGAGAGGCAATTTGGGGAAAGTCTTGAGAAACCTAGGTTGTGCAACCAGGAGTTTAAAGTGATTTTCAACCCACAAGGCAACTGATGACATTTTTGTCAGCGACTATTACCAAAACCCTCCGGTTCCACTGTTACAGCAACCCCTGCCCAAGGAGTGTGGAGGGAGAGGACATCCAGACTTAGACTCTTCTGTGCTCCAGCTGCACACAAGCTCATCACAAGCACCCTGCTCCTCGCTGTTCCTCTCCTCAAGCTAAGTCATCTGTGGCCACCTCAGGTTTCATTTGATTTTTCAGTTGGTCCCCTGCCATTCGGGACTGCCCACATGATTTCTAAATATCCAAAGTTGGGCAGGAATGACACCACATTTGTAGGACTTCACTCAATGCTCCAGGACAGCTGTACTCAGCTCAGGTATTAAACCACCAGATCCTCAGCCTTGCAGTGCCCTCCTCCATCCCTCCAAACTTCCCAACGTCCTTCAGAGCAAATCCGCCTGCCAGGGTCACCCTGCATCTCCCTGCCTTAGGACAGATGGGAGAGGCTGGCCCTTGAGAACAGCCCTGGTGCTGCAGCACATGAAGGAACACGACCCAGGGCTTTCCAAGGGGCAGCTTGGCAAACTCTGCAGGGCAACAGCAGTCATTTTCTTGCTAAAGTCAACAGCTCTGAGCCTGAATACACACAGCTGGGCACAAAGTGACTAGAGATCACATCTGCTGAATAAGAAGAGGTCATTGTTATGGTTTGTCACCCATTTCAGAGCAGATAGCACTTTAAAGCCATTTGGTTTTGCACTCTGAATAGTTAAAAAGGTCAGGCACTGAGCATGGGCAGTGGGGTGTTTTCCCAGCACTGGAGCGTGATGTGAATATTCCCAGGTGCGAATATTTGTCTGAACATCCGCTGCCTTCCCAGTCCCGCAGCACAAAGGGGAAAGCTTTGATCTGTTCCCCAGCTGAGCCCGGGTGCACATTGTACTTTCCCTGTCCCCGCTCACCCTCCAGCCCTGCAACTTGTTGCTGTGCAGCAGGGTTAAAGCCAGCGCCAGCGCGAAGGCGAATAGCAGAGCTGCCGATAGATAAACTCTGGGAAGACCCAAGGGCTCAGAGGCAGTGCTCAGGCGGTCTGACCCTGCAACCAATGCCTTTAATTTACTGCTAATCTGAAGTACAGCCAGAACCTGCTAATGAAACAGTGGGTATTGGTTGTCAGTGAAAGTGGCGCTGCTTTCTCCTGCCTGAGCTTTTTTGTCCTGGGCTGCCTGCTGGAAGCACTGTGCACGATGGGCACCCACAGCCAGCCAGGCATGCTCCCCACCATGCTGCTCCCACAGTGCAATTACAAACCCAGACATAAATCGTGGTTAACCTTTGCTCTCTCTCATATGTTTGTCCAGAGGCTAGAGAAATATTGCACAAGACACGTGATAGCCAGAGAAACAAAAATAACTTTTATTAAACTGTCCCAGAGAGGGAGGGAAGAGGGAGTTTTTGGAAACTCGGTTCTGTTCACAATAAAGGAAAGTATTTGGGAAAATAATGCAAACCAGGTATTCTTTTATCAGCAGTTAAAGGTATGTGTTCAGATCTCGAAAGGGACAGATACACACCCTCATGACTCACGTACAGTAGGGCTTTGCGCTCTGACTCTGACGTCTTGTTTGCTCTTTTCAAAACCAAAACAACTCACTTTCCCATCAGCTCAGCTCTTTCCAGCTACCCTGACTTTAAAATTCTTGCTATTTCTCTTTCTCTTCTCTCTCTCTATCACAACAAAGATGAACTGTAAAACAAAGATGAACGTGTCCTAATTCCTTGTTTTTTTTTTTTTCTGAATGACATAGGATTAACAAGAGGGAGAGAAATCTGATTTTGCAAAACCAATTGAGGTTTAAATTGCAAGAAAAATAAACACTTTGCTTTGCCCAATGCAGAACTGATTACAAGATGTTTGCATCTACCTGCAGATAGAGATATCAACCAGCTGTGCGTTTATTTGTGACGCTAAAACTGAAGTCACAAAGGCTGAAAATATTGGGAAAGAAAATTCCTGTAGGCTGAAACCCATGAAAGCAGACACCAGCGAAGGTGACAGAAAAGCCCAATGAATATCCAGGCTGAGATTTCTGAGGAGAAATCATCTATACTAGAGCATGCAAATATAGCCTCATGCATCTTTTGTATTCACTTTCCATGAACCTTCGACTGAATGAGTTTTACTAGCACAAATGTTGGAGGAAAGTGAAGTTCAAAGCTGCATGCATGAGTAACCATGGAAACTGAATTTTAAATTTGCACATGCGAGTATTTGTATCCAAAGTACTTTGTACGCTCGGCCAATGCAGAAAGAGGGACACCATCATGTCACAACTGGCCAATCGTAACTTAGAAACACAGCTTGAATTTCAAATATCACCTACTTACAGCGAACCTCCATCCGCGGAGCAGAGAAAAAAGAAATGTGAAAAAACCTGCCTTGAATTGCCATCTGCTCGTGAATATTCCACAATTAGCAGGGACGGATTCATTGGATACATTATTCATTGTGGATTATTCGCTCAGATCTAACAGCGATAGTGCAATGGGTATTTAAATATTGTAGTGAGGAACCTTTTCAGACATAGAAGGTGTATATGATCATCCCCACGTATGAATATGGATGTGCTTCTGTCCTGCAGGAATCTCTGGGAACAATAGCTGTGTGGTAAATACCTCATCCTCTGCAGGGACAGAGAACCTAGAGCTCCGTTATAAACTGAATTTTTGTTATCCCTTTTCGTCTTCATTTGTCCTCTGCCCCAACCCCTCCTCCCTCATCTGGGCTGCTAGCTCACCAAAGTCAGCTGCCATTTTAAGCAAAAAAGGCATTTGCTGTTTCCCTTGCTGTGGCTCAGGTAATAGGAGAGGTTTGGTGAGACAATGTTTTTCCCACTCCCACCCAAGCCTTCCAACGTGATGCACATTAGGCAATGAAAATAATAAAACAAAACAGAACCCTCTGAGTGTGAAGCTGTATTTGTGAGCATGGAATATCATACATATCCTGAGAAATCTTCCCAACTTTTCCTTCACTTCACAGTTTGCATACGGGTGACCATAATGCAGATGGTTTTTAGGCCCCTTTTGCCGGTTCAGCTTTTGTGGCATGGACCCAGCTGCTCCGTGGCCATCAGATTGACCCTTGCAGTCCTGTGTGCCAAAGTCAAGACAAAACAGAGACAGCCCAAAAACCCTCATCTGGAAGCGATGACCAGCAGGCATGGAAAGAAACAGCCTTGAGAAGTGTACAGGTTTGAGGAGGATCACACTCTGGTATGAGGCTGTGGCATGAGAGAGCCAACGTGTCCAGGCTGTGCCAGGGTTTCTTAAGTAGAAACAGCATAGAGAAAAGGAAAGGGGAAAACAATAAAAATGAAAAAAAAATGCACACACACAAAGTAATAATAATGAAAGAGTCCAAAGTAGCACAGGCTGGAGTTACACAACTTCAATTTGTCCAGTACTGTCACAAACACTCCCCTGAAGCAGCATGGACTTGTGCAAGTCAAGATTGTGTAATCCCCTCCTTGCTGCCAGCTGTTGCCCAACTGCGCTGGTTGCAATGCTGTGCTGCACAGAATGAGCCAGGATCCTGTGAACACCACAGCAAGGCTCTGGCGTGAAGTGCACACAGACCTTCACTGTGGAGTCTGAGCAGAAGTCCCTTCTCACTGCTGCACTGGGCCATGCTGTCCTGTGGCAAGGCATTCCTCTGTTGGATGCACTCGCCTTTAGCTGGGGACCCATCAAAACACTGCAATCAACATGTAGCAGGACATGGTCAAGGATGAATAGGACAGGCTTTCTGCTGTTCTTATTGAGGGCAGCTCCTGGGCTATTACTGATGTGGAAGATAATGTGGGCTGGTCTATGCAGGAGGCCTTTGGAAGTCACGTGCAGGCACAGACCTGACTTCCACTTATTTCCTATCCCGTTAGCAAATGACAGGCTCTGACTCTGGCTGAAATGGAAGAACTTGTGAAATTCCCATCCAAAAAATACTTGTGGTGTCCATGACTACATGTGCTCAAAGCTCACAAGGAGACCGACCTTCCTTGGGGTGCATAGGCACACTGAGACTAACTTCTTAGTCCCAAAGGTTTTAGGCTGTAGGCAAACCTTAGGTCAATGCACAGACACCCAGCTTGGGCAGCCTTGAGCAGTATGTGCTGAACCCACAGAGGCCAGACAGGGATCTTGAGTTGTTCTCCTGTCATCAGGACAGTAAAACCCACCAATGTGGGCTCCAGGTGCCAATGCGCTATTTCAGAGCTCCCGTGGAAGGACTGTTGGGCCTGGGTTGTTTGTTTTATTTTTTTAGGCCTTCCTACGTAGATTCTCATCAATGTTAACTGAAGCGTAATTCCCAGTTGGAAGAGCAGCCTTGGCAGTGGGACAATTTTCCCATGTTTGGAGTCTGTCAGCTCAGGGGGGGTCAGCTCTGCTCTGAAGGTGCTGACTTGGTGCAAGCTGCACAGAGGTGTACCCAGACACATTCTGCAGGGCTCAGCAACTAACAGAGAGAGGATGGGGCAATTAAATGGTGATTTGGAAAAAATAGTTTATTTGCTAAAAAATGTGATTTTAGTCCCTTTAAAGTTCAATAACGAGGTTTAACTTGCAGTGTGAAGTTGCTAAAGATTCTATTATCTAGACTTGCAGTGTCAGAGGGCAAGTGACAGTTGTCTTTTAGCCACATCTAGGAAGCTGGAAAGCCCAGGTCAGGAGATTTGAACCCTGTTTCAAAGCCCCCTTTTCTTCATTTTTCAGCAGCAAAACACACACAGCAGGGCTTATTCACTCCTACTTATGCTTTTCCACTCACCTATTCATTGGCAAGCATCTGGGACCCAGCATCTCACTTCCAGGTGACGGTCTGACTCAGCAACATGCAAAGCCATTCCCTATCCCTTGCTTTCTGCCCCAGCCAGCTTTTAAATCTTTATCCATTGTGTAATAACACCAGGAGAGGAGGCAAAAGTCACCATGGGACAGTGACATGTGAAGGGCCAGTGGCTCTGGGTTGTCCCCAGCCCATCTTGGGCATGGAGCTGGCCTGAAGCTAGTTCCCACCCTTGAAGCAGGAGAGGGGGCATGAAGCTTGCGTGAGGTTGTCCCTCCCTATGCAGGCGCTGAGATTTCCCCAGGTGAGGCAAAGCAGGACTGATCGTGCATATACAGAGCTCTCCTGAGAGGGATCAGTGAGGCCGCAGTCCATGTTTCACTGAAGACCACTTGAACTCACCTGAGCTGTCTGCTGTACTGCTGCATGGACATTGACTTGCCTGGGGGGGGAACATCACCTCCTTGGAGGATGAGAGCAGAGAGGCTTGGGTGTGGGTCACCCATCACTCAGGTGTGTGCTCTCCCTCTCCTTCTGCTTTGGGTACTGAGGGGGAACAAGCAGAGCCTGCAGGTCAGGGGGACAGTGGAGACCGTCAAGCTGGGTCTCCTGGCACATACACAGGCACAAGCCAGACGTGCAACAGCCAGACATTGACTGTACTGTCAAAACAAGTAATAAGATTAAAGCAGCAAAGAGTGGAAATCGTCCTAATGGGATGGAAAATGCATAGTTTCCCTTAGTGCAATACAATAAAAGACAAGAATTACTGCATTAGTGACCTTCAAACACAGAACAGGACCTACTCTGCCTCCCATGTGTGAGCTGCCCCCTCCCACTCCCCATGCTGTGTGTGGACCCAGCCTTGTACATGCTCAGCTCCAAGCACATCTCCTGAGGCTTTTCAACAGCGTCATGATCACACATTGCTGTGCTCTTCCATGGCTCAGCCAAGAATTTGTCCTGTTTTCTACATGTGTACATTCTGTTGTTGTTGTGAAGGGGATCAGTGCCTTTTCCTACAGAGTATCTGTCCTGGAATACTTTCATGAAAGAAGATGGAAAAGAGGAACCGAGGGACCTATTGCAGAGAAGCCAGTCCTAAGTCCTGTAGTTCTACTGTCAAGTCCTCTTTCTCCGAAGCAGAGTAAAATGCAGCCCATGCTGACCAAGTCCCAAAGGCAGAGCTAGGAGTAATTTCTGCTCTTGCTCAGCACTGCATAAAGAGCAGCAGTTCTATCTCTAATGCTTTCAGATGTTGCCTCAGTTGTCCCAGGTCTGCAATGCTTCAGCAACCCTTTGGAAGGAACCAGGATAGGAGATGGACATGATTTCAGCGCCAGTGCAGCATGAGAGCCACCCACAATGAGCCCTGGAGCACCTTCAACCCACGTCCTGTGCCACACAAGCACCATTTCCCTTTCCTCTCCAATGTTCAAAGTCTTTTTCCCAGGTACAGGTGGGATCGTGCACTCTTTTCCCTCTCTTTACTGGCCAGCCAGACAAAACACTGGAGGATCTAAAAACTGCTATAACATGATTATAACCTAGCACAACATTTCCAAACAGCAAGGGCAAAACAGGCTGCTGAGACCCATCATCCTTTGTCATTGTCTTGCTCTGAATAAGGAGCTAAGACTACAGCTACAGAGTTGTAACTTGATGCACTTGAAGCTGGGAGTGGAATCACTCAGTCTTTTGTCCACCTCATAGACAAAAACTTCAACACCCAGGAGGGGAAAGGGCTAGAGGGAAAAAAATAAAAAATAAAAATAAAAAAATAAAAAGGAAAGAAAAGAAAAGAAAAGAAAAAAAAATGAGAAAAACAACCAATTCCAGAGGACAAAAGGAAAACAAGGAAATAGTGTAAGGGTGGAAGTGATATATTTCACTAAGTGGTATCTGAACTAAAGCCAGTTTCACAGCAAATTTAGGCCATGACAAAAAGTGGTCAGCAATAACTTCCCATCTGCAAATCCAGACCTGTTCATCTAGATGAGGTTCCACTGGAAATACAGTTGAGCCAAAATAGAAATTCGTGTTTGGATTGTGTCAATTTAGATCATATTTTCTATAGAAAAAAAAAAAAGTCAAAATGAATCATTTCATTTTTCTCTTCTCATTTCAGTGAGGTAGCAAGTTTCATCTGACTGTGATTCATTACATTTAAACCTTTATAGCTAAATAACATTTTGCTCCAGAATAATATATGTGCATCCACATTAGATATTTGCCATATAAATTTTGCTGAAATGAGCTACCATTACCAAATTACTGCATTCTGCATTCTGTTCCATTTTGCAACTACATTTTTACTAGGTGACACTTTCCAATTTGTGCACTAATGTGAACTCACATGCATTTTCTCATGGTTGAAGCAGCCTTGTCTGATGGGATCTATCCTAAAGTCCCACCAAAGTATATTTGAGGTTGGATTACTCAATGAGCATCCAGGATGAGCAGCATTTACAAGATTTACCTGGGATTCAGTTCTTCTCCAGGGGTAATGAGGCAAAGGTCCAGCACATAAACAGAACATTTACCCTGATGAAGCCATCCTGTTCCAGCCCAGAATGAACCAGACAGGCACAACAAATCATGGTTATCATCCTCTGAAATTTTGTGGCATGCAAAGACAGTCTATTTAAATCTGGAACTAAGATTTGACTCCTTTAATTGATCTGGGAAGAAAGCCTCTTGAAGGCCTAGGAAGCGTTGTCTTACAAGGCAGGTTCCCACTGTCCCGCTTTCCTGGACGCTATTCTGGATATTTCAAAGGTGACCTGCAGTGAATTATGTGTTGTGCACCTTAGTTTGTGAAGCCTTCATTTTCCCCAGAGGATGTCTGCAAACTCACTGGTGCTTATAGGGCCCAGCAAACACGTGTGGTGGAAAATGCAAGGGAGGCCATGAGAGCTCAGCAATGGCACAGGCTGTCATGGCACTGGCTGCAGGTGCTGGGTGCCAACTACCTTTGGTCTCCAGATTATTCCCAGACCCTGGTTCCTCACCCATCCATACTTCACAGAGTACTTCAGAGCTGAGAGCTGTTCAGAGCTGGTAGTATGGATGAGACCACCCTGGGTTTGGGTCCTGTTGCCATGCCCAGTTCTCCACTCTCTCAGACACAACCCAACCTGTCCCCCCAGCCCACACATGGACCTGCCGTGGGAATTGCTGTGACTGTCCTGCACTGAGCACATGCCCTTTGGGACTAGCCTTGTCTTTTCACAAGTGTCTATACAGCACCTAGCACAATGACCTAGTAATTATAACAGAAGCTAAATTACTGCTAAAATTAGGTGCTTATTAACATCATAGCCTCTGGGCACCACCACAACACTTAATGATGCTGCAGCCTGAGAGTAACTCAGGACCCGTCATAATCTTCATGAAAAACTGTCCTTAGGGAGAGAGTTTCTGTACAAGGTCTTGATTTTCTGTTAGGTAACATTTTACATGTGGAAAAAAAAAAAAATCTACTCAAATGCTTAAGGATTTGAATTCAGCTCAATGCTTTCAAGTCCAAAATGATGGTGTGCATATGTTGTCACTCCTAAGATTTACTTTTAAACTTGGAGTCATAAGCTTAGAGGACAGTTTTTGAGTGTTGGGAAGATAGATGCTTGGACTCAGGACACCTCATGGCCATGAAAAGGCCAGGGCAGACCACCCACACATGCACCAGTGCAATAAAACTGGCAGCACAGGGCCAAAAACAAGCTGCATTTTCTCCTGTCTAGTTCCTCCTGTGACCTGGGTTACTGGTGGGGTCAGCTCCAACCCCAGGATGAATTTAGGGCCACGGTTGGAACAGAGCATGGCCAAAATTCAGTTTGTTGCTTCAATCCCACCCAGCTGACTGAGGTACTGAAGACGAAATACGGCCGGTGGCAGGTCCCTCAGGAAAGGCTGAGAAGCAAGAGAGCAAAACCAACAGCAGCCTGCGTGGGTGGAGCTGGTCCAGGTGCCGCACGGTCAGGCAAAGGGCAGGGTGAGCTCAGCGTGCCATGGCTGCGGGACACAGAGGAGGTGCTGGGGGACATTTCCCAGGTCCCAGAGCTGGCACTGCACGCATCAGTCTGCATGCTGTCCTCTGCCAGACACGGCCCCCGGAGCAGACACGGCTGTCCTAGCCAGGGCTGTCTCCCAGCCCAGCATCTGCTTGAAGACACAGAGACAGGATCAGAGCAGAGCTTGCAGGGACAGGGACAGGCACTGGAACAAGGGACAGGGACAAGGGACAGTGACAAGGACAGTCCAGAGCAGCTCCTCTGAGGACAGCCCCGCGCCATCCAGAGCAGTTCACTCGCTCTTTTTGCCAGGTGAAGGAATGACTTGTACAGCCCCAAATGAGCAGCCACGAGGCTGTAGGCAAGCACCAGCAGCGCTGGGAAGTCAGACACCACTATTGCACCACATACCTTCTCTTCTGTTGCTGATTAATGAGGCTGAAAAGGAAGGACTGGGTGGCTCCTCCCAGCCCTGCCCCTTATGCACACCCCCACAAGCACTCATATTATCTGTATCAAGCACATTTTTATGTAAATGCTCTAACCATCCCTTTCAGAGATACAATGCCTCCCAGACTAAGCCCCTGAATGGCATCGGCACATTTCTCGTGCCTCAGCTGCTCACCCAGACAAACAGAAGTGTGGCTCTCGACAAAGGGTTATGGTAATGCTGAGCACTAGGAGAGTTGAGGGGAGGGGGCAAGTAGGGGCCAAAGCTATTTTAATAACAGAAGAAAAGCCGAGCTCCTGGTATCTCGATGAGTCAAGAAAGGGGCAGGCCCCACAGATGGATAAATGGAGTTGCACAAGGCAGACGGCGCAGCCACACAACAATGCAACATCTCTGTTTGGCCTAATGGGCTGGGGTCCACCACAGGGCCCTTGCTGCAAAGGCAGAGGCTGGGATTGCATCCTGGGATTGCTTCATGGAGAATAACACATTGAAGCTGAAACAGCCTATGGAGCGGGGAAGGAATGTGCAGAAAACCAGGAAACATCGAAGGCAGTCTCATGATGTCCCCAGCTTCTGCACGTGCCACAGGGAATGGATTGAGGGACAAGAGGAGAAGCTATTTCCTACATTCTCCACCAAAGTCCCACCACATTTGGGACCTTGTTCCTTCATCTCTACTAAGATGGAACTCCACGAGGCTCGCCATCACAGGCTCGTCCTTGGCACCTGGTTGCACACCCAGCAGTTCTGCCTGCACCAGGTGTGCAAGGCTCCTCATTCAAGACACAACAATTTCTTCTGCCAGGGATAGGTCAACAAATAATGTGTTCACCAAGAAGGGTTTCAAGGCTTCCAAAGGCACCTCTCATCCAATGTCAAGGCTAGTGGGCCAAAGAGGTGGCTCCCCACCACCCACCCAGCCACCAGGTAGGGACTTTCTAGATGTTCTCTGCACCAGTTTTGCATGACAAAGCAAGGGTGCACCCTCATCAGTTGAATCTTCACAGCCACAGATTAGAGAAATAACCTCATAACAGCCCTGAAGGGTGCACCAGAGGTGTAGCTTGCCTTGGCCTCCCCTTGTGCTCCCTGACCTGTGTTCAGCAGGGCTTCTGTGGGGCAAACCAGGGTCAGCCCCTGCTGTGTGTGGGACACAGCCTCTGCTGGAGGGATCTGGAGGGAAGGGAGGTAAAGCTTGGTTTATGTTCCCTGCAGGACTGCTGCCGTTTGCAACAGGGCAGAGAAAACCCAACAGGACTGTCTGTCTTTCTGGGAGGACTGCTGAAGATGGAGCAATGAAATGAAGTGTGGATTTGCCACTTACCTCCTCGCACACTGGCCAGCACAGAGCAGATGGGAACACGAGACAAACATACAAAAGGGCTGAACTGAGGCTGCCCAGGTGTTCCACACTGACAGTGTCCAACTTTCACAGCACAATCTCTGCCCTGCAGATGGAGAGCAGTGACACCAGACCCCAGCAGGCAAGATCTTCTCCCTCCCCTGTCCTCTGCTGTCACATGTCCCAGGCGCTCCATGAGGCTGCTGTGAAACAGCAGGAGAAGGGCAGGTTTGGGGGGACGGAGGGCAGCATAACATGGCTTCCCCCAGTGCCACTGGGAGCCAGAGCACTGAGCAAGCTTGACCTGAAGGTCAGGATCATGCAGAAGGCTCAGGGCAGTATTCCCAGCTGCTCCTCATGTACAGAAATCCAGGCAGCTGCAGCACACGGCCTTACTCTTGCTGCCAGCCAAGCCATGCACTCAGCACATTACTCTCCTGCAAAATCAGGTCAAGGTCATGCAGGCTTCCTCCCCACTGATGTTTTCACTCTGTTTTGATAATTCACCATTAAATTGCAAATACGTTTGCAGTGAAGGGCACTAACTACAGGGACAGTCATGGGACGAGCGCTGGACTTGCCCCCTGTGTTAGAGGAAGTGCTGGCACCTGCAGTCCCCCTGCCATGAGCACAGCAACATGGCCAAAGGGAGGACAGCCAGCATCCCAGCCCTACCACATAGCAGTGTCCAGGCCAAGGGGAGAGCTGAGCCCAGGGGGACCACTCGTCCCACCCTCCCATCCTGCCTCCTCCAGCAGGTTTAGCAGGGTGAGCTGGACTAGTCTCCTCACCTCTTCAGGTCCTCCAGCAGTGTTTATTCCAGCACACTTTGCAGCATCCCCATGCTCCACTGCCAGGACAAAGATGGGGTCAGCACAGCCCTGGGTGTGGGGAGGAGGCTCCAGAGCTGAATCTGGAGTAGGGCTATTGGAGGGGATCATGCACACTGCAAGCAGCCTGGGACAGTAGGTCTGGCCAGTGCCAGGCCAGCTTAAGTCTAACACAAGCTTTCTCACTGCAGATTAACTTCTCCCTCACTCTTTCCAAACATGCTGCTTTCTGACGTTTCCCAAAGCTGAGGGCCCCATCCCACCCACCAGGCTGGGGACTGCAAACCCAAGCAAAGCACAGCTGAGGTTTGGGTCAGCTCAGCAGCTCTGCCCTGGAATGTGGGCTTTGCAACAAACAGTTATGATAATTGCCAGTGACAACAACAGGCAGAAAATGTTTGTGTCATGGCAACACAGGAAACAAACTCCAAGCAGAGCCTGTGTCCATCAGCCACCCCTCCAGGGCAGCTCATGCTTATGCTGTTACTGATGCCCCCAACTTTTCTAGCAGCCTGGTCAGGCTCTGTACTCAGCTCTGAAGCTGAACCAGCATGGGTTACCTGGGCGTGATCCCAGACCTATCCTGACCTGGAGACAGCAGGTACAGGTACAGGTGGGGCAACTTTTGTTTGGACAGGGACCTCTGCAGTGCTCAGCCCCATGGGAGTCCCCCAAGTCAGAGCTAACTCTTGCTATATCCCTCCAAAATAAGGATGCACAAGGCAATTTCACAGTCAGTAGCTACTTTGCAAAGGCCGCTGGGTGGTTGTTCACCTCACAACTCACACAGGCATCTCTCCAGCTCTTGGCACCGCTACCCAGCCTGAGTGCTGGAGGTGGGCTGCGTCCCATCCATCACAGCCCTTGCAAAGGTCATGATGTCCACAAACAGAGTCCATTCCCCATTATTTTGCAACTGGTTCTCCTACAATGGGACAGTCGAAGAGACAGCACTGTTGGGCCACCTGCACCCAGGAATGTCACTGCCTCTGTGCCGGCTGCTTCCAGTCCTCCCTCTGCTCCCCCTGTTCCTCACTCATAGCCATCATTTTGCACAATTCTGTCACGGCTAATGAGACTTCCCTCCAATTTTCCATTTAAAAAAAAAGATCATATCTGGGCTGAGGCCAAGGAAATAAAGGTTTAGCTCCACAGGACAGTGATTCAGCAGTTTATAACCCAGGTTGTAACTGAAGCTGCACTTACACAATTTGGGTGCTGGCCTCAGCTCAGCTCTGAGCACCAAACCACAGCACGTCAGAATACAGGCTGGGGAGAGGGCAAACCTGGCCCATTTCTGCCCCCAGACCTGTGCCCCTCCTGCCTTCGGCCACCTGTCCCACTCTGTGCCTGCTCTGTGGGGTTTGTGGTCGGGGCGGCACGGGTGGCTTCCTCCTCCTCCTCAGGCAGCAGCTTCGCACTGTGACATGCTCAAGGAGCAATCAGAGCTGTGCAGTCAGCTGAAGACAAGTGAGCTGCATTCACATCACCGAGGGCACACTCCAAAGGCAAGGACATTGTATAAGAGCAAACGCGTGGTGGGGTTTGACCTGCTGAATCTACACTGCCAACAGCAATGCACGAGAAGGTTGGCTGTAAGATCCCAGGTTGACAGGTAGAAAAGTTGGTGTCACCTATCCTGTTTGAATGTGTCACCTCCAGAGTCACAGGCACCAAATATTTTCATGTTACCTCATTTTCTGTTTACTTTGTAAAAGGTTGGGCAAGCAGCTCTGCAGGCTGTTGCTGTTCATTGCCAGTAACTCCCGAAGCCCAGTGTAATTTCCAAAGAGCAGGTGAAGTTAACGCTGGGCCAAATGTTTAGAAAGGAGAGGAATAATGACTCAAACATATTTGCAGGTTCATCAGTCTGCCCGTGATCCCAGGTGGAGGAACAACTGATAAACCACTCTTCACAAGGAATTAATATAGAACAATGTAATTAAGCCCAATTACATGGTTTTATGGAAACAGATTTTGTCAGACTAGTGTGGTGCTTCTTGAGGAGATTAAAAGATTGGGCAATAATGGAAAAGTGCTTCTAGGTGAATTTCTGACAGAGGTGTCTGCATTAGTGCCACAGAACAGCTGTCTTGGGATGACAGGCACAAGCCATTTTGCACACCATAAATGGATGATCTCAGAACCAGGGAGTAACCCCTTTGCTGTTTTCCAGGCCAGCTTTTCACATTCGTAACTGGTTTCCTGGAAAAAATCAAATGTGGAATGCTTTACAGGAGAAGCACAGGATGCCCAATCTCCCCAGGTGCCTGGAAAAAAAAAAAAAAAAAAAAAACAGCACTGGGTTCTTCAGTGATGCTCACATCTGCAGGATGCAGGGAGAAAAGCCACTCTTCAGGCTAACAGGAGGTTGAAACCAATTAATTTTTTATCAGGACACAAGACAGATACTTGTTGCAGCAGCTGAGCCATGAATGGGGAGCATGGCTGAATGTCTGGGAGAAAACCCCAAATACTCAGGGTTGACAGGATGAAATACTGCCTGGACCTTGGTCTGTGCTGCTCTGGGCATGCAGTCACAGTGCTGTATCTGTTTTGCGTGACAGTGGGATCAAGTCCGCTGAGTCACTTGGGCCATACATGAAGTGTTCAGAGGAAATGCAGAGATACTGGGATGGCCCCTGGCTGCTTCAGGCAGATCTCAGTGAGGTTCAGAGGGGGTGGAGCAGAAGGATTTAGCATTTCACAGTCTATTCAGATGTTAGATCCTGCATTTAATGCTTTTTCTCACTGAGGTCCCCCCGATAGTGGAGATGCTGTACAATATTTGCAGATAGGACAATAAGTAACTGACAGACACGAGTCAGGAAGCAGGACGCGACCAGTTGAATGCTTTCAGGAGAAATCCACAGTAAGAGGAACAGAGAGCAGCAGGGTGGGCCCCACAGTCCCTTCAGCATGGCTGGCCCCAAGCTTCTATCACTGCCTGGCCCGATCTCCTCTCTTCACCACAACTCTGCCTGAAAACAACTGGATGAAAGGCTTCCGAGGCTACATGGAAGAGATGAGTGGGGAACAAGAAGAAACAGACTGTGTGCCATGGTAAAGGTGCACGGCGCAGTCTGCAAGTCGTGGAGGCACAGAAGTGTTAGCTGGGAGGAAGCTCGGGAGCTCCCTAGTCCAGCCTCCCATTTGAATGGAGATTATTGCCAATACCAGAGGATGTCACCTATGGCTTTGTCTAGCAAAACCTTTGGTAGACTTTGAAAGTCTCCCAGAACAAGAAAGTCTAGAGATAAAGTCAATAAATGGCAAGAGAAAAAGCACCAGCCAACTCTCCTGCAGAGATGAAGGCTAAGGGGTTGTTTCTGGAGCAACTCCTCCTTCACTCCAGGGCTGTGCAGTGCAGACTGCACTAGAAGTGGGCACAGTGTCTCATGATGCTGGAGATGCCAAGTACCCTGGGCAGTAAGGCAGGGCTTTGCTGTATCAAGAGCTGTGCAGTCACTGTGGACACTGAAGAACTCATGGTCTGGCTCCTTGACGAAGCATGCATTTATCTGGACAGATGAGGAGCCTACGGAAACCACAAGATACTTCTGATGTACTGATAGGTGGTGAACCCAGCCTTAGGCATGTTCAAGGTTTTCACTGGCAGCAGGACAAAGCAGAGCATGAAAGGAGGGTTTGGCAGAGGTAACAGGATTGCTTTTCTGGTGTTTACCTCCAACATGGAGAACAGAACAACAAAAAGCCCAAAGCACAAGAAGCAGCTGAAGGAAACCAGTGCATGAATGACTGGCACTGGGAATGAACTCCGGTAGGTAGGTGCAATGGAGACAGTGCATGGAAGGCCTTGAACATGAAGGCAAGTACCTTGTGCCTGGCAGAGCAGGGATGGAGGTGCAGGGAGGGATGTGAAAAAGGGATGATGCAGGAAAGCAGCAAGACAGCGTGGTCCTTGAAGCAGTGATCTGGGAAGGTGCAAGCTTGATGCTAGTCGGGTAAAGAGAAAAGGCAGCTGTAGTTACCGGGCACATGGCAGGGAGGACTCAGGCAAGCATGCTGTAGGTATGTGGAAGAAAAAGGCTGCACCACTGAGATGTTAGACATTAAGAACCTGCAAATAAGGTACAGACTGGACACAGCAGCCTATGAGGATAGCTAGGACAATCCTGGCTTCCAGGGCACAACAGGTAGGACAGAGCTGGCCCTGCTGACTGAAGGTGCCCAAGATGGGTGGAGACGATGAGCTTTGAGCAAGTGACACTGAGCTTGAGCTGGCAGCTGGTCATACTGAGTCCCTGGTCTGGGCCACTGGGATGGTTCCAGCTTCTTCCCTACAAGAGAAGGAAATCAGCACATTGCATCTCCCCGCATTGCCCACAGCAAAGGAGCATTATGGGGTGGGAGCATGAGGCCCAGCTATTCAGAGATCCATCTCCCACCCAGATCTGGAGTGCCAAGGGAGGAAGAGGGAAGGGAAGAGGAGCAAGAGGTGGCTGAGGCTGGTTGATGTCCATTAGCCCCATGCCCAGCCTGCAGGAACTGTTCCACAGGGCGAGCCTTTAGTCTATGTGAGCTGCCTTAGGGCAGTCCCCCATCACCTATCACTGCAGTGTGCACGTGCCAGCCATCCAAGGCAGTGAGACCTGTATGGTCCTGCATCCACGCCCCGTCCCACCCTTCCTGATCCAGACTCTGCTCGGCTGCAGCTGTGGAGCAGGCTGCAGGACTGTGCTCATGCACTGGGGAAGGTGGCTGCTCCCACCGGTCTATGCCACCCAGCAGCTCTCAGACCCAGCCTGCGTGGCCAGGCAGTGCTGGCAGAGGTGCTGCTGAAGTCTGGGCTGTGCAGGGAGAGGGGCTCTGTGCAGGCACCTGTACCACTGAGGAGTAATGCTCCCTTTCTGATGGCAGCAGAACGGATGCTGTGACATACAGGCTGATTTCACATCAGCACCCAGCATGTCCACGTGCCAAAAAAGAGAGGAGACAATACAAGGCAGCTGGGAGGGGCTGGAGAAACCCTTGCTTCACCCCAAAAATTTTTCCCCACTACGTCAACTGACCAGGAAACATTGCTAAAACCCCAGAGAATCCCAGACGCCTTTGGGGCTTTCCCTTGCCAGGAGTTGGGAGTGATTCCCAGGACAGAGACAGTGTCGCAAAGGCTGGCAGCCCAGACTCTGAATGGCACTTTCACTTCCAGATCTCTCTTTGTGCCACATGCTTTAGTCATCTGAGTCCTGCACAGCATATGCTTCTTCCTGGGGTTTCCAAACAGCAAAGGTAAGAAGGGATGGTGCGGGCAAGCAGAATTTCTCCTACTGTACCCAGCACCACGAGGGTGGTAATCGGAATTTCTTCTTACATTGACAAAGGGAAGGAGATCTTTCTCTCAGTGGGATTTTCAGCAGTTCTCAGCAGCCACATATTGCTCACAGCATGTGATTTGGCCCCTTGGAGCTATGGCCATAGCCCTGACTCTGCACTGATGCACATCCCTGCTTTCACTTTATCTTGCTGGGGGAAGGGTCTGCTCCACTACCCCACCTCCACAGCATCCCTTCGAGGCAGCACCCAGCTGTCTCCCTCTGTAGCAAATACAGTGTCTCTCACCCACTCCCCAGTTGCCAGAGGAAAGAAGACAGGAGGTTTGTTTACTGGGAGGTGTTACACAGGACTCTTTTTATAGTCCATTTTAGTCATTTCTCATTATAGTATATGGTTGTATAAATGTATAATTACATGCTCAGCACATAGTTTTACATAGAGCTCTGCACTCCAAAGGCACTGTAGAAATGGCACTCAGTTAATCCACTAGCCAAGGCAGTGTTTGACCCCAGACCATCCTTGCTATGGTACCTGAGCGAGCATGCTCCAGCACGGAGCTTCAGCAGCTCTCAGGGGAGCAGGGAGACGCAATGCAGCACCATCACCTGTGACACCTTCTGGGATTGCATGTGACCATGCTGCACCCATAAGTGCTGGGGAGATACAAACAACAAAGCCACAAGGATCCCAGTTTGGTTCTTCTGCTCATTCTGCCTTGAGCATGAGTCAGTGGCAGCACGGGCACCCCGAACTGAGTTACCAGTCTTTCACTTTGCCCTGAATATGGTGGATGAATATGCACCACCCCATGCATCACCTCCATCCTCCAGAGCTCCTACAACAGAGCACTGTTCAACCCCCTTCCAGAGCAGCCCAACAGTGCACACAAACTAGGGTCACCATGAGCAAACTTGTTCCCACTTCAGTGTCTCCAGCATCTTCTGGGAATGCCTCTTTCCTTTCTGGGCCTTCCCCGAGAGCTTTGCTCTGGGGACACAGCTCTAGAGTCAGCTCTGATGTCATGCTCTTTTCTTAGCAAAGAGCTGGTTGTCCACTCCTATGAGCAGGTCCCTAACCCAGGGTGTCCACATTGAGCAGACAGTGTTACACACACACATTTGTGCACGTAGGTGCATGCATACCCATACGGTCACACCAAGCTGTTTCCACCAAGCCAGGAAAACCTCATGCCATCAATCTGCCAGCTGAACCACCAGCAAAGCAGAGCTGTGAATCACTTCTCAGCTGCAGGATAACTTTTACTACCTAAAATGAGATAATGAGTAAAAGCCTTGAACTGGAAATGCAAATATACATATAATTTATATTTAATAAGGTAGTTAATGTACCATGTGTCCAATAAAGTTCCACCCACCTCCTGTCACCCATTTATTGAGGTTATTCCACGTAATAAATTCCAAATCAGTGATAATGGCTGTCTTTAAAGTTTTATTAATAACTATACACGCAAATCTGAATCCAGAGGTCTCCATGCCAGAAGAGATGAGGGTATAGCAAGTGCTGCATTTGCTGTGTAGATGGCAGCAGGCAAGACCAAGAGTATTTTGTGAGTTTGGTGTAACCACCACCAGCTCTGAACACATGAATAAATTGACTCCCGTCATACGCAGGCAAAGGGAACGTGCCAGGACAGTGGTGAGAGTCCCACACATCAGGAGAGTGGTCCTGGGTTATTTTCCTGGGCCACAGGTTGGTATTGGTACCTTTTAAATGGCAATGGGAAGGAGCTGGTTACAAATCCGGCATCTCTCATGTTCTGATAGACACAGGAATAACATGCATCAATTTTTGCATGTGATAGGCTTGGACTGAAAGCCACCCTTCAGGCACCTGAGGAAAACTACTCCCATGGGGACTGCATCTCTGTGTGGTGGGAAGGCCAAGTTGCCCAGAGCCCCAGGGGCTGTGTCAGCAGGATGCAGCCTCAACAAACCTTGATCTCCTCCTTGGCTTCATGGTACCTATCCCAGCTTGCAGTGCAGTTGTGCTGTTCCCAACCTCTGCTGTTCTGTTGAGGGTATCATATATGTTATCTCAGGTACTGCAGTAACTAACGTCATGTACAAATGACTGATGCAAAGCGAAGATTTAAAGTAAAACATTTTCTGCAGTGTTTCAAAGTCTGTGTGGGAGACTTGCATCTGCATACATCTATGCATGTATCTGACTTCTTAGGTAGGTTGCTGTTTGGAGGAGAAAATCTGTAATTTCAGATACTCTGAAAGCAAAAATGTTTAAAGAAACCTCAGTTAAATAAAGTCCGAAGGGGGGCTAGGAAATATCGAATTCAAACTGAAAAGAAATGCTTATTTTCAGCATTACTAAAAAGCTTAGAAATAAAATGGATATTCATTTTAAATGAAAGCAAAATACAATAAATGTAATTTACTGAAATATTTGTTTCAGTAACTTTAAATTTTGTATTTTAATAAATACTTTTTGGGGAGAAGTGACAGAATGAAATGTTTTGGTTCCTTTTAAGATCTTTATGCTCAGTGATTTGCTGACATATACACAGACTTATCACTGAGCCCATATCACCGACTTTTGCAATGAAATAGGATTTCATCCCATCTGGTTTTGTCTTTGTCTCCTGAACCTTTGCCCACAGCTGGCAGCTCAGGCAGATACCCACCCATACAATTCACATGAGCAGACATGAGATTAGGAATATTTTAGGAAGGCTGACATTCTAGCTTGACTGATGGTTACTTGGGGTCTGAAAAGACCAAGAGGATCACCCAGTTGATCAGTTTGGGGCTTTTAAGGCAGAGAGCATAAAGGACTTCAAAGAATCCAAGACTACTGGTGGAAAAGATGTCTGGAGGTCTCTAGTCCATCCTGCTATCACTAGCATCATGGCTTAGTCTGGTCAAGCCCTTAAAACTTCCAGGAACAGAGACTCCCCCTCCTGTCTGATGTCCCAACCTGTGTCACCCTCCTGGAGAAGAACACCCAGTCTGATCATCCCAAGTTGCAACTCTCAGCCAATGCACCTTGCTATGCCACCTGGTACAACCAAGAAGAGTTTGGGTCCTTCTTTTTTGTAAGAGATCTGCTTCAGAGAAAGATGTGCAATCAGGCCTTAGCAGACTGTGGCGTAAATATTAGGACAAGATGAAGATGGGCTGAGTCCAGAGGAAGAATGTGATCCAGGAAGACCACACACAGGAGCACAGCCTCTCAGGAGGCCTGGCTCTCAGCTCTACCCAGCCCCTTCTCTGTGGGTGGGTTTTTCCAGCTCCATGTTGTCCCTTCTCACAAGTGCTTTCAGCCAAGACATTCATATTGTTGCATAAGCACAAAGTCTTATTAGGCATTTCTAAGCTCTTCTTGCCCAAAAGCAGCAAGGGTGTCCTGGTGTCATCTGGTGTCAAGACTTCCAGACTTTATCTTGAAGATCGAGTGTTACCAGGCAGATCAACAAGATACACTCCACATGCATGCATGCCAAGCTGGTTCCTCCTCTGTGCTCTGCCCCTTGAATGTGCTGCTCTTTCCTTGTCGGATACGTAACGGGTCAGGAATCAAAGCTGTGATTGGGGCTGGCTTTGTTTACAGGGGATTGTTGCCCATGTATGTGAAACTCACTGCAAGGCCTGAAGCTTTTCACTTCTTACTGCCCCATCACATAGAATTGTACATGTAAGTTGCTGCTGAGAAGCTGGGCTCTGAAGGACATCTGGGCTCAAGGGTTGTTTTCTTGATTTATCACTTGGTTTCTGGAGGACTTTGGCATGCTTTGGAGGCCCAGATCCATTTTGATATTCCTGAAGCATCACTGTCATCCTTGTAATCACCACTCAGCTGTCCCTAGGTCCTCCTTCATTGAGAACATACAGAGCTTCCTGATCCTCACCTCTTTCCTGCTAACTAGCTCCTTGCTGCTCAAAGCCTTCAAGTGAGATTGCAAAAAGCTTCCTCCATAGGAACCTTCCTGAGCCAGAGGCCCACAAATTCACAGGCAGGACTTAGGGTACATGTGGATCCTTAACCCACAATAGCTCATTGCATGGACCCAGCCTGAAGATTTCTTCGCCCTGCAGCCCTGCTCACTTCTGTCCCCCACATTATCCCCACACAGGATGGACTGTACCACCAGGACCTGGCATTCACCAAATGCTGTGGGGAAAGGACAGGGCTCAACTCTGTGGTTTCTAAGGGGTTCATAAAGCAGGGGCAGCCCCGCACACAGGAAGCACTGCAGGACTTTTGCTATCTGCCCCCACCAGCTCTGCTGGCCATAGGGCAGTGCATTTCCCAAGTCGCATGCATGTGTCAGCCATTTCACCCTCCCTGCCCCTTTGCAGTGGATCCTCACCACACTTCTTGGATCTGGCTGCCCTGGAGAATCAGGAGCCAACAGGGCTACAGCCATGAAGTGTATGCTTGCTTGGGCAAGCTGGAGGGTCCCCCCCTGGGCTATACTCACCCTCTTTTATCCGCCCTGCTCAGCTCCTGCTCAAGCCCAGGCTCCCGGCCTAGCATCAGTCCCACACACAGCCCCATGTGTAGCTGAGCTTGTGAGGGAGGCAGCTAGAAAGCAGAGCACAAAAGCCCCAGCCACATGGAGATCATCTCTGCTAGCATCAGATAACAGTTCAAAAGGCAAGCATCCTTTCTCCTTGCTCTCCATCTTCCTCTCAGTTTCTTTTAAGCACAAAAAAACAACACAATCAAAAAAATAAAAATAAAAATAAAAAGAAGAAGAAGAAGAAGAAGAAAGGAAGGGGGAGGAAAGAAAAGAAAGGGGCGACTTCCAGCCAGGCAGTAAAATGCCATCTGTCTCCTGATGGCTCATGTGACACTGACAGACGTCCAGTGCAAGCCGGAGCCAAAGGCGCACGGCAGCCCCTGATCCCTGTCCTGATGGGCAGGGAGCACCCCTTCCCCAGCCTTCCCTCTTGCACAGACAGATCACAAGTTTTTGAAAAAAAGACATGAGGCTGATCCTTGCTGCCCTTCCTGCAGGAAAGCTTGCCAGGGCAGCGGTGGAGGCGGCAGTGTCGGACTTCGGAGCACGGCTGTCTGCAGCCTGACTTCTCACCAGGCTGGGATCCCCTCTGATCCACCTGTTTGCCTCTCAAAAGCAGCTCCTGGAAAACAAAGGAGATGAACAGCAGGCAGCCCGCCTCCCCCGCGCAGCCCAACTGCTTAATTGCCTCCAGGGAAGGAGCCTCGGTGACCCTGGGACCCTCCTAGGCCGGAGGACCGGGGTGAAAAGAGATCTGTTGTATGGGAACGAGCCGGCAGCCAGACGCAGCTGCAGCCAGCCCCCCGCCCGCCCTCGGGTCCCCCAGCCATCTCCAGTAACCGGCCATGGGCTGGCCCCTACAGACACTGCCACAAAGAGGGAAGCAGCAGCTCACATTTCCTGGGAGCACAGATGTCCCTAGGTGACATAACCGCTTCCCAGAAAGAGCCGTGCCCTGAGTCGGTCCCACAGGAGCTGCTGGGGAAGTCCCCATGCTCCCTGAGCAGGAAGGTGTGGCAGGTGGAAGAGGAAAGGCCCCAAATGCTCCTGTTTTCCCTGGCAGTGATGTCCACGCCAACCTCACCTGGAGCACCAAGCCCAGCAGAGCAGGCCAGCACACACCTTCTCCATGAACCTCTTCACATTCCCAACCCCACCATCCTCCAACCCACCGTTCACCACCCAAATGTATAACACATGGCAGGGCCTCACTGGCCTGGCCAGCTTGAAGTTGAGGTTCTCATCTCTTAAACCTCGTTCCTGGGAATGGAGTTGCAGAACAAGCTACCAGCCATGCACAGAAGTG